>NMRA01001036.1:36234-66289 GCA_002633005.1 Phoronis australis | reverse complement strand
CCGGTTGAAGGTCACCCGAGGCCTGACTGAGGCTGAAGTTCGTTCGATAGGACATTGGATTCGATCAGCACTGTATAGGTACACACTGGATTGTCACCGTTGCATAACGGGTGATTACGTAGCCTCCAGGCTTGAAAACAACTCTCTCTCCTGGCCTGATAAGTTTTCTGGCACAATGAATCCTGGTTGCCAATTAATTTTGATTCTACAGAGATTTCAATTCCTGAAGAGAAAATGTGTGTTCTGCATGTTTTCGCTTCAGCTTTCCATTCAGCTAACTAGTGTACAGCACAGTGTTTTTACTATCCCGTGGCTGCTCAACTGCAACGAATCACTTCTAGTACAACCTCCCGTAAATGACGTTCGTATTTTGCACATTTCGTCGGGGTAACAGTTTTCCAAGAGCTATACATATTCATTTGACAAGAATACCAGTCTCAGGTAGTCCTTGAGGTCATGCTCTGAATGTTTTGAAAACGCAACTCTATCTTTACGCAGATACCGTTTTCTGCCCGTGGACACCGACTCGCTGAATTCATCAACCAAACATTTATTTTTGAAAATGTCCTCAAAAGTGTAGTTTTTTAAAACACCGAGTTGACCATAGTCGTCGGTGTAGAAAAGCGAAATGAACAAATTTGTACACTGTACTCAAAGCACTTTTGTGGACATACGGAAATGCCAACGTCTCTGTCTTACAACGCTGCATGTACTTGGCATTTCATTTCATGCTGGAAACTTTTTTAAGACTGAGCACCGGTTCAAAAAATAGTACTTTTTCTTACAGCTGAGAACAGAAGAAGTATTCTGCGATTTTATGACAGAAATGGAACCAAATCTCGAGTGGTGACTCATTAGAATGCGCAAAACTCGGGAAGGGGGGGTGGCGATATATATATATACAAGCATGATTCATTTATTTTTTATTTTTATTTTGTAGTTGCCACTTCTCATTCTAGCTAAGGTGGCCAGATCATACGCTATCAATATCACCAGACGCTTTGCTTCTCAAAAGTCCACCTCTGTGTATTTTCTATCATTTTTTGCCATCGCAATCATTTTACCAAAGGTTTGCACACATATGCCGCGTAGTGAATACTTCTTCATCACGTATTCACATCTTCCCGTTCACAATTATTTTATTTTGCATAATTTGTCAATATGTTGTTGACAGAAAATAATTATTTTTGGAACAACGTGAACGACCAACTGATAGGGGACTACGTGTAACTGCTAGCCCGGATTTTAACGTCACCGATACATGAAAACGGAATGCGCAAAGCTGCAATTGCCTGCAGCCTCAACAGGGGTGATGTCACCGTCTTAGTTCGTGAAAATCGTAACCATAATATGATTTCGAAGTTAGAGCCATCGAAGTCCGTGGGTTTAGGGCATACTGGACCGTGAATTTCGCGTTTGTACTGCAAGGGTTAATACTATGAAAATGAAATCCCCGGAGTAAGAGCTCTTCGCGGTGTAACAACTCACTCACTAATCCATCATCATGAGCGCGTGATAGGAGACCGGTGACTAACTTAAAAAACGCAAAAAGATGCAGTTTGGCGTTAGACAAACAAAATCAATTGCGGGCGAAGACCCTTTCTTGCAAACGGGTCACTCAATTAACCAAATTTTGGGGCCCCTCCCTCCCAAACAATATGGCCTACCAACCCCCAATTCATTTTTGTCACTCAAGTAACTAACTCAATCAGCCAACAGATGACTGAAGTGTAGCACAAAGGCAATCCAAGATGGCAGCTTCCATGAGGAAAAGGTGAGTGTGAATCAAAGTGATTAAAATGTCAAATATATCTCGAATTTTGTGTAACCAAGACATACTATATGAATAATTTGATTCAAATGTGTACCAAGCACATCCACCACTCATTATTTTGAACAAAATCCATCTTATTACACTGCAAGGTCACGTTTTTTGCTCGGCTTACTGAAGTGACCATCATGCGCATGGGGTTCTCCCACAATGGTTATTAAAGTAACCAGTGTGAGCTCGAAGTTCCTAAAAGGAGGTGTGCATTTCATAGCATGGTTGTTAATAGTCTGATTCTGATTAATTTATTGCCTGCATTTATTTTTTCACCAATGTACACATGCCCAACATTTCAGGAGATCCAAAACACTTGCTGAAGTGGTTCAAGACATTAGTGCTGATGATAATATTCCAAGTGGTAGCGATGATGAGAGATTATCTGATTCTGACGCTGAAAGTGGGGAGAGCTATTCACCCTCTGACTCATCTGAAAGTGATGAAGATGGTGATGTTGATGATGCTGGGCCTAATGATGTAAATGGAAATACTGTCAGTAAGAATGATGATGATGATGATGATGAAGACCCGGGCCCGTCAATAAAGTAAAAGAAGGAAGCTAGTAACAAAAAGCAAGGACAATGGCTGTGTACATTTTGAATAAGTGTTGATTCTTTTTTACTGGATAATACAGAGATGTAGGCTCATTAATATACTTAGTTGAGGTAGGGAAATCTAAATTAGATGCTGAAACTGCCTCGACATTTTGATGGTACCATAGCCATGTTTACCATTTATGATTTTCAGACAAAGAAAAGTTTGGAACTGGATTGAGGAAGACCTGCCGGAATTTACCGTAAACGACATACCGGTTGATGGCCTTTATGGAAAAGATCCGATTCTAGGCTGCCATGATAAAATAGAGTTCTTCAATGCCATGGCTGGTGAAGAGACTATCGAACTTTTGACTGTTGAAAGCAATCGATTAAAACTTCAACTTGGCAAAGAGCGGATGAAAGTGATTACCCATGAGGAGATGAGAAAATTTGTTGGCATTATCATTTTTATGTCAGTGGTTAAGATGCCATCGCGGCGGGACTACTGGTCTGAGCAGACCAGATTTGACAAGATTGCAGATGTCATGCCAGTTAATAGGTTTGAAGAAATAATGAGTCTGCTCCATGTCAACGACAACGCACTGGAGCCTGGACGTGGAACACCTGGCTATGACAGGCTATACAAAGTAAGTCCACTTATTGACATCCTCAACAAAAACTTTCAAGAGTGTGCTGAGTTTGAAAATAATATGTCGGTTGATGAACAGATCGTACCCTTTAAAGGCCACCACTCGCTGAAGGTGTATATGCAAAATAAACCTAAGAAGTGGGGATATAAGATATGGTGTCTTGCCGGCCACTCTGGATTCGTGCATCAATTTCAAATTCAGGGCGACAACTCCATTGTTAGCGAACCAGTCAATGAATCAATTGGACGCAGTGGACAGGTTGTTTTGGAACTTTCACGTGGTTTACCTCACAACACATGTCTCTACTTTGACAACTATTTTGCATCGCCGGAGCTTTTAAAAGAGCTCAAGGACAGAGGCTTACATGGCACATGCACCATCCGAGCCAATCGGCGTGGAAAATGTCCTCTGCTTTCTGAATGAGAACTGAAGCAGCTGCCCAGAGGTTCTTGTCAATTTCTGAGTGCCGACGGAGTTGTAGTGTGTGTATGGTATGATAACAAAATGGTATCTATTGTGTCAAATAAAATATCCGTTGAACCCTCTGCAAATGCACGTCGTTACAACAGAAAAGACAAGGAACATATTGATGTGTCATGCCCTAGTATTGCCAAAGCTTACAACACGTACATGGGACGAGTAGACAAGTGTGACATGTTGATATCCTTATACCGTATCCACCACAAAAGCAGAAAGTGGTACAAGCGATTGGTCTGGCATTTCAAAGATGTCTGCTGTGTCAATGCATGGGCAATGCTCCGTGCATTGATTAATTATAATTGCCAGCTGTACCAGTTCAAGGTTGCTGTCGCCATGAGTGTGATTCAGGGGATTGCAAATCCACGACCTGTTGTCTGGTGTAATGCGGTGAAAGATCAACCAAGTAAACGAAATGTCCTCAACACTGTGCGCTACGACGGGTACGGTCACTTGCCTCGTCAGCTAGCTGAGGTTCCCAAGCGATGCAAGTTTCCTGTCTGCAGTAGGCGATCAAAGTTCATGTGTGTACACTTTTAAATGAAGAAATAATAGGTGTTTGGCTTTTTTTACTTTTATGACTTCGTTGATCTTCTGGTGCATATTGGTTACTTGAGTGACCATGCCGCTATAGCTTTGTTCCATCAAAAAATTCAAAATAGTTGAATTTCCTCAATCTTCAACCCCAAAACCTCCTTACATCCACAGGAAATCAAAAGTTTGTTATTTTCCATGTGTTCATGCATGATAGGGTTAAAAATCGCTGCGTTAACAAAATGCCTACAGCGTTGTACTGACCGGGAAGCAACCAATCTAATCCATCTTGTTAACGTCATAAGTCAAATTAAAGATCAAATGTAAAGAAAACTTTCACGTTTTTCATCCAAAACTTGTTGCATTGTCCATAATCCATTGTTTACTAGTACCGCTTGCCTTCAACCTTCGAATTAGTGGTATTACACAACCGACGTGAACTCATGTAACCGAGACAGTAAAACTAGGTTAATTTATTTGACCCTGTGCTTAGACGAATATGCATCGACAAGCAAAGTGGCATCAGCCTGACAACCTATTACGCAACTGCTACTCTAGCCTAAAAATAGCAGCCGACCAGCTGGTGGGCTGATGACCGGTCGGCTGAAGGGTACTCACAATATTAGCTGCCGGTTGGGCAATGCTGCCATGCACAGACAAGTCGAATCGAATCCACATTCTGCAGAAACTTCCGGAAGTAGTCGTCTTAGAACAGGATAGCCCTCATATTGCAAGAGAGTATTAAGGTCCAGAAAACATGAAAACGGCATCCACTGTGTGTTCGTTCACTCAAGCCACGAAACTGCACGTGTAGATATGAAAGTGATATAATAATTACAATATCACTCTGGTTTTTGACTCTCAAAAAGACAACTCTTGGAAGCAAGCCACGAGAGAAAAAAGGTCAACTACAGTATCAGATAAGAGATGATACTTTATACAGAACATCCCAATGAGCCGTTTCATCTACCATGACAACTTACTGAATATCTGTCTGCAAAGACACTTGAATACAGCAAAAACTGTCAAGATTGACATTACTTCAGTTTAAGGGTTCAGGAAGAGCAACCGACGTGATTTGCGCTTAGAAGATAACTATCATGAAGCAGCGTGTGCTCAGGGTGATTAGTCAAGCCAGAGTGTAGCGCAGGGCAGCCATTGCTCAACATGAGTTCCTTGAACCATTGCAGAATGAATTTACAAGGACAAAGATGACCGCTGAAAACCTAACAACTGATGAGCTCCCGGCTCCAGAGGCTACATGTGTCATTGAGATGGTTAGACGATAGAGCAAAAACGTTGCTCTTCCCAAAGATGATCTTGGAGATCAAAGGACCTACCTTACACAGATATATGTCAGTATAGTTCAGAATGCCATATTGGTGATGGTGTTGTGATTCCTGAAGACATTGATAACAGATACGGCCATAGTAATGATCTATTGACTCATTTCAAAGTTTTGAAAGACTTTTGACATTACACATACTTTAATTTACTGCAAACGTAAAAAAGATGTTTAGTTTAAGTGTTTGAAAAAACAAGCTCTGAACAAAGTATACGAGAAAGTAAGAAAGTGATCATATATGTTGGCAGCTAATAAATAAAATTTTGATTATATTTCACATTTTCAGATTTGTTGACCGCACAAATCTGGGTCCAAGCACAAAAACAAATATTCTAAGTGATCCAAGAGCAAAGACACTATGGAACATATATTACTGGCACCATTTTTAAAAATCCAAGATGGCCGCCACGACGGCTGCCAATAAAATAAAAAATACCAATTCATTGACGTGAGGAATCAAGGTGTAGCTATAAAAACTAACATTCTAAGTCACGTGGAAGCGGAGATATTGAGCAAAATCCATTTAACGAGCCATTTTCAAAAAAATGTCCATCAAGATCGCCACTTGGAATGAAATTTCCTGATTTTTCGTTCCATGAAGTTTCTAAAAATGTATAGTTACTACTTCCCTAAAAAATTCTTCCAACACGTCTACACAACAAACCTGACTATAAGCTACAAACATTCAGGAAATGTGTTTAAATTGCTGTCGGATACAGACTTGAACCAGTTATACACCGTCTGCTTTCAGAACAGTTAAAATGCAATGATCCGGGAACTCTGTAAGTGACGTTTTGTCACAAAATTATTAGCCTGTACTTATGCAATAGTATACTGTAACACCTGGCTTCTCAAAAGAGAAGCAAGGTCTTGCTACCAGTTCTTTCTACCAGCATGGCCCAAAATAAGCGGAAATAATTCCAAATCAGAATCAAGAAATGACCGTTGTCAGTTAATGACGCGTCATTCAAGCTACTGTGACCGTGCATTCTGCACATCTCCAGAATGAGGCATACCAGGGCGTTTTGTCGTACTGCCCATGGCGTGTTCTATACGAATCACAACTAAGTTGCCATATCTCGCTTACCAGGTATGGAGTAACCAACCACCACCCATAAAAGCGAGTGAGGTGAGGAGATACAATGTACAAGTAACATTTAACGTAACACCATATTTTGAATGGTTAAAATTGAACGTCTCTAAAAGCGGGTTTTAATTGTATAGAAGTTTAGTCAAGGGTACATTTTGTTACAAACATGAATAATTATGCTGCAGTCTAAATTTTACTTACTTCCCACAACAAGCTGGCTAAATGAAGATATAGTGTTGAGTACATGATAGGAAACTTCCAAAGAGCACTGGCCTTCATCAACAGACGAAACATTAAAAACAGTGATGGTGAAGTTATTTTTTCCAGGCTCTAGGTCGGTTTCACAACGATGACGATATCTCCAATGACAATATCCATGGTAAGCTGGGCCATTAGGGTCATAATAATGAGGGGCTTCCATCACAGTACCGTTACACTTGTAAAAGAGTTGGTGGAATACTTCATTAGTCCTCAGTGTTAAAAGTATCCTGAACGTAGCGTTTCCACCGTTGAGAACATAGACTTTCTCAGTTAAACTGACAGCAATGGCAGAAACAGCAATATCTGAAAAAAGCAAAACAGTAGAAACGTTAATTACACAAAGCATAAAATGCCAGCGATTGGTTCCTAGTTGATGTACGCCAACTGCATTATTACTGTCAGAATAAATATTGATTTAGTAATTAGTAAGAATAATTCCGTTTTAAGTTGCCCAAAATTTGTGCATACATGTATGTGCTTTTAAATCAGAGGGTCAAACTTGTTGACGTGTATTTTAACGTCAAAACCTATTTTTAGATGGTGTTTACAACTTCGGATTCTGGGTTCAAAGTACTCTAGAGATTCTAGAAAATTCTGAGAACAAATTGTTACAGCCAATAATGTGAGTGGATATGATCATGTGATTTTTATTAGCCAATCACTAAATAAGTAGAATGTTATATTATGGGCTGAAATCAACAGGATATAGTTAGATGCGCTATAGTAGTTGAAGCATAAACACTTGCTACAGTGTACAGAAGCAGTTGTACGACAGAGCCATCTCGTGGAAGATACTAGAAAGGATCTTGGCAAGGGCAAGGGTTAACGGACAGGAAGTTAACTAAGAGCTTGTCACTTGCATTGTGGGTAGTAAGATACTACCTGAAGTGTTTCGTCATCAGCCAGAGAATGTGACCAGCAAGAAGAATCGCGTGTAGAAGAAATTGCCTGCAAGTATTGCATCACCGAAGACGGTGACCAGCAAGTACACTGTCGCTATACAGTGTGTGTAGTTCGAAGATTCACCAACAGGACAGAGATCCAACAAGTGGAGAGTCCTAGCTTGGATAGCAGATAAGACATTTGATTGTTTTGGTTGTTTGATTAAAGTAATCTTTAAAGAGGGCGCTAGCGTAGTTACTCTTTGTAGTTGATTACGTAATTAACAATAGGTTTGTCTAATTAGGGGTTATCATATAATAAATTAATTACTGGATTTGAATATTCACTCTCCATCTGCGCACAATCCCAAAAGCATAGCTACCTTTTAAACAAACCCACACTCAATCATCTGACAATTACAAAAAAATTGTCAGAAAACCATCATCCCATATTGCCAGGTTCGTAAAGATATTTCTTTCGTGTGGCGCTTTTTATTGGCCATCAATTTTTATTTGACTTATTTTTATTCACTATCTACCACTTGAAATTTTTTGACTCGTCATAAATGACCTTTTATCGCTTACAGCGGTCTCCCTTTCACCTCTTCTAACGAGCTCGTAACGCACATATCATTAAATGTATATCTTATTTGGCACGTATGTTGATCGTGAGCAATATCTCACTCGTTAAATATATCTTGTGAGCATATGGACTCGCCTTACTACTTTTCCCCCTCAATTCTGTCTAGACCACTAGGCCCCTGTTTTTAGGTTGGCTGCTCGTATAAATATCACTCAATTAGATTCAAATAAGTACAGAGAATCATAAAAACAAGACAACAATTAAAAGAACAAGTGCAAGACACGGATAACATAAAAGTCAAAGACTTATATCCATTGTGGTCCGTTTGACCCAATTCACTTGGCGGACATTAAAAACCAAAGCGAGGCTCACTTTGATAAACTAAGCGGAAATTTACATTGCGTGAGTTAAATGGCCGGTCTTTGGAGTCCAACCTGAATATAAAATCTGAATAAATGTGTCAATAATTAACCACATAGACGTAGAAAAATGAAGTTTAAGAACAAGTCAATGCACCAAAGAATTGTCTGACGAAAGGATATAAGTTTTTTTCCGGAAAACTAAGTTCGAAATTAAAAAAGTAAATATGACCAAATTGCGACGATCGTAGTGTTACGGACTAGGTAACATGTTGAACGCAGGGTTACGTTTCTTCTAATAAATTCTTGATAAAAATGCTTTCTACACAAACCAGGTCACCTGGTCGCAATGTTGACGAGTTGAAGATATATTCGATAGTGGTGGCTCATAGCATTTTGCTGCCATGTGCAATTGGTCACATCTGGTTTAATTTCTTGATCAAGAGTAGGCCTATTAGCTTCAAGCATAGACTAGGTGCTGGTGATGTAGACACTACCGGGACTAACAATTGATTTGTCATTGATCTGAAATAATGCATATAGATTACTACATGGGGAAGTCGTTTTCCCCCGTTATCTAGAGCCCGAGTGGATTTTGGGGATTATCGCCCGAGGGTCGTTAGCCCCGAGGGTGATAATTCTGCAAAATCCAGGAGGGTTCTAGATAAGAGGGATAACGACTGAGAACATGTGATAATCTATTTATACCACATACTAAACGAGTAACATTGCAAAGATTGATCTACATGTATCTTTCTCGACTCGCCTCGGCTTTGTAAATACTTTCTATGTCAGAGGCCCGGGGTTGGAGATCTTGACCTTTTAAGAAAAGCAGAGCTATTTTTGTCAAATGATGCCTTTACTCAAAACCAATTGAAAAATATAACAAAATAGAAATAAAGTGAATCTATCAATTAAGGTTGATCAACTATTATAGCTTATTACACATTTTATCGCACTAAGCTTCGACCGGAAAGATATCGTCTGCTAAAGTAGGTTACCACTGGTAACTGAGTATAACGATCAAGTCAAACGATCCCGACGACACGATAGCCGCATTCAAATTGGAGATGAGTGATTTACAATTGAGAGAACACGAGAGGAAAATTTCACTGAAATAAAGCATCGTTTTCATGGGAATTATGCCTCTTATTTTTCATAGCGTATAAATGTCGGTGCAATGTCCTTTGCTGAACATGCGATTACTGCGCGTGCTCATTTAAATATTCTTTTTTCACGTTCGAAGCGTCAGCCGCTGAATGGTGTAGCGGTAAAGTCGGCGACTCGCAACTCTTGAGGCCAGGGTTCGAATCCAGCCTCGGTTTCCCGCCAAAATGTTATCTCACTAGTGAGATAACCTTATGGGTTATTACACGGATGTATCTGCCATTTGAGGCTAATATTGTGGTATAGTTGATGTTATATCACAATATTAGCGTCAGCATAATTTCTAACTTTAGATATGAGACTTTTTATACAGTACATTATGCATAAAAACAAGCACGAAATTTGAAATTTACAGCAAAATTGCTTAAAATCAGAATGCAACACTGGATGTTTTATGACCTCAAATGTTTTCATGCCGCGGAATTCTCAATAAGCAGCACGCATTTCCGCTCATCCATTATTGCTCTTGATCATCACTTGATCACGCTGTATATTGCGCTTTACCACAGATAACTATTGTTTATTTCTGTATAATTTCTTAATATGTTTGTACAGCAATAGAACCCAAGTTTATTTTAGGAACAACAAAAACAATGGTTCGAACATAGCGCAAATATTAAATCATGGGCGCATGGAAACGGAAGACTGTGATCGGTTTATAGTGTTATCCATCATCCATCATCATGAGAGAGAGAGGGGTTGCTTATTGCACTTGGAGCTAAGCTCATTTGTACATATTACATTTACATTGCAACATTTGGTATACATGTAGGTGGCAATTTCATGTCCGGGTATTCAATACATATATACATATTTACACGTTACAATGTTAGAGTCTCCTGTCTAATACCATAAGCCTTTAATATAACTAAGTTCGTTTTGAAAACGTATTTGACGTTTTCGATGTCTGTGGCACTCTCGCAAGCGAAACCGCACACAATTTTCAGCTCTATTACCCTGGTTAAAAACAACTTCTATAAGTTTATTGCATTAGATTCTCATGATCACCAGGGCAAGTCAAACCTTTGGCCTGAATCAGTCACATAAAAATGGAATTAGACCGATTGAATTCATCAGCAATGTAGACATAACGGTTACAGACTCTGACTGCGTTTGTTAACGTCTTGTGGCAATGATAAAAATAAATGTTTCTACTATGATTGATAACAAGTTTTACTCTGATGAGGTATGATGCAATATGCATGTCTAACATGCAAATCGGCAGTTGCAAAAACATTTACTGGGTTTATTGAATCCGTTTAATATCAACCACTGCAAAAGTATGATTACTAATTGTACATTCGAAGCACGCCTCATTAGAATAAAAACATACCCATGCTTGATGATCCTGGGAGTACCTCTATTACAGGCATGGACGATATATAGTTGTTAGCCATAGAGGATAATAAAGCTTACATAATATCACACTGAGCCATCTACACCAGGGATGTACAAAGGATCAAGTATTTCAAAAGAATCCACAACTACTCATTTTTCATAGCCATAACTACTCATTTTTCATAGTATTACTAAATCACGAACACCTAGATTTATATAAGAAGTTACACATTACGCTGCTATACAAACTGCTCTCCCACATTGATGGGAGGCCTAATTTGCAAAATTTAACGACATATATTTTTCTATGCAAGATTAAAACCAAGCAAAACAGAACCAAAAATAAATATCTCAAAACCAGAGATTTTACTTAAGCAGGAATTAAAACAATCCAATACATTAAGATTGCTTTCACACAGAAGACCAAAAAAACAAATTCACCAAGTCAAGACTGAAAATTTATCACATCAGCACCTATAATTTATCAAGTGAGGACCAAAAATTCTTCACTTCAGGATCAAAAATAAAATACGACCGAACTGAAAATTTAATTTCAAAAACTTACCACGCCAGTAACTTTACACCCAGAACACCACGTCACCATACCCAAGCATTGATCCATCAAAGTCATAATGTCCGCACTATTCGTATGAACAAGGGCTAAATGTTCAACCTCTTGCTGTCGAGACATATTATCTTGTAAATGCGGTTGGATTTCTTTCGTCTAATCCAATCAATGCAAATGTACAGATACAGACTAGATTGTCATCATTGCATAATGGGTGATCACGTAGTCTCCGGCATGAAAACAACTCTCTTCCGGCGTGATAAGTTTTCTGACGCGATAAATCCTGGTTGTCAATTGTTTATGATTCAACAGAGATTTTAATTCCTGAATACAAAATGTTTGTTCTGGATTTCTCCGCTTCAGCTTTCCATTCAGCAAACTAGTGCACCGCAAAGTGTTTTTACTATCCACTGGCGGGTCCACTGCAATGAATCTTTTCTGGTACAACCTTCCGTAAATGACGTTCGTATTTTGCACATTTCTTCGGGGTAACAGTTTTTCAAAGCTATATATTCATTGGACAATTTTCTGTTTGGTATTCGGTTTTATTTTCTTTCTCAGGTAGTCCTTGAGCTCATGCTCTGAATGTTTTGAAAATGCAACTCTTTCTTTACGCAGATACCGTTTTCTGCCCGTGGGCACCGACTCGCTGAATTCATCAACAAAACATTTATTTTTGAAAATGCCCTCAAAAGTGTACTTTTTAAAATACCGTCATGTTGAACATAGTCGTCAGTGCCGAAAAGCAAAATGAACAAATTTGTAATGGTTTAGTCCAATTATCATTAATACATAATAGCCTGAAAATATTTTGTTAAAAATTTCTTAAGAAGTAATAATTATGAGTATGTTTTCAGAATTTTTTTATTTGCTAAATTGAGTTTTAAATAGTTGCCTGAAACCTTTATGTGGATTGCAAGACCAAATCTCTATTCATGGAACAGACTCCCGGGGTGCTAGTACTTGTCACAATTAGCGTACTGCCCTCTCCCTCCTCAGTCGCCACCACTTTCGAGAGGCACATAGAGCGACGAATCAGGTGCCCCTGCTTCATGCATGTCCCTAAGCTTATCCTGTTTAGGTCAGTGCTTTCCCGTTTGCAGTGAATCACCCCCACGAAGACGAACCATGTTTCGGACAGGGCCCCCACCAGTAGCTTATTTAGCTAAATTGATAATAAGGAATGCATACAATAATAAACGTGAATAAAAGTATACAAACAGCCCTGTCAGTATTCCCAAAAAGCACACTCTCAGCCTATGCAAATTTGCTTTTTCGTTATTCTCAAAGACTATTGGCTGTTCAATTGACACATAACAAAAATTACTAGGTTTGTCACAATTCAATTTTAGACAGTTGTAGCTATTGCTAACAGTTACAGATTCAATGGTGCATTGACTACACTAAGCATAATTATGCTGTGAAACAACGCTCTGACACAGACTGCACACATGTAGATCTAAAATTTTGTAGGGGGGTAGCCAGAGCTTAGGAAGAAAATTGATCAAAGGTTATCCTAAGCGTCATGTCAGCAGTGTTCTTTCACAGTCACATGTGTGCATAAGTGAATTGCAGAGTGCGAGGAAGGGGCAAAATTGTAACTTCATCAGTAAATACAGTTTGGAAAACAAATTGTTAACTAAAAAGATTTCAATATGGTGTATATTGTAAGGGGAGAATACAACATAAAGCGAATGATATAAATATGATATTATGTACATTCGTACCCTCTCCCTAAGTTTATTAGATCCGGGCCATTGATAGCCGCTCGTGGAACTATGTCCTTGACAACGATAGAGCGTTCACAATGTGCTATTCAAGACCTCCGGCGTTCTCACGCCACTTTAGATTTTCCTCATGAGGGAGTGATAAACAATAACAGGAATAGTGCAGAGTGAATTCGGTGTCGGAAGGGATGGTTTCATCCGATTCAGTTCTCCTGTAGTCAACAAGTGGGAGTGTCAATGCGTCAGTAGAGGATGACGGTTTTTTCGATTCTCTAGAAACTGTTGAAGTCAAGAAAAGTGTGACGGGTAATATGCATTACATGCCTATTAGAATTAACTGAAATGTTGTGTCTCAAGTGGTGACTCATTAGAATGTGCAAAACTCGGGGAGGGGGTAGGGGGTGGCTAAACAAGCATGATTTTTTGTTATTTTCGTGCCAATCATGTAGTTGCCACTTCTCATTCAGCGTCACTGACTACCTAAGTTTCACGACGAGCTGACTAACTCAATTCTAGGCAATGACCATCGCCTCTGTTGGCCCGAACCAGAGTCGATGCAGAGGCTATAGGCGCTCTGTACGTCGGAAGCTTTTCGGCGAATAATGCCTCGCACCGACTAAACCATCAAAGTCACGTTGTTATAAATACCTTTTGCTCATAGAGGAGCACCTGAGGAGGTTGTCGATGTGTTTAATTCCTTCCAACTCGAACAAATACTCCCGTTATCAAACTTTTTCTTCGAGCAGTCCCTATTTCAGTTCCCAAAATCGTGAACTCACCATTTTTATACTGCGCACGCTCGCTAGGTGGTGTGAATTCATGACCTCAATCTTTAAATAGGATAAAGGTGAGCCATTGCAGTCTTGTCAGTCAAATGTTCGTTTCCAAAATGCCACTGATTGCATTTCAATGAATCATTGTTTGTATTTGATAAAAATAAATGCTGTTGATATGACAATTAATAGTCTTTGTGCACATATTTGACATTTTAATGTTTAATAACACGGCAAATGCACGCTGGCTGGTTCCCGGAAGCACGCACGCGAAGGGGGGGAACTTCAGCTTTCAAAGTTCGCCGGTAGGTCCGCAACTTCTGACCTTCGGCCTGGTTAAAAAAACGAAAAAGTTGATTTCACGATTTTGGGAACTGAAATAGGGACTGCTCGAAGAAAAAGTTTTATAACGGGAGTATTTGTTCGAGTTGGAAGGAATTAAACACATCGACAACCTCCTAAGGTGTTCCTTTTTGCGTAAATGGTATTTATAACAACGCGACTTTAATGGTTTAGTCGGTGCGAGGCATAATTCGCCGAAAAGCTTCCGGCGTACAGAGCGCCTATAGCCTGTGCATCGCCTCTGGTTCGGGCCAAAAGGGGTGGTGGCCATTGCCTAACTCAACTCATACCCGGTCTGTAGGTAGGCCTATGGAATTTCGTGATAGACTACAGTCTATGGTCTATGGTTTAACATAGCTCAAGTCACAGTGCTTCCTAGCTGTATTTTGGCGATAGCCTTCAAACAGCTACATGCAGCTGGTTGTCTACAAAAAATCTGGAATATTTTGTCTGATTTGGGCCTTTCCCGTAGGCCTAACGGAATTCTGATACTGAATTTAAATTGTTCAATTGATTACGATTTCGTATGACTGGGTATGTTTTCATGCAATTTCAGACTTCATTTTGTAGTTTTAATTTATTACGGACTCGCAAAATGTTGTGTTGCTATTAAATTTTCATTTGAGTTTCTTACATAAAATTTTCAATGAATTTGAATATAGTTGCATTGTAAGGAAAGATCATGCTGATGTGTGCTGTAAGTCTAACGTTTCTAAGTATTTTGTACCAAATTAAATGGCCTGCTGTCGTCTATACCCATACATGTACGGGAGCACAATGAACAGCCGTACGTACACCTTCGGCTTCAAAAAGACATGAATAAAGCTACTAACATCAAAGATTTTGTATAAAACAAATTACACTTTATAACAACATTGGAAAATTGCTGATAACAATTCCGACGAAGCGTTTTGTTTTTCCGGCTGTTTCGACGGCACCAGGCCCACTCCCGGGGATTCCCACACGGGCCCGTATTAGAATGTGTGCTAAACAAATTGAATAAAAATTCTAAAGGTAGTGGTTTTGATTAATTTTAATATTAACTGACATGAAATGAAAAATTAAAATGTTTCCTTGATTGTCCACGTATTTTGCAATAAATTAAAAAACGAGTTATCTCTGATTCCAATACTCTGGAGACACGGTGAAAGCCAAATTCGTTGTAACGATGATGTCATAGACTTCGAATAGTGCAGGCGCCGTCTCAAGTTTTTTTTGGCGCTAAATGGGGTTCGTGATGGGGCTACTGTATTTTCGAAGGCCTACTTAAATAACGACTGGGGTATGCAATGACACAGTATTTTGATGTTTTTTAACAACAAGTGTATTTTAGACGTAAAAATAGTCATTTTGGCACCATACTTGGCCTTTAACAGGTAAGGGTTTGCAAGTTTACACCAGCCTACCGATGGCAGATGCACTGGACTCTGCTACACTCAAGAGAGCCAGATTGAAGAGGTATTAGCTGACGGAGGAAGGCTTTCGCAGACAGTTCCGAGAAGCGAGGGCTAAGAGGGGTGAGACACCTTACCAGTTTGTGGCCCGCATACAGCGCTACCTAGACAGGCGGATAGAGATGTCCGACTGTGGCAAAGACTTTGCTGAGTTAGAAGAACTGTTAGTGCGTGAGCAGTGCGTGAACACCTGTACTAAAGACTTGGCTTTGTTCCTGCGAGAGCGGATACCCAAATCTTTTGCAGAGATGGTGGGCTTAGCAGAGAGGTATATTGAGGCCCATGGAGTGGATAGAACGAGCTCTCGGTCGAGGAAATCCCTTGAACGACCAATTAAGACAGACAACCAGAGAGTCTACCAAAAGAAAACTGACCTCGCAGAGGAAAGATGTTTCTTCTGTCACAAAACTGAACACCTGGCTAGAGACTGTCGGAAGCGGACACTAGGGATGCAACACCAAAAGTCAGCAGAGGTCAACCACCGACGTTCCCAGTATAAGCAGGATTCGGTGAAGTGTGCTAACCCTGAACGCGCTGTCAAAGGATGACTGTGTCTTAAGGAGGGGTATGTTGGCAAGAAGAAGGTCTCAGTATTGAGAATCACAGGCTGAACGACCGCTGTGGTTCCATCGAGACTAGTCGAATCAGGAGATATGACCTGTCGGAAGTGGTCTTGCGTGTGGGCGGAATCTACCAAGAGATGGCTGTCTGTCACAAAGATCAACATCGAGATTCCGTACTACACAGGAGAAGTGTTTGCGATATGCATGGAACGTCCAGTGGCCGATTTGATTATCAGGAACGTACCTGATGCCTTGAACCCCGGGGATGTTGAGCGACAGCACAGAGCAGAAACTGCCAACGAGGACAGCACAGTATGAAGATTCATCAATGAAAAAGTTATGGGATCAAGCTGAAGCCAAAGCTTAGCGACAGACCAAAGGCAAGGGGTAATACATGATCGGTGTTCAGCGGGGAATACTTTATCGGATGTTCAATAAGAAAGACGCTGACGAGGTGAAACAAGTTGTCGTGCCGCGCAGTTTACGGAAGTCCGTGATGAGGCTTGCTCATGAGTCTATACTCAGTGGACACGTCGGTGTTAGTAAGACAACTGACCGTATCACCAGCAATTTCTATTGGCCAGGAGTGGTATCAGAAGTGACCAGACTCTGCAGATCATGCAACATCTGCCAAAAGACAATCGCGAAAGGTCGAGTGACCAAGGTACCCCTGGGAGAGATGCCTTTGATGGAGGAGCCTTTCAAAAGGATGGCGATCGATCTGATTGGCCCTATAGTTCCAGTTTCCGTCAAAGGAAACAGATACATTCTCACGGTGGTAGATTTCGCTACCAGGCATCCAGATGCAGTGACGCTACCGAAGATTGAGACAGAGCGTGTGGCTGAAGCATTGTTAGAAGTCTTCAGTAGAGTAGGGTTCCCGCGAGAGAGTGATCGTGGAACGCAGTTCACAGCTGAACTGATGAAGGTCAGCGGGTTTGTGAGTGCAAAGCAGCTTTACACGACCCCTTACAATCCACGCTGTAACGGGCTCTGTCAGAGAATCAACGGTGGTCTAAAGGCCATGCTGAAGAAAATGTGTCAAAGACCAAAGTATTGAGACCGGTATCTGCCAGGTGTCATGTTTGCTTACCAAGAAATACCGCGATCAAGCCCAGGATTTCCACCCTTTGAGCTGTGATACGGCAGGGCAATAAAAGGTCCGATGCAAATACTGAGCAAACTCTGCACAGGGGAAGACAGCAACGACGTCTGTAATACTTACCAGTATGTCGTCGAGCTCAGGAACCGCTTAGAGGAGACCTGTGAGTTGGCTAGAACAGGTTTATACAATGCATGGGGTATTCATAAGCATTGCTACGACAAGAAGGCCCCGGATAGTTAGTTTTAAGTGGGACAGAGATTGTTGGTATTACTTTCCTCAGACCACTACAGGCTTACTCTGCAGTGGAAGGGGTCTCATGAGATTACAGAAAAAGTCAATATAATATACTACAGAATCAACACGAACGGCAAGATTTGTATCTCCATGCCAAATTGTTAAAGGCGTATCACGAACGCGTATCAGGTTTTCACTGATGCCATTTTCGGCCACCCTAACGCTGAATATTTCTGTCAGTGTGATCATCAGTGGTATAAAAATGTACACATTCACAACCAATAGAAAATACTTCACGAGAGACAATTTCATTAATGACTCATTCATGACAGACATGAACTAAACAGAAGTCACGCTCTCGACTTCATATATCACACATCTTTGACTGGTATGGTACAAAACTAGGCTAAAAGTTGAGCTCATTTACCACTTCATTCAGTAAATCTGACGATATAACAGCATCTTCAGCAGAAATTGCATCGTCATAAACATTGCTGCAGACAACCTCGAAAAAATCCACCAATATGCGATTCAATTAATATCACAGGTAAACACTTTACCAGTGGGTTCTGGTAATGTTTTCTCCATTTTGGCACTTTCGAGGGTGAACGTATTTAACTGACTTATCTCCTTCATCGAATATGTTCGTCAGAAAGTTCTTAACCTTTACTGAAAAACTTGTTGACCCTTCACCTTTTTTTTAATGCCTAACCTATTGCTTCAGCATTCGTCTCATCCAAATAGTACACTGAGGCTGCCTCAAATGACGCTCCGGTTCTTGCATCTGAGAGCATTTCTGACCACCGTCGTGCGATGTGGTCATACGTGGTTTCCCTCTGTAAATGTTCAGTATGGTTACCGACATCCAAATGCTGACCTAGTTCTGCGTCTGTAGCAAAAAATTTCGAGTGACCTTGTACAAGGGAACTTTTGTTGAGGCTCTTCACTAGACACAATGCCAACCTTAACTCTTGGTGTTGAAAATCCACCATGTCTAGAGATGTTAGTGTATTTTAGAGAAATAGGTGTCCCATTTTCTCAGTATGTGTAAGAACTTATCGTCACCTACATGGAATGATTTCCTTGGGTGGAATAGTGCGAATTTGGGAATGAGCTTTTACCAGCAACTGAGTATTTTGGAAAAGACTTTGTTGCATTGACTGAACATGCATACACACAACATCCCTTCACACGGCCACTGGAAAGTAATGCTTCTTTCAAATCCAGAAAGTTTATGATATTGTTACCTTCGGCTACAAAGTGCTTTGCATGTTGTTTGAGTGGACATACCTGTAATACCTGTAATACCTGTCACGGACCGGATCATTGGGGATATGCTGGTGCATTAATCCAATCCCCAGACCATGCCCGTGACAGCAGGAGGCGCAGAACTCCAGGGCTGACGTTGCCTGAAAGCATTTGATTAGACAGCACTCGGGCACGGCTCTTCTTGTGACTCTTCGCAGCATGGCCATAAATAATACCGGCTTCGAGTAGGCGGCTGCCATCATTGAACTCACCCAGCTGGGATGCAGTCTGCTTGAGGTTGCGTTTGCGGGCCAGCAGCTTAACGTAAGCCGAATATAAGTAGAGGGGTTGTTTGAGTGGAGCGATCTTGCGATCACAGAGATCCTTTCCATTCTGACTTTCACTAAAGTCATATTTCGAAACAGAAATGCCGGTAGAATTTGACAAGGCTGCTACGTTCAGGAGGAGAGGAGCAGAGTGGTAACATCCAGCATTCCCCTCTCTTCCATTACCGATCCTTTTCAGTCAGAAATTCACCAACTCTGGGTAGTACGAGTGAGTACTCTGGCACAGGCTTTGCTTTGTGAGGTAGTTTCCTGTATCTCAAATGTTAAGTGATGTCTTTGACATTACTCACTAAAGCACAAAGCTTTTGTGATCGGATTTTTGCAGAATAAACTCTACAGGAACATGAAGGCCCATCGACATCGTCCGCCATTTTGTCTTTTTAAAATGCACTTGCTTCTCTCAAAACCAGTCATCACAAATATCAATTCTTACTCGTTTAATCTGAAAGGCATTTATTTCCATTTAAAATTTCTACAGAGTGTTTAAATGAACTTGATTTTGTAAAAGAAATGAAAGAATACAAGAGGGTTACATGTACATTTTTTCTATATCCTCAAGCTTAACCTCAACGGACTCCCTCAGTGGACAAAGGTCATTGGGTTCAAGTTTGATACTAGCCGCGTAATAAACCCGGAAAACATCTTATTTTTATTTGAAAGAGTTTAGACTTGGTTCCTATAACTATTTAAAGCAGACTTCTTGCCTAAATGTTTATTCAAATGGTCTGTAAACTCTGCTCGCCAGTTCCAAACTATGAAAATGGACAGTTTTGCAAGACAATTTTCACTAAGGTGCAAAGTTGAGGCAAGATTTTTATTGGTCAGTCCTGAAGGCTAACTCTTTAACTGTATGTTCCAAACGTCACAAAAGGCTACAAGGTGTTTTATGGCAGTAAGAAGGTCACAAAAATGGCTACTGAAATTAGCCCCAAAAAGTGGTCTGTGGATTATCTGCCCTGTCTAGTAACAAATGGCACAGAATTATGTACAGTATATGTTGGTTATTTCAGCCACCAAAATATAGCTATTGATCTATTTTGTATGTTACTCATTTTTGTTGCTGAAAACATGATATTTTTGAGACGGCTAATATGCCCGATTGTGCCAATTTGTGTTATGCTCCAGCGGCGAAATTAGGGGTCATTGAGTATACAAAATATGGCATTTGGGTTTATGTTACGATAACTACCCATCTACAAAAATGAAGTTGTTTCAAATTTTGACGTATAGACTGATTTTTGAAAATCTACTGGTTTTTATATGGACTGTCTAATAAAATGTGAATGAAGTTAAGGCATTCGTTGTTCAGAATGGTGTCGTTAATATTGCGAGTTTTATTTTCAAATTGTGTAATCGTGCTTTATTGCAAACACGAACCGATTTTTTATGAATTAGTGCTGTTGCAGATAATTCATCCTGACCTTGTTGCACGAATTATCCTGGCTAGCGAAGATTTGACAGCCAATATATCTGACATTGGACTCGGCAGAAATGAACACATCTACGTGATACATAACCAGACGAGAGCACCAATACGCTGGATAGCGCCCGAGTTGCTCTTCAACCAATTGTAGTAGACAACAAAAAGTGACGTGTACGTCATTTTTATATGGTTGTATCTGGAAACTTTATTGAATCTCACATCCAACGTTTTTTTTAAGTTATTCTCAGTGACCTCTTGTGTTTTACAAGAGGGTCACTTTGGCTTCAAAATCACAAAAGTCTTTTAGAAGAATTGAAGAAACTATGTTGTTTGTATATTGTTACCATTTTCCACATGTACATGTAGACGCGTACATTTTAAGGTGGTCATTTGGAATTCTGCTGTTGGAGATTGTGACACCAGGTAAGCTTTCCAAATATTTTGATATTATATAGCAACATTTGCATCATTTCAACACCCTGGTTTATGCCTGCTTCTTTTGCAAATATATTCTGTTTGCCCTATATGTGTATAACAGCTATAATATCATCAATACAAAAGTAGCATACTTTGTATTTCTTAATTGATAATTGAAACAAACCCGAATTCCATGGTACATCTACATGTATATAATGACTTTGTGATTCATGCGGTAGAAGGTAACGCGTTATGTAGTCTGTAGATATACTCTAAAAATGTGCAATACAAGTGTCAGCATGCAGACTGACAGTGTTTTTAGTTGTATTGTTTTGTTTTTGTTGTTCTGTTTCACGTGCGGGTGTGAAATCAAGAAGGCAAAGAGATATTGAAACTGCAGTGAGATTGCACGTGCTTTAGTTGTCTGCACCATAGACTATAGTACATGGACGGCCAACTCCGCATACTTTCAATGGACGAAATTTGTGATCTTACGCATAAGCCCTTACGTCATTATTCACTGGCGACACATGGCTAAATTTTCTGGTGCAATTTCCGGCAAGTACGTCATCTGCTAATCATGGTCGGCTGCTGTGTGGCCGGTTGTTCGGCCACACAGGCGAAATGCAAAGGAATTAGCTTCCATACCTTGCGACGACCCCATAATCGGCTGTGGGAAGAAAATCTTATTTCTTGTGTCGACGTGAATGGCAGTTGTTTCAGCAATAAGACTTATACATTTGTTCAAGGCACTTTGAAGATGAACGTTTTATAAGAGGCTCTGGTAGGCCTACTACTTAATCCTGGCTTCACAAATCCATTTTTTGTTTTCTCCGTTTTGATGAAAACTATCTCGTAAACTTTTTGACGAAAATTGTCCGCTAAATTTCTTCCAAAGGTAGTGACTCATGAACTCCTGTCCTTACGAAGAACTTCAGTCATAGTCTAGTGAGTGAATTAACCAAAGTACTCTTCTCTGGACCTGATAAGACGGTTGGTCTCAGCAGAATGCGCACATTTGGCCAAGATTTGGATCGGCGATTTCAACAACTTCGCATTCGTGTACAATTAAATAGAACGCTAGTAAAACCTTTAACATCAATAAAGATTACTTTAATAATTCAGAAATAACCACCTGCAATATGAATAATCTTAATTTGAGAAATAAGCTATGTTGGATTGTGAAGCTTCACGCCTCCAATTCTTGTTCCTTGTAACTTCATATTTTTTTAATCATTCTGTCAAATTCTGGTGTAAGGAAACACTATTTGGTCACCATATTAATTGTTTCATGTACAGTGTACGGCCACTTTCATATCGTGGAAACTTTTGCTGTTGAATAGTGTTTGTAAGGCTAAATGTTGTAAAGTATTTTGCACTTTAAGTTACTTATTATGTTAAACGGTTAAATCATTTTGGCTTAATGAATAAAAAATATAACGTTTAGTAATGGACTTGTCATACTTATGTGCTCGAACGATCCCCCTATTTGGATAAATGGAAAAAGGTCTGCCTCAGACACAGAAGCACAAACTCCGAAAAAAGTAAAGAACGAGACGATGTATTCCACTAGAAGACAGGAAGCACAAAATTTTGCGTCTGTAATTCATAACTCTGAACATACCNCACCCCCCCCCCCCCCTTTGTTTAAGCTTGTTGTGCTCATACAGTCTTGGAAAATCTCTGTTGAAAGCCAACAACTTTGCACAGTTCGCCAGAAGTACCCAAGTTGTAAATAAACCTCGTTTGAGCGAGCGCTGTCGCCAGCGACCAGGCAGGCCTAAGGGTAACCTTGGCAAAAAGCTGTAGGGGCCTACCAGCAAGCTAGCTGACGGTAGTCTTCATACTGGTAGCTGGCACTGAGGCTAGCTAAGGGCTGCCGCGGCAGTGTGACACAGGCTTAACCAGTCCGTAATTTGATGCAAGTGACAGAAACTACATTTGAATTTATACGGCATTTATGATTTGAACAATTTGCTTGGACAAAACAGCTTGCAACCGCATGCCTTTACCGTTCGCGTGCGTCTTGTCTCGATCCGCACCGGGTCCAATAGGCTGCGGTCCCGAGGCCGGCAAAATAAATTCTTTCATAATTTATTCGCCACATTTCTTCAGCAGTTTCGATAAAATTGTCCGTATTTTGATTTTATTAAAATTAAGGCGCGCTGTCCATTAATTTATCCCTGTTTGCAGGCTGGTAACAGGCACTCTTCCATTCAAACTGACGGCGTTTTCTTAGCCTGGGTTCCTGAATGTAATTCCAGGTTCACGGAAAGTTCAAAATGGCGGTGGTTCATCGGTGCGAATCGTGAGTGGCACGTTCATTTAAACTTTTGTCAAGTACGGATCGTGTATTAGTTATGGGGTAGGTACTTCTTGGATCCTTATAACATCCTATAATCATGTAATAAGGGCTTGCAACGTGTGAGACCAGGGGCCCGTTCCAACAGAACTGACTTAGCTAAGACAATTCCTAAATTTTACTAAATTTTAAAATAAAAGTTCAATTTGGCTCAAAATGATTTCAAGAAAGAGATCTAAAGCTTGATTTAAGTGTTTGACGTAAGTGTTGTGCTTATTATGACCAAAGAAAAAAGAATGGTTATACATTATGTTACCATGTGATGCAGAAACAGTGATGTAGTATACGTACTCTCTTTTTTACTGTACGTATCCCCATGTTTACATATACCATAAAAATATTACTTGGTAAGTGACTAACATTGGTCATAGACAGTTTCCTGCCTTAAAAGCGTTACAGACAGTTTCTTGCATTAAAGTACTAGGTTAAATTGCATTTATTTTGAGTGAAATGTTCGCATTCGTGTATTGTACGAACCTCTAAAGTTTAACATGTGCCGGTTTTCAAAGAATGACAGACAGATATGCACAGGTATGCTGAACTTTTTATTCGTTCTCTTTGAATAGATTTGGAAAATGAACTAACTCTCAACAAATTTTAATGTTTTTATAAACCTGCCAATTTAATTGAAATATATTGTACGCGGTACCCCCTGTGTAGTGTACGTACCTTCAACCTATGTGCTATGAAGTATTGCTCTCAAACAATTTTACACACTGCTGTTCTCATGAACAATACTGATATTTCCAGAATACATCCAGTCTGACAAAAAACAATGGACATTAATAAACTTATGCGCAATAAAATGCCAAACAGGACTTGGCTAGTAACATTCTAAGAGACACATCATGTGACAACTGATTTTGCAGAGACAGGTTCTCTATCTCTCAATACAACTTAAAACAAAACAACTAGTAGAGGCATCACAAAACTCAAGGTCATCCCATACATGTGCAACTTTGACATTGATTGACTGTGCGTATTGATCGTACCCCTAACCATTTTGTACTGTTAACAAGTTGAACACTGGGCGTAGCATTGCTTTGACTATTTTGACCAAGTGGTGAATGTGTTGAAAATTAGGCAACTAACAATAATAAAGTTTTTGAAAAAAGTAGTTACTTGTCATTTTCTACATGTAAGAATCATATTGAAAGAGAAGAAGTCCTCATTACACTATGTTTAACTTAAGATATGCAATATATCATCGTCCAGAACAACTTGATCAGCATGGTAATACCTTTTCTGACTTTATTATGTGAAACATTGTTCTTCTGCAATTTGAGTAAGAACTTATTGAATTAACAGTTACTTATGAATTTATGCATGATGTAGGTGGGCAGTGACCAGAAGTTGTAGTGTGCGTACCCTTTTATACAACTGCGTTGCAATACGCCAGAAAATTTTACTTGGTAGTTTTTGTGCAAAATATTTTAGATTACCAGCCTGGAATGATGATACTTTAAAATATCCCAGGTTCTACAGTTATATGACAACCTTCATAAGTGGCAGCCGAATATGGACCTTGATTCTGATTTGTCAGAGTACCTTCGGTCCCAGTCGATGCGCATAGTAATATGTCTTGGGCATTACTACACTTGCATGTACAGTAGCCTTCGACAATCTCGGTAGGTTTTGTGTATGCTACAGATTTGCGGTGAGAACTAAAATTATTAAAGAAAAATGTACCTTTAAACACCATGCCCAAGACGAAATAACTCAGCACCGACGTCATCTTCAACTTTTCTTTCGACTGTAACAACGACGCAGACAAGCATGAGGCTTAAATACTCGAGACAGTGGTGTCACGTGCACACGTGAAGACTACAATGTACGTACATTCCGGGGTTTGTCGTACTAACAAGTAAGGATCGTACTTTTTCAGCAAATTTTGAGGTACCTGTGTGGTGTCCAGTAGGCCCTACATTTTCTTTTCATCCCTGAAAAAGACCACTGAAAAGTGGTGCATATTTCAGATTCGACTCACAAGTCCTAGGAATAAATGAACAAATGAATACCGATGTTTACCACACGGCGTTAACCTTTAAACCCTCGGTAGTACGACGGTGTAAAATGGTTGGTGAAAAACCTCTAAAATTCGAAAATAAAAGAAAAAAAACATTCAAGTAAAGAAATCGAATATTTTTTAGGAAACAGCTTCAAATAACTGTTGAAGGGTCGTCTGCTATAAAATCAGTGTATTAATACTCAGTTGAACTTTGAACACTTCACCATGATTCATGCTTCATTGTCACCGATTTTGTGTCTTTATTGTAAATTGTCTCTGTGAGGTAAGGTATTGTTGTTCAAGACATATAATGTGTTTTACCCCTGTTGGAAAATAATTTTGCATTGACAATGTACCATAGTGCTGAGCCGCCAATGTTTTGATGTAATGAATTAGAACTTTGAGTTTTGTTGCATGAGACATTGATACAGAGTAAGAAATCTTTACAATATTATTATTAGGGTAACCCTCCGGCTCCGCAGGTCTCGCGCAGACACAGCGTGTGGCAGCTCGCGTGCAGTTTTCCGGCCAGCTGTAGTCGCATCAAGGAGTGCTCGGTGGTTCCCTGGCAGAATGGTGAATGTTGGCCACATAGACATCTTAAAGGAGAATGCCACCCAAAAAACAACCTATTTTGTATCAATTTAGATCGAGTAGTTCTACTCGATAACGGCATGTTCGGTTGCGTTACCTGACACCTGACGGCAGACGGAGTTCTTGAAAGTATCCAACAACGTCATTGGTTTCACACGCAGTCTGTTCAGCAGTTCACAACACGGGTTACTGGTGTCAGCTTAACGCTTGAATTCATCGTTTAACGCCAATAAATAATCAAACTTCGATGTAAAACCCTCAAAAATACACCGAGTTCTTATAAAAACGTGCTGTTTTATTTCGCTGTTACGCATATATTGGTATTGGGAAACAATATATACATGTATGCACTGCCTGCATTAACAGTATCTGTATCCGTCTTTTGTAATCAATGTATTAAATGTAATAAAATTTTTTGGTTTAGGTTCCTGTGAATAGGATAGTAAATTCGCACGTAAAAGACGTTATTTTAGGCGATGCAGTCGTATGGAAACGGCTGCAGGTTCCTGAAATTCTACCTGAGGATACGCTGGTAGTGAAAATTGTGGAAAGAAACACTAGCAAACTATTCACCATTCTAAAAGTAAATTTATCGACGTTGACCAAACCTGCAACTACGTAATACATTACAATTATCGTCGCATAGCAGCTCCGATGCTTTAAACTCATGGTGTTAGATTTGCTGCACAGATGTAGTTAAGTCCTACCGACAACACACCTAATTTCATTCTCAACAGGCCCTTCGTGACAAGACAATAAATAAAAAGTGCCAGTCAGAATTTATACCGTCAACATTGCCATATTATCGGCCGGTGGACAGTTTAATGGGAGCATTTCAACAGGCCAAAAGAAATGCTCTACCATTTATATATATATATATATATATATATATACATATATTGTTATCCTTAAATGTGATCTACATCCAGTTGAATTCATTTTTTGTAAATGAGACATTGACATAACAATAAGTATAGTTAGAAGTGAATGATGATCCACAAGGAAGGATGCACAACAAAGAGGTGAAACATCACAAAATGGGTATCAAAAAAGAAATATTTGCTTAAATGTGACAACGGTAACATACATACATGGACCTCATTTAAATAAATCAAGTGAACAGTTTGGTCTAGTACATTTAGAAAAATTGAGAATTGGCAACAAGTTCATTTTTAAGCACTCTAATTTGGCAGAGCCTTAAGATCTACTTTCTGTCCACGACTTTTGACTGCACGGACGACTTGTACAACATGGATAGAGCTCCATCATGTAGACTCTGAAACTACGCCATTGTAGGGACTTCAACGTTTGAGGACTCCCAAACAATTTTGATCTAACAAAACCTGGGAATTTCTATGAAAAACTGCTGTTGAGAACACCACGCTGACGTTTGGTGAGCTTCACTGCCTTGATGATACGCAAAAATGAAGAGAAGGGGGGAAATAGAAAGGGAACTGATGCTTGAAATTTCACCTGCCGAAACAACAAAACACCGAGAAAATATTATCCAGTCTGGGTCCAAGAAAATGTATGAATTCGACAATATCTGAAACTGAGCATAGCTTGAGGGTTTTTGCAAAGATGTCAATACATCAGTAGGAACATGTCTACACCTTCCCAAGGATCTTCAAGCGACATAGTAACGAGGCAGGTGCTAAAATGAAGGCCAATCGTGTTCTCCTCAAACGAACCTTGCTAAAATCCGAAAAGAGTTGAAATTATTTGTGCCATACAATCCACGAAAGTTACTGATCCTCATAAATTGACGAACATCAATGACAGGGTTTCGCAGATACTGCTGACGTGATACACCAGCTGTCAGCAGGCACTGGCCCGCTTGACGGACGAAATGTCGATTGCATTTATACCCTTTCATGTGGGTAATAGAAATAAAACTACAACATCAAATCCAGATACTATTTTTACAAGGCGAAAATTTCCATTGTCATCCTTTAAACGGAGTCAACAGAAAATTAAAGAAGACGACGTTAAAACATTTCAACTAAATTGCCACATTAACGAACAGCTCGACAAAAAATAGACAAAGCCTGTATTCTAGAAATGATACTTGACAATCATATTTGAGGGCAAGGGCAGGCAATGGGGTGTTGTGGGGCCTGCTTGAGATTTTTAGATAAATACTAACGGTGTCATGTTCAATTTCAGGTAATACAAATGTAGAACTGTGCGCGGTACTTGTCTAAACACAATAAATTTGTAAAATCTTTGAAACAATAGATTAAACGAAGTTTTTGCTACACAATCGACATTAATGTTGCTGCTGGAAACATGGTTGATTTCAAACCTGAACGTTACCAGCTAAATTAATCATCCATCGACAAGTGTTTCTGAAAAGCAAGTGATATAATTCAACTATTAATGCTGAGTACTGACTCGGAGGATTGCACTAAAAATCAATGCAGGTTTACTCGCATCTCCAGGAGGTACTTTATTCACAGACTGAGTTACAACTTGTTTGGCTGTGAAACAATTAAACACACACCCATACAATTAGCCAAAGAAGCGTCAGAAAATTAAATGACTACATCTATCCCCATTCGTACTCATTACCTTCCACATTTAGCTAAAGAACTTATCCAGAATTTTACAAAACAATGCAATGCCTTGTGATTTACTTGAACTTTGTAAGCTGAGTACTGACTCCGAGGGTCACACTAAAAAATTCAATGCAGGCATACTCGTATATCCAGGGGGTACTTTATTCACAGGGTTGCAGCTGGTTTGGCTGTAAAACAAATAAAACAAATTCATGCAAATAGCCAATGAAACGTCATCAAGGGAAATAACTTGATCAAAGCATAGTGTATGTATTGTCCGTCAGAGTTCTCATTTCATGAACTTCATAATGTGTGCGCAGCCTCATACAACGAATCTATTCCAAAACACATCTAATTTTAATCCCATCAGACTCTTCCTAGCAACACATCTAATACCAAGTGCGACATAATATTATACTGTCAGCACTTAAGCAGGCTTAAAGTAATTTAAAGTGTACCCAACATGACTCTAGTACCTCAAAATAAATTTTATTATTATATCTTACTTGATTTCAGTGCCTTTAGTGCACAGCTCATAAAGAAACACGTAAAAATTGAAAAAAAATAATAATTATGTACAACGTCATGAGTTGAACCCAAGTCGTTCGGCACACTGTTCGGATCAGCAACTAAGTGTATAGAGTGCAGTGAAAGTAAAGTATATTTAGCGTCGAGAAGGTTCGTAGAGGGATGAAAAGATGTGTTTGCGGATGCTGCAGCAATAGCAGTCAGACAAAGAACGTCTCGGTGTTCCCGGGACGCCAAAGTTGCGCAGTAGTGGCATCGCTTCGTGCGCCAAACGAGAATGTGGGACCTCGGCGTGGACCAAGCGATTCTGTCCGGGGCCACTCTGTGTTCTGCCCACTTTGAGGAGTCGTGTTTCGACTCCAATCAGAGGAGATGTTACGATGAAGGCCTGGTTCAATAAAGGCCAATATTTACTATTCAGAAACATCGGCTCATTATTCAGGATCGTCTGTTGGATGACTGGGTTGACTGGCCGAGCCCGAGGCCGCTTCTCTCGCGGGAGGATCCAGTTCGTAAGGCCTCAATTAAGAAAAGTACGCAGCTGAAAACATATCAAACTCGTTCACGCTTTCGTGCAACCCCATTTCGTCATCCTGGCCACCATTATCGTACGTTTCTTCATAGTATTTGTTCATTTCTTGCTCATAATCGTTGTCGCTTTCAAATTCCCTACTCTCCGCCGTTGTTCAATGCTAGTCGCTGATCTCTTGTGTTCAACCCATGATGTCACATGGCGGGAAATGTGAAAATTGGTAAAA
>NMRA01001036.1:18508-34162 GCA_002633005.1 Phoronis australis | reverse complement strand
GATCTAAAAAATCTATTTTGGCGCGTAAAAATGGCGGGAAAATTTTGCGACCTGGCACTTACGAATGAGAGTTGGATTTTGAAAATGCGACCTGGGATTTTGGCTAGGTCGCAAAATGCGACCTGGCGATTTTAATAGCGTCGAGCCCTGTCAACCCATGATGTCACATGGCGGGAAATGTGAAAATTGGTAAAATTGAAAGAGAAATCAAAATTTCGAGCTAATGACACAAAATAATCATGGATTTGGCTAAATTTTACGTCATACATTTAGTCTGTGGCCACCGGTAATTCGCAATGTGCAAAAATCCATGGTGTGTACTGTTTAAAAAAACTGATATCTATAGTCATCATCCATCGAAGTGATTAGAGAACAGTCCATCGTGAAAACCTGATTTCATAAGAAAACAACTGCAGTATTGCAACTACTCGATACATTTTGATAACAAAATCGCATTACTGTTTGAGGTGAAAGCAACTAAGTTTTAATTTAACGTTAAGCTCTATGTAATCAATGAAGAGAGCTACAATGGAATATTAAGTAAGAGAAAATATCAACATACCACCACCTTCACCATTTCTAGTCAAACAAGATGTTCCTATTGAAAAAAATCGATTTCACGATCAGCATAGCTACAAACTCGAATAATTAGGTACAACTGATGTGAACTCTCATTTATCAAAGTGATCAGGGAACAGTACTCCAGGAAAAACTGATTTTGTGAAAAAGACATGCAGTCTTCAGCAACCCCACTAATTGCTTTGATAAGAAAATGACACTGTTGTTGCATTTTTATGATTACGACCTAATTTTTAGTTATTGTTGTTGTAATGAAAAAATAATTTCACTTCAAAAGAAACGGTATCCGGGATGGAAACGGTTGGTAGTTCCTGAATTATTTCCTGAAGACACACAAAACGAAATTGTAAAAAAAAGCACGGAGATTCATTTCATGTGTCAAAAAGTAAGGGCGTCGAGGTTTACAAAACGTGTAACTAAGTAATAATGGACGGTTATTGGCACCCAAGAAGTCCTATACTTGAACCTCATAGGCTTGAACTAGCCGCATACGTGTAAATCGAGTCCATTAGACAACACTCCTAATTTCAATCTCATCAGCCTCTCCCTGAAAATATAAAATACCAATTACGAGAGCATATGCCGTCAATATTTCGTAATATCGTCTGGACGGCACTGTAATGGGGATAAATCAACAGGTCTAAAGTAATGCGATCAAATTGATGTCTATAATTATCCATCAAAGTGATCACAGACCAGAAAAGAATTATATTTCACAAGAATAATTCAAACCGTGTAGATCAGGAATTAACGTAAAAAAACACTAGTTTATTCCTCAGCAGTTTAAGCTGCCAGGAACCGCAAATGTGATCTCTGCCCACGAGACTTTTAGGGGCAGACGACGTGTACGACTTCGATAAAGCGCGCTCATGCAGTAACTTCAATGGTTGGGAACTCCCGTACAATTGATGATTCATCAAAACCCCGAAAACTCTATTGCAAGTGGCTGCTACGACCACCACAGTGGCCTGTGATGCGCATCCCTGCTTTGACAACGTACAAAGGAAGAGGAAACCGGCAGACAGACATGCCACTGATGCCATAGAAAAAGGACCTTTACTGAAATGAATGTCAAGCGTGTACTAATCCCACGGAACTTGGTAGATCCCTAAGCAGAAGAAAACAGGTGCCATCAGGGGCACCACAGTAGTTCAACACGCGATGAATGAAAAGCAGATACTAAAAACGACGACAGGGGGTGCAAAATACGTACAGTAGAATGCATCTGAAAATAGTTTGGTGTCGTTTTTTCTACAACAAGTACATGTTTGCAACGTTTAATTATTATCCACCATACGTTAACCTAAAGCTTAACACTTGGCGGAACACAATCAGTGAATGTTTGCTGTCCTCAAAATTTCACAAAAATCCATGAAAGGGTGTCACAGATAATGGTCATCCGATACATCAGAAGTAGCCAGGCACTGACCAGCCGGACTGACAGAGATGGCGATTGGATCCAGTCATTTACATGTTGGCTCAGACAAATTTAACTCGAATATCAAAGTACGGCACACTTTCTGCCAGGTGACAAAAGGTGCAAAATAACATTATGATCCTTTAAAAGGAGATGATTGATGAAGTCGTCATTAAAACATTTCAATTAAAGTGTCACCATATGAAACTGCTCGAAGCCTCTCTTTCAGAACAAAGATAAGTCATTCAACTGTGAAGGCAAAGGCAGAAAATGAAATGTTCTGGGGCCTGCGTGAGTTTGTCAATAAATAGTAATGTTTAATTCCAGGAAGTACTGGCGTAAAGCCTTTCGTTGTACTTGAATACAATAATTAGTAAAATTGAAAATATTTGAAAAAACTTAAATAGAGTTTTTGCAGTCGTCAAATTGTTTTCTTGTTGTAATTTCTAAAACACTAAATAAAGTAAAAGGATAAAATTCATCATTTAAGGACTGTCACTGTAAACATGTCAACACTGTGCTAATACAAAGGTCTCCTGAATAGCTTCCCTTTTCAGCTAAACACTGATTAAGAATTTAAAACAACACTAAATTTCCTGTGATATTAATTCAAGTACTTCAGCTGAGACCTGACTCGAAGGAATGCGGTATGATAACTAAAAAATTCAATTTCAGCCTACTCATATCTACAGGAGGTGGCGCATTCACAGACAGATTTGCAGCCGGTTGGCAGCAGACACAGTTACAACACATTCATTCAAGTAGCCAGTGAAGTTTGAAGTAAAGAAACTGATTAGATTTCACTACAGTCGGGTTGTTGTGACGTGTGTTGAAATCCTTGACGCTTGTTGTCTATCTTGGGTCTGATAAATGGACTTTATCGGGTGTGTGCAGCGGCATGAGAGGGAGATCCATTGCAAAACACATTTAATTTGAATCTCAACAGGCTCTCCTTGACAACACCATTAATACCAAGTGCGACAGCATATGCTGCCACCATTGACCTACCATAAAATGGCAGTGTTGTAGCAGGCCTAATAATGCGGTATAACAGGCGGCTAATGTCTTCCATCAAAGTGATCCGTCATCGTCAAAAATCGGTTTCGTAAAAAAACACATGCAATACATACAGTAGCAACTTCTCGAAATGATTTGATGAGAAAAAGACCCTGGTACAGCTTGCCGTCAAAGGTTATAATTTTTCACTTGATGTTAAGCACTATATCATTTAATGAACAAAATTAGTTAAAATATCAACATACCACCTGCTCCGCCCATTCCAGTCAAAGAAGTTGTTCCTGTAAATAAGAAATTGATTTTACGATCACTACATGTATGTCTACATGTATAAGTGAATCTGGACGCGCCAGACATTATGTATAGAGTCAATAGGTGAAAAGTCACCTTGAGGGTGTTACCATAGTCTATAGTAAATGGACTGCCAACTCCGTATATTTTCATTGGACTACATGTGTGTTCCTTGACATAACCCTTGGCGTAACTATTTACTAGCAACATTTTGCAAACATAGCACGTATACATCCGGCAAGTAAGATGGCTGCTCATACCATAGTCAATCGATTTACTCTTAAGGTAATCAACGTTTGACGAAATGGACAGTGGCTTCCACTGTGATCAAATTACTAAAGGGACGCTGGCCACTAAGGCACTTTAATTTAATTACCATTGCAGCTACCAAAGTAATTAACGTTTGCAAAAAATAAGAAGAGGCTCCCCCTATCCCAGCATTAAGGCAAGGGATGACGGCCACTTGGGCATGTTGTTTGCAACTATCTACTCCATTTAACTTTCTCAATTTTTTTGGACTTAAAGTGCTTCAAATCACACTCAAAGTATTACGCAATATGGTTATCCCCTGGCGCAAGCAGAGTCGATTTGGCAAATGAACAAGGGAGTGTTCGAAAAACAGGATTGCAGGAGTATGTGTGTAAATTGAGAACAATTAACGGCCTCTTCAGAGGCATCTCTCTACGCGGTACTTCTAAATTTATAGCAACATGACTTATGGTTTAACCTGTGTGATGCATAATTTGCCGAAATGCATATGGCACACGGAGTACCTATAGTATGATCACCGTATCTACTGTGTCAGCGGTAGGTAGATTCCCTAAGGCCTAGGCAGCCAAGGGACTGAACAAATTAAAAAAATAACTCGTAATAATACTGAAACACTTGGAAAACACCAAGATGTACCTTTCAAAAACAAGTACCTGTTTTTTTAAAGATATAAAGTTCTTACTTCTATATCTTTCTTGAAAGGTGGTCCATAATATAATTTTCCTGCTAACAACTGATGCACTCGTGTTATCTTGTTCAGGTAAAATGGGTGTGTTGTGAAAGTGCTTCCGGTGAATCATACATGTACATGTATATGAGCCTCTGTTAGTCACTCGGTAAGGGGCAATTGCCTATTACCTCAACGGTTAGCATGCTTGCCGGTTTTATGGGGGTCGCTGGTTCGATTCCCTAGGTCGGGTAATCTCGGCTATTACTATAGGTGTTCTAGATTTTGGAAGTCTAATCGATATTCTTTGGAAATTTTGGGTAACATCTGTATCACTTTCATATGCTTCAGCTTTAGTACTGCTGCTTGTGTCTTGAAACGTTGGTATATTTTCCTATGTCCTTTCAATTTTTGGTCTGACACTTGGTCTTGCAGTATGCAGGAGATGCAGCTGTTTTCTGCACAGAAACCTCATCTTCTGATGAATCTACTGGTTTACAGAGTTCCACAGTCCATCAGCTTTTGTCAGGATGCTTGTCTAAGCTTTTTCAGGTTCAGGCATTACGATTTTGTGCTGTTTGATAAACCTTAATTTATACAGGCATCACACTCCATTGGAGCATCGATATTGAAATTACTCCGCACAACAATACAATCTTGCTCTCTGATTGGTCAATTCATTAGAAAAGCTCCACCAAATGGCAGGAATGTGCATAATACTTCGTGCAACAAAAACGCATTTGTTTAAAAAATGTGGAAGTGTAGACGTGGGAACTGTTTGGAATTTGATTTATAGGTATATTGTCTAGAAACATAGAAAAAAACTAGGTTGCCCCCCATCCAAAGTACTCACAAGGATAAACGCTATGAGATTTGGCCCACAGACTACGGGGAGTAACTACTAGTCCAAAATTCAATGCGGCTGAATGGGATGAACGGTCAGTGATTGCTTTGTGTAATGTAATATCCACTGTAGCTTATTACGAACATCAGGGCCCGGTCTCTAATCTTTGTACTCGAAACGAACTCGAAACTATTTTTGGCAATTTCTCTGCTCCTTTTGTGCGAACTTAAGGTAATTGATTATCAGACTGTGCTCGAATACATTATAGTTTATGCATAGGAGTTTCTAGTTCAAGTTTGCCCTTGAAGACCCTTATTTTCGTGATACAAACTCGAGTAAAAACTGGAAATTTCGAGTTCAAACTCGAACTTATTGCTTTAACATTGGGTTAACAAACTGTGAACTAAGGGCAATAAATTATCTACGTAAGTTATTGTGTACTCGAGCATAGAATAATAGACACTTATCTTGAGTTCGCCCAAAAGTAGAGTAGAAAATGTCAAACCTAATTTCGAGTTCCATTTCGAGTAAAAAGATTGGAGATCGGGCCCTGGATGCTCTGCCAAAGCGTTATTTTGCGTTTTTATTTTTTAAAAATGCATGTTTTGATAAATACATGCTGCCCATCCACATAAACGTGGCCTTAAACCGTTCCTTAATCATACTAGAATTGCTGCATTTAGATTCGGATAGGAATGGCATGTCATTAACTAAGGTTGTGCTGAATAGCTTGTCCTGTCCATGCGTGTAAATTCATGAAGCAATGATGGCATCGAGCAATAATGAACATTCGAAACTCAGACAACTCTTGTAATTTGAGTAAGGAGTTTTTTCTTCCATGACCTCGAATGCGTTACGACACCAGTGGTTAATAACACCGAGTATTCAATTCTTGATATTACATGGGCAAATCACAAAGTAGTGCAGAGTACAAAGCCAAACACCTTACATTTTATCGTCCGCAAAACACTGAAACAACCGTTCTAGCATTGATTCACTATATAACGAGTTGGCGAATTTTCCATAAACACATTTTGTGAAAGAGGAGCGAATTTTCCACAAACTCATTTTGTGAAAGAAGACTTTACACCCTGTGTGGATGTGTTTTGACAATCTGATATTTCCATGATAGGAAGTAGCAGCATATATTCAAGAAAACAACAACGGTTTGGTGAATGATTACTTTGTGAACTTAAGAGTTGTATTAACATTCAAGTCTCTAAAACTGTCGAGTTTCTTTAACCCTAAGGCCAAAGTTTCTATGGGTCTACGCTCCAAGGTAGTATACAATTTTATCTGTGCTGGAAGTGGCTCCTGTTATATAGGCGGAACTGCCATTTGATAACCAGGACCAAGGAACATCTAAATTCTGAAAGAAATTCACATGTAAAAATTCACCTACAGAGCTCCAATCATTGTTATCAGCAGTGATCTTTCAACGACTTTGCAATAATAGACCAGGCATTAACAACAAAGGAGCTTAAAATTCGTGAGGCTTTACACATCAGATGGTGCAAGCCCAATCTCAATAGGCAACTGACACACCTCAGGTTGTCATTGTTGGTTTAGTACATTGTCACTCCCTGTAACTGACTGTATCTGTGCTTCATTACTTGTTGCTGGGCCTAGCAAGGTGGCCACTGTATTATCACTGCTGAGGATGGTGTTTAATAAATGAAACCGATACATGTCAAGCTTTAAAACTGTTGTTGTTTTCTTGAATATCTGTGATATTTTCTCTGAAGTTGCTATAACATGTTCAGATATATCAAATAAAGAATTTTCGTAACAAAAATCGCTTCCTGGTTTAAACTTGGCCTATTGACTGACTTTGCTTTTGATTTCCTTTTAAATAATTCCCGTCTCCGCTTTTGTCATGTTTTTATCAATAATTAGGCTTCATTCGTGAACAAACGTTTTAGCACTGTGCCCAACGGTCACTCATTCGCCGGTCTTTCTTCTAAAAATGATTGTAATACTTCAGATGGTTAATGCAGAAAAGTTTATTTTTGATTAATTTAAAAAAATCAACAAGACTGCCTATGATTAAGAGAAGTCGGAGTAGACTCATGTAATCATTTGATAACAGACAGCTGTTCACATTTGACAACAGTTAGCACCACGGTTGCAATAACAGTTATAGTTTAGAAGGCGTTACAAATGATTGAATTAGTTGGTTTGACCGTTTGAGATGATCGTTGAAAGTGGGGCAAGCACCTGTCATCTAAACTATGTTCAAGGACAACAGCGGTAGTGGTGGTAAGCAGGTAAGTTTGAGATAACTTGGGATAAGTCAGTTCAACTAATTTCAACTAACAGTACGACGTACTCTCAGACGGAAAGACATGCAAAGAACTTCTTACACGGTCCCATCTTTGGCGGCAAATCCCATATCCATGTTTATTCAAGCGGAGACAAACCCCAAATCAAGAAACGTGCGATAGCCTAGTTGTGCTGCCTCAAGGCGTATGTCCCTGCTCGCGAGCGGGAAAGCCTTGATTACTGTGATTTTTAAACATTTTTCAAGTTTTAATATTACAAGTTCAAAGACTATTGATTAGATTCTGATTTGAATATTTAATACGAAATCTGAATGCAATTTAAAACTGTTCAAGCATAAGATAAAACCATTAACAAAATGTAACTGAATCAGTTAATGTTGCGCAAGTGTGTTTTTACAATACTTGCGTCCAGTGGTTGAAAATTTTAGACACGCCGAAATTTTCGGTAAAGAGAACTGGTCAATTTGATTTTTCATGTGATTTTGTCGGAATTTCCAAGAGGATTGCCCTTGTCATAAACCTGAGACGAGTGTAGGATTGTGTTTTTATGTGTTTTTATGTGTTTTGAATGACCGCCGGTGTCGAGCTGACGGATAGACATTCGGTTGCTTTGAATAGAATAGAATACATTTGTTAATTATTATTGTCTGCGTAAATTACAAGCAATGGTTATGGAAAACAAAACTACTGAACATATTATTTAGTAAAAACCAGGAGACTGATAACACGTCCCTCATTCTGATCCTGAACTTGAGCTTGGATCGGATTCAAGACCCCAGACAGCCCGCCAAAATTACTAGTGCATGGCTTTTTATAGACCAAAATAATGCACGTTAGGATGAGTCTAAAACAGATGTGACGTAATGGAACACCCCTATAAGAAGAGTCAACTATAATTCACAAAGCGAGGGCGCGCCCCTCACACCAGTAAGAGTAACATACATGTACCATTAACTGGAAAGATTGGATTCTGTGCGTTTACCAATATGAAAAGGAATTCTTTAAAATTGTAGCGGAAATTACATGTTAATATTTAGATAACAATTCCACTAATTGTCCCCCTCCGGTGCAGTATGAGCCCCTATGAGAGAATAATTGTAAACTCCATTAAAAGTCTGGCTAATGCTAAGAATCACAGATGTTTGTCTTTAAGCAGTTCAGAATACAAGATGAATAAATTGGTCAAACTTTCAGAAGAAATATGCACCCAATGACACCATGGATGCACCAAATGACCTGAAAAAATTAGAATTAAAACTCGATCGCATTAATTAAACATATTTGTAATTTTGAAATATCTAGCTCATTTTTTAGTCTGCACTCAATGACGTTCGACCTATTTTTCTGATTGGTTAGGCCTATCGCGTAGTAAAGTAGGGTTTTCCATTGGCACGTTGACTTACACCAGTGTGCTGAAATTGAAAAGAATTCCTTGAAAAATGTAGGAGATATAAAATTTTGAACGTTAGAAGACCTTTGCAATAAGTGACCCTATGCAGCGCATTATGAGCACACTTAAGAGAATTATTGCAAAGCCCGTGAAAAGTGTGCTTAATGCTGAGAATCACAGTTGTCTAACGGTGCACACATCAGAATACTTGGTGAATGAAAAGGACTAATTTTCGGAAGAAAGATGCACCTAATGACCCCATAGTTGCACTAAATGACCTGAAACTTTGTACGTCGAATTGAATTAGATGTACCAATCAGACTTGTGAATTTGAAGAGCCTAGCTCAAAATTCATAGTTTGCACATGATGACCTTTGACCTGTTTTATCTGAATGATGATTCGATTACTTAGAAAACTAATGTTTTAAATTGACATGTTGACTTATACCTCTGCACCGAATTTGAAAAAGATAGGTTTAATACTGAAGGATTAGCATTTTGAAAATTATATGACCTTTGCATCAAATGATCTCTTCTGCTGCAACGTGGAATATGATTACATAACGAATTAAAATTTATGTACTGCCTAAAATCAACTGCAGAATTGAAAGAAAAAACCTGCACCCATTTTGGAGTTATTAAGCCTCGAAGTTGGTCTGAAGAAGAATAAGAAGAATAAGAAGAAGAATAAAATCGGAAAAAAACCCAGGAACAACAGTACTCTGCGCTTGCACACGCTGAGTAACAAGAACAAGAGTAAGAATAAAATTGAAGAAAACCCAGGAACAACAGTACTTTGCGCCTACAAGGGCAGAGTTATAAAATTGAAGAAAACCTAGGAACAACTGTACTCTGCGCGTGTAACAGTAACTGATTTTGCTTAAAATTAATTAAGGGTTTCGGTTTTAGATGCCTGACCCAATTTTCCCAGAATTGATGATTGACCCCTATTTTTACTTGCGTTCATAATTTCAGTTAATATGCTTTATCTTTGTCGTAGCATTTCAGCAATATGAAGAGCTTTTTAAGTGCTGAAAAGACAACAGTGGAAAAATGTGTTCAGAAAAATCCGTTTTAAATAGACATGGCCTGGTGGATTGAAGACGCGGCACTTTCAAATTCATACGCATTAAAGCAGCTAATTTTGAAAACCTCAAAATTTGGTAGCTTATTTTTAAAGTGTCATGCAGTGATTTTGTGCGAGAGGGTTTTTTTCCTTAAACACCCCTGACTGTAGATATATGTATCAAGTAATCTTTTTGATTTTCAAATCCTTAATCCACTGTAGGCTCACCTTATCAGCTCTACAGTACAATGGAAGTGCCAGTTAAGCAATCGCACGAAAAAGGGCAGGTCCATATAGGCAAGGTGGACAACCAGTGGCGCGTGCTACTAGAGTAGATGTAGCTTATGGTAACGTACAGACTTGATGACGAATTTGTTGCAAGGTATTAAAATTAACAAGTGTACTAGGAAAAAGCACAATACCCTGAGCAATGAGTCTTCGAAGGGTCGACGCTCCTCATATAAAGCCTGGATAATGTTCTTTCAGAGTAACAATCGCGTCTCAAAAAGAAAGCAATCCATTTCATTTATACGGAAAACCTTGTTTTTGTTAACTGATAGTTCAAACTTTATTTTAATTCCGGCACCCGATTTGTTGAATATCACTTCGCTTGAAAGAATACGAATTACAAATGAGACAGATTCGAGACAATGATTTCAGGAACAATATATTGGGTCTTTATTATGGAAGTTTAGTCACATTGGGGTGGTAAGAATTGAACTGTTGCAACTCAGTCCACAATAACAATATTTCTGTCAAAGCCGTCTAGCAAAATGTGTTAAAAGATGTGCTTAACTTCAGGGCTGTGTTGCATTACATTTCAAAATTATCCGCTGGATCAGTTTGGTCGTTGGATGACGTCTGGTGCATTGTACAAAAAATAACAACGTGTCACGTGATAATGCCACGTCATCGTTGCAATTAAGCGTAAAACGTTTATGCAACTGGACCTAGTTTTACAAATACACGTGTAAGTGTCGAACTAAATTTGAAGCTGCCAACCAACAAGGTTTAGTTTATTACATGTTTAACTAATTCAGTTATCGGATATGCTCAAACTTCTTGATGTGACACATTCCACGACACACAGTGGATGCTTATACACATTTTTAAAGGTTAACTTGGATGTATTCCTTACCTCTCGTTCAAGTGGTTTCATTGGTGACATTGATAAATTATCCTGCAAGTAGTGTTGCGGAATGTGAAGCCTCACCACGCGGATATTCCCCCGGGACATCAAAGATGGTATGTCTCATTAAATTGTAGGTATGCAAACAAAGTACTACTTTACAAATAACCCCGGATCTTCCGGTGTGCCGGAAGCCATTCAGGTACCAGTTACAGTTTCAATCTTGCAAACGTATCCTTTGTTTTTATGTAAATGAGTATGGTAATATTTCATCGTCACCCTAATGAAACAAGGCTATGAAATATTGATCTACTCTACTATTTCGAATTATTAGATATTCTATGTGTGTGTACTCGTTTTTAGTTGAGGAGTTTTCTTGAAAACTGAAGTTTATTTACATAGTGTTTGTTTTCCTGATAATGCTGCAGTTCTCCCGCTAGTCTCTGGGTGGCTCTTGGTACGAATTTGAATATTCACGGTTTTAATGAGACAAAGCATCCATAAGATTACGTATACTCCTAACACCATCACCACGCCTTTTGAAAAAATGTAGTTTTGAAATGAACATTGGATAGAGACGAAGACCCCTGAAAATGAACATTAGATAGCTGATTGTGTTTGTAGGTTTTGCAATTGTGATATAGTTTATTAGATTGAAATGATGCTTTCACACAAATCTTGTGTGTTTGTTACAGCCTTTGTGATAGAGGTATTTATCACAAAACAAAACAACAAAAACCCAATGGGGGCTGCTTCGGGAATATCCAGTGTTTGTAAAAAATAAGCATTTTGTGGGGCTATGAGCATATGTAACCTTAAACGTGAAGATCATCGGCAAAAAGGTTTGCAATCTTGAGATCAAAAAATGGCTGTTTTTAAGAAAAGTGTAATTCCCTATTCGTTTCCCGAAATTTAATACCACTGGACGCTCAAAAACATGACGTTAATGCATGATCAATTCTTGATTCAGATTTTGGTCTGCGCGACTATTTGAGACCAACGTCCACTAGAAATTAGACGTAGCGTCCAAATATGGGAAAGGACGGAATTTTCGAGATTTTTGCCGCACATGTGTAGGTTTACCGTAAGTTTAACAATTTTGATAGCCGGGCAGAAAAGTTGGACGCGTCTCCCATAATCCGAACGTGCACAGATTCAGAAATGAGCTACGATGAAGGTACCTTCGTCACATGTGTATTGTATCATCCGCGTAGTTGATGCAAAATGACTTCATAAAATCCGAGATTCCTCAAAACCACTTAGAAGAATGGTGTTTACATCTATGAATTTTATTTCAAATTTTAACGCTTGAAGAAATATCAACGTCAACACCAAACGCCAAAAAGTCATCTAGCAAGAAATCCAAAAGGTGTAAATTAACTTGTAGCCTGCATAAATGGATTGGTAAAAAGCAGAACGCCAACACTAAATTCTAATAACAACTAACACTTTATCAAACAACTAACACCTGAACATCAAACAAACAAAGGAACTTTCACGTTGGTAAAAACAAAACCCGTTATAAAACCAGTACACAAAACGGGCATTTTGATGAAGCCTCCAGAATATAATGCCGAAAAAATTTTGACCTCCGATGGTGGAAATATACAGAGTATGCAAATTGCAATTCACACAGAGGCCGTGTGTCGTGCCTTGGAGCTTTATCCGGTAGTGTAGATCATCGCCATCACAACGGAGGCTACGCAGGGTAAGAATTTGCTGGCACGGTCAGCTGACACTGCAAGAAGAAGTTAAAGGAAAGTGCACTTATTTGTTAGACTGACTGAAACAGCATGAATCAGACCAACTTACATGTACATGCAAGGTGTACTTTGCCAGGTAACCCTCATACTGTACTCAATATTCTGGACGTCAATTTACTCAACCTTGTCAATACGATGTAGGTTAACGAAAGAGGAGGTGGTTTGGGTTAGTAAACTTAAAAGGCCCTCTGTCTGGGGAGAGCCACTACTTCGCATATATCATGTGAAAATCGCCATCTATAACCCAGATCGCATGCTGACGGTGGTCCGACGCCGGTCCGACAGCTCGGGCCAACGTTGGTTTCTGACGTCGGACCAACGTGCTTTTGTCCATCGGATGAACGTCGTAACAACGTCGTAACTACGTCGCAGTCGGGCAGCCGGTGAACCGACGTTGGTCCGACTGCACGACCTGGGGCCGACGGTGGAAAGGCGACCTTTTACCGACGTCGCGCCAATTCAATTCCGACCCCTCATCGACGTCGCGCCACCCTACAAGCAACTGTTTACCGACGTCACCCCAACTAAGAGGCGACTGTTCGCCAACGTCGCACCAACTAAAAGGCAACTGCTTGCCAACGTCAACCCAACTGAGAGGCGACTGTGAGCCAACGTCACACCAACTAAAAGACAACTGTTTGCCAACGTCGCACCAACTTAAAGGCGACTGTTTGCCAGCGTAGCACCAACTTAGTGACGACTGTTTGCCAACATAGCACCGACCATTAACTTTTCAGCCACACGCTTTTTCCGCCTGCTCCCGTAGATGAGATATTGGCTTAAGGATTAAATCTGGATGTCATCTATCAGAGCAGGCGGAAAAAGCACGTGGTTAAAAAATCAAAGACTGGTCAACAGTCGCCTCTACATGAAGAACACGTTAACAGCAGTAACAGCCACGCAACCAATGTGTGGCGACAACATCACGATATGCACAGAAAATTTTAACTTGACAGCAGGCAGTGTCTCATTTAAAACATTCCCCTGTTCTTTTACCATTTTATTAAAGTATGTCAATACCAGAAATGATGAATACCAGAAATGGTTAATGATGAAATAAATCTGAAAAATATACTAATAGCATTGAAAAGAACTTATAAAGATGCAATATCTCATTATAACCTAGAATATGTAAATTTATAGCAAGCCTGGTATAGTGACTTCCATGAGAAATGTGCCGAATATTATAAGTACTGAAAGAAAAACTTCACCCATGAAGTGCAAAACTTTCCAGGATACTTAAACATGGATCCAAGGGGCAGTGTGAAAAGCACTGGACACGACATGTAAATCAATAGACTAAAATACAATTATGTGCCTAAATGACCAATGAAATAGCAAGTAGTTAACAACTGTGATTTTAAACAATCAAACAACCCAAAAAGTATATTCTTACAAATGTTGAAGGATTTGATGCTAGTTAACATCTGTCATCAATACTGGCTCCGAGGTGTATAAATTTTCAGACTTACTAAAATTTAAAACTTGGACCAGTCTATAACAATAAGATCTTCAAGTTTAATAAAATGCGAAATATTTATATTCAAGTATAAAAAGCTACTCTACGAAATCATCATTTAAAGTTTTATATAGTTTTGCCGAGGATATTTTCACAACAGGATCACTCCGTGTCTTCTTGGTCACTACTTAGGTCTTCGACAGCATCTAAAACCAGCACAGCATTCCCTGCAAACAACAAAAGCTACATGAAATGAAGTTTTGAATTCACATCAAACAAATCCTTTTCACCAAAATATGTTGAGGTTTTTAGTTTCACTTTTAGAAAACTTTATTTTAGGTTTAGGCTGCTATGAAAACTAAACTACTCCCTATTAAGAGTAATTTTTATTGAAGTTGAACCAATCACCTTCCGCTATAACACTAAAAAAGGTTTGTCATTTCATTTTATCAATTTTGAAACATATATAATTGCTGCTTACCTGTTTGTTGCCTTCTTTTTCTGCCACCGTCTCTGTCACTGGCATACTTCAGCCATCTTTTCAAATGGTTTTCCGTTTCTGCCACCTTTAAACCCGAAGACTTAGATGCATCCTTAAATTTTAAAGAAAAATAAAATATTATTGGTAAATTATGAACAAATCAATCTTATAGAAAAGTACATAGTTATTACCCCTCACATCCCACGAGTGCAGGCAGACATCGCCAATAATGCAGCACAAACAAGATAGATATTTTGAGAAACAAGTAACTTGAAGTTTAAGTTCACAAATATTCTACATACATAAACAATAATTCTTGTGACATTTTTATTCATAATAAAGGAATATTGGAGGGATGCTTATTCAAAAAAATAATTAGTACAGTAGTTTTAAACTAGACTGTGAAAAATGGAGGAAACTTTGACCCACTAAAATGTAACTTAACATTTCTTTTAAAATAATTTTAATTCTAGCTAATTTCGACAAAACAGCAACAGGGATTCCTCCACGCACATAACCAAAATCACAATAACTTACTTTTTACTTCAGTTTAAAAATAAACAACAAAGCAGCAAAAAACAATAACGTCATATCAAACTCAGGCTTACGTTGGACAAAAATATAATTTGTTGGCTACAGAAGTTCAATTTAACTGTCAAATAATGAGGACAAGAAGTTCATCAAAGTTTGACTGACAATGGCATATAGCTTTCTGTCAAAGTCTTTCAGTCTTTTAAACAGGCCTTAAGAATTATAATATACTAAAGCTCTACCTGTCACAACTCCACAAAGTCCTAGCCTAGAGAAGGACTGTTTTTGACCCTTTCCAAAGAAATTATAAGAGCAAGCAAGGCTGTTGCTCATAATGCAAGCCATTATTCTACGAACAATCTGAGTTGCTCCTGTGCCACCCAAAGAAGCAAGGTGGTTGACCTACAAATTAAAAATGGCATTTATAGTATATACAGCACACATCACGAATTTTTGGCCGACCGGTCG
>NMRA01001036.1:0-16815 GCA_002633005.1 Phoronis australis | reverse complement strand
TAAAGCGCAATATACAGCGTGATGAAGTGATGATCAAGAGCAATAACGGATGAGCGCAAATGCGTGCTGCTTGTTGAGCAATCCGCGGCATGAAAACATTTGAGGTCGTAAAATATCCAGTGTTGTATTCTGATTTTTATGCAATTTTGCTGTAAATTTCAAATTTCGTGCTTGTTTTTATGCATAATGCACTGCATAAAAAGTCTGATATCTAAAGTTAGAAATTATTTTTCCGCTATATCACTTAACGTTTGATTTTACTACGCCGTCATTAATTCAACATAAGTTTTTCGGCTTGTGTAATGCCACGCACTTCGTATTCGTAGGTTGATTCGATTTACCTCCATTTAATAGTTGAACAAAATTTGATAAACCGATGTCAAGACCGGAGTTGCCACTGGTAAACGAACAGCGAACAGTTAAATGTTTGTTTGTCCAAAGTTCACCCGCTAAGTCATAAAATGGTAATTGCCGACCAAGGACACGGTTAATCCGAATTGGTCGTCTACGCTAGGCGACCAATTAGCCGACCCAAGTGCCGACCACAGAGGCGACTAAGCAGACGGCTCCTAGCCGACCGTTGTTGGTCGGCTGCTGGTCGGCTAGACGACCGGTCGACGGCTGGTCGTCGACCAATTTCCGACTGGTCGGCCAAAAATTCGTGATGTGTGCTGTACTTTTTTAACAACTACAAATCATAGATATAGGAACAAAGATGAATTCCTATACAGGCGATGCTGGTTTGTTTAAGTGAGCTTTCACGCAACATGGCACCACTCTATACCAAAGCTTCAAATCACTAGCAATATAATAACAATTCACCTGATTTTGAATGGCAAAGCATGAAGTACCGTCATAAAAATCAAAATAAAGCACTCCTCACTGGATGTGATAGCAAAAAGCAGAGATGCAAGCACTGGAATGCATGCTCACATTGGTGAGAAATGAGAAGCTAAAGGAGGGTTCAATCAAGTTTTGTGAAGGAATACAAGAATTGCAACAGCTGCAACCTGAAATCACATCTGCACAGGTGACCAAGTTTCTGCAAGTGGAACAGAATGCCAGAAAAAAAAACTGCCACAGAAAGAGTTCCAGTTCAGTTTGCTAGAACACAGGCAAAACTTACTGAAACAGCGTTTTTAAACACAAATATGATGCATAGATTAATTCTTAGTAACACAACCAAGCAAAGATGCTGTATCTTGACAGTTTCGGCTACTCACAGCAGCATTCTGCGGAAGCTATTGGACACTAGGTGGCGTGGTAATGACACTGTTCCAAAATTTAGATACTTTAAACCCCCCAATCTAAAATTTAGTGTCATCACCATGCCACCTAGAGTCCAAAAGCTTCCGAAAATGGCTGCTGTGATTAGCTGAAACTGTCATGGTAAAACGGTTTTGATTGGTTGTGTTAAGAATTAATCTATGTGTTCTCTACCAACTTTAGTAAAAAATATGATGCCTGTAAATTTTCCGCAGCGTGTCAGGCACACTTGTAGTCAAATCCATCAGAAAATAATAAGCTAGTAAGAGCACCAGGTAAAAGCATAGAGATTTATGATAAAAAACCTTTAATTTGGAACAAACATAATTGCACGTTGACATTAATGGTTCAGAAACTTGACCAAATGATATTACAGTATTTCCTTATGTTATGCCCCAAACTGAAGACATTTCACCATGAGTGAAGAATATGAATACACACAATAAAGATAGTCAAAGTGTAGAAATGTGCCACCACCACTACACACGATTACCTCAGGCAGATTCTTTGCCCCTTTAGAAAAATAAAACCCAGAAAATCCATTTTGTGTATACAAGAGCAACAATGTACATCATACATAACAAGGATGGAAAATCGACTGCGTAAAATGTTTTGAGTAAGTTATCTGATGTCGTAATGGCTCATTTGACTGTACATTAACACTTACTAAAGAAGCCCGTTTGTCTTTATCTTGTATTAACTCCTCAGCTCTATTCACGTCTTCAAGTGAAGAAAGTGGGAGTCCAAAGTATGAAACATCAGTCAATGGCGGAACGGAATTCTTCTCCTTCAATAAAGCTTTTAATAGCATAGTGTTCTGCCGCACCTGCTGCTGAATTTCTTTTAATAGCAGGATTTGTTGAGATCTGTAATAAAAATGTATAACGCCTTATGAAATTTGTTTAAGAGACAAAACAACGTAGGTTCAAACTTACTTAACATTGTAAACCCGATTTGCAGGTGTTCTTAATATGTCGATGTACAATCTACTACAATGTTGCTGTGGCAAAAACATTTAATACGCCAAGTATGTAGTCTCCTTTGTAACCCGTTTCATAACCCGTAGTTTAGACCAGTAAATGTCACCAGAAGATCATGAAGACATGATGAATTATGAATAAACAGTTCACAACATTAACAACAGTTTTTGTAAGGTCACAAAGCACCATTTCCAGATCCAACAGTCAACAGAAATAAATTTTCTCTTAAAGACCAACTTCTTAAATACCAAGAAAACGAAAAAGGAAAGGCATCGAACAGACACATTGCGTAAAAGTATTGTCATATTAAGTAAAAACAACTGACAAAGTAACACAAATTTCACGAAGCTAGCACCAAGTTTTCTTTTTGAAAATGTACTGTTGAAAAATGAAAGCTCAAATATAACAAATCATGCTATGAACATTCCCACTAAATAAAATTGGTTCTAACCCCGGTGGTTAAGGTAAACGGCGGGGTATGGAAAATTGAACTAGACCGTATTTATCCACCTTGGCTGAGTCGCACTCGGCTCTCGATCAAAGGGATGCCGCCAGGCTGCTCTAGTCATCGAGTCACGAGCGAGGATAATTGGCTTCGCTCATGCGGATATGATCAGCTGATTACAATCTAGCTAGCAGACTGTACTTTTTATGGTGAGAGTTTTACGTAGTTTTTACTTTAATATTTGAAAAGAGGAGCGAAAACAAATATGAGTACAACTTTGAATTTTTCAAATCGGCCCAGGATAAGAGATTTTGCAACACAGCAACACTCACGATTACTTTCATTCGGCGCGCACTAATACAAAAATATAGGACCCAAGATATTTAGATTTTGGAACACATGCATTGCAATATTCAAAATACTTTTATTATGAATCTTACAAGCTGTAAAACGACGTTGTTAATTTCATTGTGTTCATTCATTGTCATCCGTCAAATCGGCAATTTCCGAGATGTGATCTGCGGCGTGCGCGTATGTGTACAAAACACGTGATTGTTATGTTCCTGAAGTACGAAAATTAAGAAGGCTTTAACATGCCGTTATTATTGACAGGGACACGATAAAACGAATTTGGATTTTGACTATAGTCTTGATACAGCGATCTGACTGACCACTGCGTCAGTGTCTCCGTTAGACCCAGAAATTTCACACAGCCCGGGTAGTTCATTTCGTCCCCAACATGTAGATCGAGCCTTGGACTATTAATACTCCACGGCAGAGCTAACGACAGTCGGCCTGTGCACACAAAATCTGTGAGTTAACCAGCACTCACCTTGCACGTTACAGCCGTTTAAGTGAAAAACAATCTAGTAAACGCCATTTTCTTGCATAATCCTCCGCCTTTTGTAACAAAAAAGTCTATCGTCGATGACCCGCACACGCACGCTCACTCACTCTCATACACAGACGACCTTCAAAACAAACGTCACGTGACAACAACATGTGTGTTCATCCAGAGATTTTTCTCTTGTTGTGGAGTACGATGTAGCGCACATTTGGACTTAATCGCAATTAATCTGGACTCCACATGAACTTTAAAAATTGTAAAACATCAGGAAGATTTCAGGTAATTTGTTGAGTCGAAACTATATTTTTATTCAAGAGTACAAGTTTTCCTATTGACGATGGCGATTCAGCGGCGACGCATCAGTCGGCAAGTTTTCGCCCTGTGATGAGCACAATTTTTTGAAAAATTATCGTAATTTAACAACGGAAGTTCATAGCAATGCTTCACAATTTTGTAGAAAGACTGTCATGGGCTAAAAATTCGTCACAAAGCGTAAATTTTATGAATCCTAGCTTCCGATTTTACCCGTTTGGGAAACCGGCTTTCACTGAACTGCCGTAGGCTACAATAAGAATCCCCTCCCCGTGAAATGATTTTTTCTAAGCGTTTATTAGAGCCAATACAGTATACAGCTTTCCACCAAGGCCAGGTGATACTACGACATTATTCTTTGTTGCATTAGTAACTGGTCTTGGCTAATATAATCATTTTATGGCCTGGTCATCCATTCAGCCAAAAGTAGTTCCAGAGGTGGCTTATCAGCCAATTATTCACGCATGCTGACTCACAATAGAAGCCTGATGAGAGTGAAGGTGGATAAATGCGGTGTTCCTACAGTTTCTTGTTTTAGTGGATGTGTTCACGACATGTAAAAATCATCACCAACACTTTTCACTGATTAACGCACCTGTTGTTGTTCACGAGTCGAGAGGACTCGCCCACAGTAAATGACAATGATGGTGATGGTGATGGCGTTCGAAATTCATTGGGTCTGTTGGGTGTCATGGGTGGTGGCTGTGGGCATGCTGTGTTCACAATTCTTTTTTCCTGAACGTTCTTGTTTCTTTTCCTTTTTGGAACAGGTTCATCATTATCATCACTAAAATAACACACAATCACAACAGGTATATTACAGTCATTAAGCATATCAAAAGTTTCAAATGAATCTGATCTACCATTTCTGAGACACCATGTTCATAGATTTCGTAGACTAAGAGTAACACCTACCTTTCTAAGTCATCAAAACGACTAGGACTTTTTCGCCTACAAATTAACAAATAATACCATTAGCTAAAAACCAAGGTAAAGAATACATCAAAATGTTTATGAATTCAGTTTAATGTAATGAAAACACCCAAATGACTATACAGTTAAGTACACACAGTAAATAAGCAGGTCTGATAGTATACACACATGAATGCACACAACCACATGACTTCCCATACAAATATACACAGCCACATGACTTTCCATGTGAATCCACAAGGCATATTGTAATTAATAACAGTGTTAACACAATAACACTACCTCCCTTATGCAACTCCAGCCATGTTTTCTTTGTTTCAGAATGTTTCAGGAGTTTCTAAACAATCACTCAGCACAGAAGTGAATTTTAAAAACTGCTCAACATAGAAAACCAAACCTCCTCTTTCCATCATCATCAGTTGTGGCCACATCCGACTGCTCTTCGGCTTGACGGCATTTCCTTTTAGCCTTCTCGTAATTTTCTAAATAAAGAACAGTAATTACTGAAAATGACATAACTTCTAAAAATTAAGAATTATTTTTAAAAAGTTCAACTGATGAAGTGAGGCACTATAGAATCGGTCAAGTTTCTCACAGTTATTAACAGAAGTTTAAACAATTTCCAACTGAGATTTAAGCACTTACCGGTAGCATATATAATTTCTACAGGATGTAAGGCCCAGTCCGCCTCAGGCTGCCTCTTCTGTTCCACCGCCTTTAGAAGTTCCCTTCCTTTCAGAAAGCTGGAAGGTGGCCAACTGCAACTATCTCCCTTCCCCCAACACATGGGCACTATTTCTACACTTCCCTCATCCGTAAAACACACAGCAGCATACATTCTAAAAAACAAGAAGTATCAATCAATGACATATTGAATAGTTAAGCTGTCTCACTGACAATACTGCTTCAGACAAAAAACTCAAGAATTGTTTATAGGCAGAAAGGCCTTGATGAAGAAGCTTACTATTACACCCGATATGAATTAACAAGATTGAATGATCCACCAATCCAATATGATGGATGCTGTACACTAACTGCTTATTGAGCCATGTTTACAAAAACTACAACTATTTCATATGAATGAATAAATGATTACGTACATTTAAAAATCAACCAAGATAGTTTATGCCATACATCTGGTTTTATTCAGTTGAGAAATAGATAAAAAATCTGCTTCCAAAGTTTTCTTTTCTCTCGACATAACACTAATTTACACAATTCACAATATACGTGATCTCAAAACGATTTTTTCCAAAATCAGAAAAATCTAGGCGACAGGATCAGTAAAACAAAAAAAATCATCACAAAATAACAATCTGACCAGAAGCAGAGTTGCATAACTCTCAATTTGATTGCAAAAGAGGCAGAGAAACGAACAAGTCTTTACTTGGTAACAAAACTACCTTAGCTGAAACCTGAGACAGCAAAATCTTCACCACACCATGGCTAAGATTGCTAACAAGCCAAATGTTCAGTTTTCTGGAGTCAACAGGATACTTAAAAAAGTCATCTTTGTTTCTAAACACTTGACAAATTAAAATCACATGATTTCCTTGCCGAATGATATTTCTGATTACATAGGTAGTTGAATCAACACTTATTACATTATCAGGTTCTTTCACAGAAAGCATGTAATTTGAAGAATAGAGTTGTTTATACTGAGTACATTCAACAATATCTGCTGGCACAGGTCCCTGGTTATGCTGTCTTTTACAGTAAGTGTTTTTTGTGGTAACTGGTTTTAAAAAAATTAACCTCTCCTTTATTCTTCGAACTACTTGCTCAAGTGGCAACTTGGGCTTTCTGACAAGTTTTTTAATTGACTGCAAGAAATTTTCATATGGAAAAGAGGAAAAATTATGGAGTGTTCCATACATTCGAGCATGTGAAGCAATGTGTGTGAGCCCATGCATATTATAAGTCAAAATCCAACGGCCATATGTAGCTTCTACATGATCTACAAAAAGACCCAACAAACTCTCTCCATAATCATAGTAATCGGCACACAGGTCAATACTACACAAAACTGTGATGGATACAAAAAGTAAAAGGAAATTGTCATATAAGTGGGCTGATACTCTATCCTTCAATGAGAGAAGTCCTGTGTACAACAAAAATGTTCTGAATTCAGTTGCTTTCCAACGATCAACTTCAGACAACGGTCGGCCTTTACGGAAAAATTCATAAGGCAAGTGATGTCGAAGTCGCATAAGCTTTTGAGAAATCTCATTTAAGGTATTTCTCCCTTGGCGTACATTAAGAGGACCAGTCATCCAACAATGTATAAGCCTCTTGACAATACCAAGACATACTAAATAGATGTAATCCAATGGGAATTGGCTGACCATGCCCAAATTCAATCGGGTCAAGCAACTTCTCCCATGCTGATGTTCATCCTCATCAGCAAATGACATTTCATCAAATGCCATATCTGTTCTCGGTGCAGAATTTCTCTCTGGAAATACTGTTCTGTAATTCTCTCTGCCACCTTTTGAACACAATAGTCACAGCCATAAAATCCAGTGTGTCCTTTTGTCATCTTCAAGAATGACCGAGCAGGGGTATCACACACGATGTTAGTAATTTTTAAAGAGAATGTTTTGTCATTTAATGATAACCCATTCGCTTCTATGTCTATCATTTCATTGACAAATATTTCCAAGAAATCATTGACATTATTTTGCTTCGACTTTCCAGCCCACAGGCCAATCACAAATGGTGAAGCACTTCTTTGCTGTGGCAACATGCCTAAAATAGGATAGAAGTGTTCATTTGTACTTTTGAACATTGGAAGCCCATCAATGTTAAGTTGCAGAAAAATATCAGCTTCACATCTCAGCAAATCATCCCTTTGCAATTCTCGCTTTACACTTTCAGCAATGCCGAAGTGATAATACTTCCCACCTGCAACATCTTGAACATCAAAGTCAGATGGCGTTTGAAGTAATGTACAACTATCTTTGGGCAGGAAAGGAAAAAAATGTTCTCAAAATAGATAGGAGACTATTGACATGACAAAGAGGAATATTGCTTTCAATCACCCATTGTCGCAGTTTGTCTCTTAGATCATCATCTGCTTCAATATTCTCCTCATCAGAACTTTCATTTTCACTTGTCAGAACTTCATTACTATCATTACTTTCATCTTGAAAGTTTTCATATAACATAGCCATGTCAACTCTTCTGTCAGAACTTTGGTCAGAACTGGAATCTGTACCTTCGTGGCTGTCATTAGAGTTATCACTGTTTAACGCAACTTCATTGTCAACTATATCATCATTAATATTAATCGCATGATCAGCACCCCCTTCTCTTAGCAAATTCATTGTTTCTGCCTGTGCACGTCTTTTTATTGTTCTTTCACAAACAAGTCCATCTGTCATGACTTTTTCCTTGGCCTGAGAATAATAATCGTCAGAGCTTGTACGGCTCCAGCAGAGGTAACAAATTGACATTACGTTTGAAAAAATGAACATGTTTGTCTAGCTTTGTGATTTTTTTTAGAAATAAAATTTGGCTTAAAATTAAATATTCAATGAAATCTACTATTGCTAGTCTACAATACTGTGGACATAACAATATAATAAGGATAAATCTGAAATAATATTACTAGATAATGTAATTCTAATACAAATAACTTAATTTCTAGTTACACAATAATTTGAAAACAAAAAATACTGCTTGTATGGAAGATAGACATTTAACATTATTTAGGACCCTATAAAAATGACCAAATTTGGTTGACATTGGAACACCAAATCTCAGAAATGGCTGATCAGAAAAAATGGATATTTTCAATAGCATTTTTCATATCTCACCTTACACAATCATATCAGTTAAAATTTGATAATGTTATTGATAAGATTGCTTTGCTATCATTCAATGTACCTATACTTATTTTTCAATTTCACTAAAAAGGAATAGTCATGTGAACCAATTGACAGATTGGTAAAAATTCCGACATCAAATTCTAAGGGCTTTCTATATTCAGAAAATATACACTTTTATTACGTTAAAATAGATAGATTTGTAGATGTAACTCTGAGAGCATGTAAGATCTTACTTAATTTTAACATAGCAGTTGATTACAGTTACAAGAAATATGAGAGAAAAAAACAATCACTGTGAACTTATCAAAATCCAAAGATCTAATCAAAATCCACTTTCTAGAAAAAATAGTTAACATAATAGGGAAACAAAATAGCCTCTTACCAACCTGGTGTCAGTGAATTCTGGAAAGCAAACAATCAGTCGGTCTCTTCACGAAATATGAATTCTATAGAGGATCTAACAACAGTATTTATACTGAACAGGAAACATGTGGGACAATTTCAGTGCACAAAATCATGTCCAAAACATTTCACGGAAAGTGCAAGAAGAAGCCACTGACTTTCTGATAAACAAAAACAAATCTTCCTTGTGATTCAAATTGTTACATAACAGCTGTCACTTAATTTCCAACTAGCCAAGTGCATGAGGAAATGACTCATTTCTAACTATGCCAAATAAGCCTAAGGCCCTAAAAACAAATGGCCAAATCTCAGTAAACAACCAATAGATTCCATTACTATTACTATTAAAAACAATAAAACTGTATCATTATTTCTATCTACGCGTGTATATGACCAATATCCATTAATTGTCACTACATAATCTATTGAATATTGTACTACTTTTGACCAATGCATTGAAATGATTTGACCTGCCTGGCGATGCCGATGGGCATGGTCTTAACTCACTGTTAGTCTGAGTGACCATCAGGTCATCACTCATCAGGACAAAAGTTAATTCTAACTTTGAAATCATTCAATCAGCTGATAATTTAGCACAAGAAACAGTTACAAGGTTAAAAATAATTCAACTTACCTCACACGCGGACATAATTATGGGCACTTAACGGATGTACTCATGTCATGAGTCACTCATGTAATATTTATCACTCCCTGATTTTGAGAAACAGTTTCATCCAATGAATAACGCGCCTTGATATTTAGTGATTGCTTGGTTCTCAAAATGATGGACCGCTGCATCCGACAAGTGCCCATAATTATATGAAAACTTGACACTGAAATATGAACATCTTTTGAACGGTTAAACCGTTTGAACTTAAACTCGGTTCCTTTCCCGGTTTCGTGAGCGACATCTGTTGAAGAAGACTTGCACTGATGCGGGCGGCTGAACTTAGTAACTCCGGGTCGGTAACAATAGGCACGACACTGAGGTTAAAGTATTTTTATATTAGAGAGGGTTTAACCAATACAAAACCCTTGTTTGATAAGAGAACGACTTAAGAGCTCAAAAAACAATGAACTCCTATGCCGTAGGTTTCCCGGGGCGCGGGTCCGCCACGGTTGCCGGGGCCCCTCCCACTGAGGCTGCGCTGAGCTCAATGAGTCCCGGCCGTGCGAGAATCCGCGCCGGGACTCTCTGGCTCGCCGGCCGTTTATTATTCTGACTTATGATTCCGTCAGTAGGTCTAAGCTTCGACAGCGACACGACGTTGGACCGACGTCGTGCTCGGCCATCACTATAGGTCCCTACGGGCCTATGGATGCGCCCCGGCCGGGCGTCGTACAGCGGTCGGCCCGACGCCGAAACTTGCCGTCGCTGAGCCAACGGTGGTCCGACGTCAAGCCTTGAATAGTATTTTAAAGAAGGAAAAATACGCCGACTCATACACTGTGACTCCAAAAAATAAGATAGCGAGCGGGAATTTGCTTTCAATGGCACTCAAAGGCGATTTTCATGAGTGTTCTTGGAAGACGGCGGACCAACGTCGGCTCAACGTCACAAACCCGACCGCGACATCCCGACCTTAAGCCGACGAATACGACATAGGCTTACGTTTCCGACCGCGACACGACGTTGGACCGACGTCGTGCTCGGTATCCCCTACGGTCGGCCCCGGGCGTCGTACTGCGGTCGGCCCGACGCACCCCCGAACTGCAAAATGAAATCTGGGAAATTTTTAGGGGGCATGACCCCCTTGCCCCTCCCCCCTCTAAATCTGCCGCCACTGCACGTGTACGACAAAGAATTGCTTATTAATTAAGGAAAAACACCTGTGCAGTGTAGTTGCGAACCACTATATGCATTGACTTCGCAATTGGAATGGCGAGACTGAAATCTACGAAACAGGCCACAATACGTAAGTGACCCTGTTAGTCGGTGGGCCAGAATTTGTAGGGACTCTAGAAAATGGTTTTTGTGAGAACTTTAGGAGGGCAATTTTATTTTGGTGTTTTTTAATTCATTTATTAGAGTGTTTTCAAAATCTAAAAAGTTCCCACATATAAAGTTGCACATGTTTGAGAAATTTGAGTTCGAAGTTACCTAATAATCACCAAAGAGCTTAGTAAACTTATATTTGTAAAAACAACAGTTTTGGTGACTTTTTTGTAAAACATGTAATATGGTCCCATCAGTGCCATTGTATTGAACAATATTACAATCACATTACATGTTTTACTATTGTAGATTAATTGTAAACAGTGAAATTTAAAAAAATGTAACGAGACACCTAGTGGCAAAAATGCAAACTGGATGTTACTAGGACGTTATTCTGGCATTGTCTGGCAACAAAAATAACACAAAACACTTGAGACTGGGCAAAATTTGTGCCTCAATGACTAAAACATTGACTAATGGTGTAAACTACAGCTTGCTTGCGTAATACACCAGAAATTCGTTATAGTACAAAAACAATATAATGGAATGATCTTTGAAAGTGCACACAGACTGTATGAAAATAATAGATTATTCTGACAGCGTTTATCAAGCAGTATGAGCCAAATACATGACAACGATCAAAGTATGTACTTTCTATGACTTAATCAACAAATTAAATTAACTTTTAAATACAAAAAAACGAAATAACGAGGTTGGAGGTCTATTTAGTGTTGACTTATCAAAGAACTATCCAATGTTATGCAGTCAGTGTTGCTGATGTTACTACAGTTGTCACAGCTCCACATTTCTGTACAGTTTGACCCAGCATTGCAGCACAAACTCAGTTTCACAGCACATATGTTCTTTTTGCACTTGCAGCGTTCATCGTTTGGTACTGTCAATGGAGATGCAGGCATTGTCATACGTTTTAACTGCAAAGCTCCACCGCCAAGGAGTCAACTATGGTCGATTAGAGAGGGTACACACTGCACACTGGTGATTGGCCCGCAGGCAATGAAGGGTCAAGCAAGTCCTTGTTTGGAGGCGGACAGGATTTGGGCAAACGTTTGATTCAAAATATGTTATAATGGGCTGTGTTAATTAGAGTCAGCAAGTGAATTATTGAACACTAGCCTCAATTCAATTTCGTATCTCTTAGTCGGGCACAAACTACAACAGTGAGTAGCTTCAACAATATTTCTTGAGATTGCCTGCCCAAATAACTTCATGCACACCAGCTTTCTGAAGAACAGCTTCAAAGTCTTGCTTTAGGTTTGAAAGGCAAATGACATCTCCATGTTCTAGAAGCTTTGATTCAATGAACTCCAAACAAAACTTTGGAAAAACATCTCTGAAAACTTTGGATTCGTCACTCTTCACAGTCTTTGTCTTTCTATTTTTTATAGCATGATGATCTGTGGTACTTGGCTTCTAAGACACAAGGTCTTTATCTTTGAATTTCATTTGAATATTCAGAGCTCTGGACTGAGCTGTTGCTTGCAATACAAGTCCAACTGAAAAAAACCCGAACTGTTAACACTAATTTAACATTCAACTATGAGTGAGTTGGCATGCAACTTTTTCAGACGGACTTATACGGGAACTGATCCACCACCAGCCCAACAAATTTACATGCCGTCTGATCTGTCGCCTAAAAATGTAGATCATCTAATAATTAGATTACTTGATGCAACTGAAAATAAATCAGCTGACATACCACTGCAGTGATTGAATTTTTTTAATCAGATGCTCAAACCATAGTCAATTGATTCACACTGAAAGTAATCGACGTTTGACGAAATGGACAGTGGCTTCCATCGTCTTCAAATTACGACGACGACGACGACGACGACGATGGCCACTTAGGCACTTTAATTTAATTATCATTGCAGCTACCTAAGTAATTAATGTTTACAAAAAATTGAGAAGAGGTTCCCCTATCCCAGGACTACGGCAGGGGATGACGACCACTTGGGCATGTTGTTTGCAACCATCCACTCCATTTAACCTTCTCAAAAATTTTTGACTTAAAGTGCTATAAAATCACACCCACAGTATAACGCCATAGGATTATCCCTTAGCGCAAGCAGTGTCGGTGTGGCAACTGAACAATGGAGTGTGCGAAAATAGGATTGCAGGAGTATTTGTTTAAACTGGGAACAAATGAAAACATTAACGACCTCCTCAGAGGCATCTCTCTACGCGGTACTTCTAAACTTAAAAAAACATAATTTGCCGAAAAGCATCCGGCATATGGAGTACCTATGGTATGATCACCGTCTCTACTGGGTCAGCCGTATTGTTTAAGGCCTAGGTAGCCAAGGGGCTGAACAAGTTAAAAAAACAACTGGTGATAATACTGTAAACACACCTGGAAAACACCAGGATGTACCTTTCAAAAACACGTGCCTGTATTTGAACGCTATACTTCTTGCTCTTTCTTGAAATATGGCCCATAATATACTTTTCCTGCTATCAAATGATGCACTCATGTTTAAAAATGTTCCTAACTTGTTCAGGTTAATTGGGTGTTTCAGATATTGGAAGTATAATTGATTTTGGGATATCTTGGATAACATCTGTATCACTTTCACCAACTTCAGCTTTAGCACTACTGCTGGTGTCTTGAAACGTTGCTATGCCGTTCTATGTTCTTTCAATTTTTTGGTCTGACACTTGGTCTTCTAGTCTACAGCACTCAGCAGTATACTGTGTAGGCTATACCAGGACATGCAGCTTCTATTAAATTCCTATCTTACCAGCAGCTTCTGTTTTTTCATAGTCACTCAGGTTCCATTTTCTTTAAAAAATGAAGTAAATTTTCTTCATTGCACAGTGGAGCAGACGACGGAAACTGAGTCGTAGTGTGCAGCGCCACTGCCGGTCGCTTGGGATATCGCGGGAGAGCCTATACTTAGCCATAGTTCCGTTACGAATGCGACGTGTTCCGAATTTGACACTTGAAATTGGATTTGAGCCCCCCCCCCAACACTAAAACTGCACACATTTAAATCTTTTTCTCATCCGTATACTTTTAATTACCGGGGTTAATTAATAAACTCAACATTTATTTCCCTACGCTCTTGTTTTATTTTTTTGCGGCAGCCAAGGGGGGGGGGGCGGGCCCCCTGGCCCCCCCCTAAATCCGCCTATGTATCAAGGATGAACTCTATGAGATCTGGCCCACCGACTATGTTATGCTTCGCTCATACACAGTGTCGACAATCATCCGTTGTAGTTGTTCATTGACCTTAATACCGCACATTTACTACACGCATCATCTTTTATTGTCCATGCAAGATCAGTGTTATCATGTTTCCGTGGTGTTCATCGGATTCAGAGACCATACCGTGGGTAGTGCGGGGAGAAAATTCCCTGTGTATTTTGACACAGTGTTATGCTGGTAGCTTTGTCGTGTTTAGCAACATTTCCTAGATTAATGGCTTTCCACATGACATTAGTCACGCCCACTATGAAAAGAGCTCACGATGCATGGTACCAGCATTCAATAAAGAGTGACACCAGTGAACGGATTACCCATAGGGGCAAAGCAAAGAGCGCTTCGAAAGATGGAAGAATCAATAATTAGTTTATTTTTTTCTTTCACATTTATATTATCTAACAATGTGCATTTGAATGAGATGGGGGTTATGATTAGTTTTTTTAATTTATGTATAAGTAAATGACAACCGTAAAGTGCGCTAGAATACAAAGCAGCAAAATTAATATAATTGTTGGCTTGGTGACAATTCATGTGGTTATTTCCTTCTCAGTTTAAAGTACGACTTTTACACTTCCAACCCCTTCCTGAAGCTCCTATTTTCATGCAACACCAAAGAATGTCACTTGATTGACTAAAAGTTGTTAACCGCGTTACATGTAAATTGATTTAAATATCTACGTTCTTAATTTATCTTTCCTATTTCCTAGAGGTTGTCAAGCTAAATATACAGCACTTCTAGTTTTTGCGAAGCTAGCCAGCTAACAAACTTCTAAGTGCGACATTCATCGTTACATTGGTCTTCGCTTGTAGTTTGTTGAATTTCGGGATGACGTTATTACATTTCACTGTGCAGGTATAAACAAATTTTGAAATGATGTAACGTACAAAATATTAGCAAATGACCTGTTGGTGCACAGCGTTGTGGGAAAATGCCGAATAACCTAAGGCACTGAGTTATTTTGTGATGGAACCATTCAGGTACAATTTGCTTCAAGTTCCTCCAACAGAGCTTCTCTCTGTTACCGGTAAACCTGCCAAAGATGTTGCAGTCACCAATTTTGACTACATCTGTCAAATTAATAAATGCTTATTGAAAAAGCGTTGACAAATACATGGTATTTGGAAAGAGATCTGTATGAATTCTAATTTCCTGAATTCACTTTGAGTATTTCAATTGGTGAACTGGCAAATTCGCTACCAAATCGTAAATATATTACACTGTATAGAGATGTTGGTGAAACAAGACTAAGCATTCAACTATTAAATAGATAGGTATGTTGGTAAGTGTAGGTAAACCTCAAGCAATTTAAATTTCACGGTAACGCAATTTACGTGTATATATGTAAATATCACTGTATTCCTTCAAATTCCAGTGATTGCTTTGCAAAACAAGCCCTCTGGCAGATTGCACACAGTCGCAATATTCCCAATGCCCCCTTTTATGAACCCTGAATCTTCCCTTTCAACTCTGCAAAGCGATATCAATGTGCCCCTGTAAGTTTCGAAACTGAACACTTACCTTCAGGTACCACCATGTAATAAAAATCAGCGCATGACAGCGCCATTGTATACAAATTCTATAAAAAGCGGAAGCACTCTCACAAAATTTGCAACTGAGATTGAAGGGCAATTTGCTGAATTTCGAAAGGCAGATCTTGACTTTGGTTGTATTTGGTGAGTATCGGTTAAGGTTCGTCAATAAATACGAGCACGCTTTGGAGCACTTCACATGGCGGAAATGCAATAAAGAAACTCACCATTTTGAGTGGTTTACTTGTTCGCAGTGCTCAATTTGTTTTCTCAGAAACGTATTTAATAATTTCTTTTGTAGACAATCATTGAGGTGGAACTCCTGAACAATCGAACTGGACAAAATTCTGGAAAATTTTCAAACTTAATTAATGAAACTAATCTAGCCATTTAAAACCGGAAGTTCTTTTTCTAAGACGCCACCGTACATGGACAAGGCAAGATGTCTCTAAAAGTTAGTACTGGTCCAACTTTTTATCATAATTATTTCAATGTCTTTGAATCTTGCCAACTAATTGTGATATACCAAATGGAACAACATGACTTGGAAATTACTTCCCAGGAAAATTAAAGTTGCTTTAATCCACGATAGCTTTTACTGTTGCTGTTATCCATCCGGCAAAAGCAAATAGTTTTTGTTTTTTGACATATACGGAGAGGCTAGAGAAACCTTCAAGCATGCTTAGAACATATATACTAAATCACAGAGAATCAAAAATAGTAAAGTGCCGTCTACATATTAGATTACTAGGAACGATCATTGGCTTTAATTCCAGGTATAATTCTGCTGTTTCTGATCACAACAGCCTACGCTTCAGCTTAAGAAATAACTATACAGGGAGATAATGGGTCACCTTCAGTAGAAAAAATTGAGAAGTTTGGCCATTAATTACAACACTTGATTCAATATATTTATAGAAAAACATTCCTACATCTCTTAATTGGCTTCCAAAATTAAAACATTTACTGTTTTTCTTCAATAAAACACCAGTACCTGAACGAATCGAAAGCCTTTTCAAGATCTACATAAAGTAGTAGCCCAATAATTACATTTTTCTGGGAATAATTATACAGATCGTATTTTACGCAAATGTTGTCGGCCGTAACTCTT
>NMRA01001035.1:6432-65243 GCA_002633005.1 Phoronis australis | reverse complement strand
TCATTGTGGAAAAAGATTTTATTTTCAACTTTTATAACCGATTTATGCGATCGCCCATTTTAGGCCGACTTGGGGGTCTAAATTGCACCCTCTCTCGGTGAAATCAAAACGAGGCAACGCTGTAAAAAAACGAGACGGTGCCGGACATTGAATGCATTACAACGGAACAAAAATTGGTGTCATTCAATTCACAGATTATGCTTCAAGTAAGATTCTATGAAATGTCCGATATTTAGGTTCCGTCCTATAATTAGGTACACTATGTCTATGTCACATATTATGTGTAGATCGGTGCTGGTCGCTCCACCGATTCCCGTTACACTTCCAATACCATTCAAGATTTCCCGCTCCACCGACTTTGCAACAAACTCACAGTACACAGATCACATACTTGCCTAGGCAATGACCATCGCCTCTGTTATGTTTTTGTCAGCACCAGACGAGACACATCCATTGAACTTGAAGTCATCCATGTTATACAGGTTAGGTCAGTACGTAGGCTTTTCTCAGAAGGTAGCGCTACGTGTATTATTAGGTCAAAGTCGATGGTGTTTGATCGTCGATTTTTAACCTGTCAGTTGTTATGGCAGAAAAGCATTGTATTTAAAAAAACAGGTATTTTGGCAACCGGACAGAGAAAAAATATTCATACATTCAGAAATGTTTTTGAAAGCACACAATGAGTTTTCCACAGAATAATATCTTAATATTCGTATTATTCGAATATATCTTTTAGTTAGACCTAATATAAAACAGAACATGTGAAATTAGATTTGGCGTAGCACTAGTCACAATATATTGGTCACAACCTCAATGTCGGCATCAGCGCTAAAGAAATTCTGTGGTACGAAACAACACTTCTAGGTTAAGGTAGGTGACGTCGCACTTAGTTTCTATACACCCCTTAGTTATAGCTTACTCTGCTCGAGAGGGTCGAGCACTCACCTGCATGTTGTTAGGCCATATCGTCCGGTTACCTATTTTCGTCAGGCTCCAAAGTTCGTCCGCCATCTTGTTTCGCGTGCAGCGCAACCACGCGGGACTTAGCGTTCCAATTTGGAGTGCTCGTCTTCACGTTAGGTACTAACCTCTCGGGAGAAACACGTATCAAAGTAATGAGACAAAAATCGGTGAGTTTACCGATTGTTTTTTAAAACCACTTAAAAATCAGTAGATTTTACTAATACACTTTTATGTGCGTTTTCAGAAGATGTTTTCGAATTTAAATTTTCTTCCGACGGGACACAAAACATGATCCAGGGTTTGTTTATGCAATGTATCTGTTTTTCCCAGGCACTAGTAGGATCTAGAAGGCCAAAGGAAAAATCCGCAGACAAATGCGATACGCTGGGTTCTTAACATTTTGCCTCACGCATTCACCATTAAACTGCATTGAAATGTTGTCCAATTGGCTTTTATTGGAAACCACAGTGCAGAGCTCAACATCAAAGCTTCAAATCGAGTTTATGTCAATAAAAACAGGCTGTTGCAATTTTCATTACTTCGTTGGCCTTTTTCTGCATGTTTCTCAGTTTTTACAAAAGGGGGCAGCATATGACGAACTTAGGTGTCACAATAAAATGGCTGCCGAAGGCAGTGCACATTTGAAATAACTCGGCACAAATTAAAGAAAACTTCCGAATCGATGAATGCGGTATATCTGTGAGAGTTAAATCGAATCCTATTCAGATCATAACTTTGAAGTGGAATAATTCGGTGAGTACAACAGCAAGTCGGTTTTATGCTTAGGCGGACGAACATTGGGTTCCCCAGTATACATTAAATTAGTGTAGTGAACTCTTACCTAGGTTCAGACGGGCCTCTTATAGGCTAGCTCATTAGGGCGCTCACCAGCATTTTCTGCTTCGCTTCTACAATCACACTTTACGCGTCTGGCCGTGTTGAGGTTCAGTCTTCAACTGTACGTCATGTCACGTTGATGAAAGCTTGTATCTAACTTCGCTACCTCCAAATACTCCACGCAAAACACGTGGGTTATGTTTGTAATGGCTTGTGGAGAGAGGACTAAAGAAGACGTCTTTACATGAACACTACTTTTGTTGTGTCTTTCCCCGACCACGTTAGTCTAATATACACTAGAACTATAAGACAGCTTACCTAACTGGTTAATACAGGTCTCTGAAGTATACGTTGGAGTCGTGTTATATTGCGTTGGAGTCGTATTAGATTGCGTCTTGTCTCTTTCGAGTCTCAAGTGCGAAGGACGAGTGAACCACGAGGTCGTGACGTCATCGTTACATCATGTTACATCATCCATCCCAGCAGGTTCCATCCATTCTCCAATCGCAGCCAAGTTAACAGAGAAGCCCGCGAACCTGACTATCCAATTAAACCTCACGTAACATATGCACTGGCTCACTACATTTCCTCCCCATTCTATTTTTTGGAGCTTTCCCTGGTAATGTTAATCGGAACTGCTGTACCAACCCAGTTGTTTAAAACTTATTAAAAGTTAACCTCAGCCGGACTATCCCTATGACATTTCCCCTAGATAATCTAGCCAATCATACCATAAAAGATTCTCTTACTCAGCCATGATATAAGAGTCAGACTAATGTACCCAATATCAACATAGTCCAAATTGCAGTTCCAATGTTTAATTTTCCCCAATTGTACTCCGAGCCATCCCTATTCAAATCCCCTATAAGTTCCCCCAGCCACCCCTTCCCAGTTACCCTCTACTGAGTCCTCTTGGCTGGTTCTGAAACATAGTACGAGTATGTAAGGTATGTTGCATCCCATTCTCTTGTGGAGTGCCATCCCATACCTGTAACACATGTATGGACAAACAACAAGAATCACGACTAAATACCCATACTTTTCCCAATTATACCCTTATGGATAAAGTCACCGGAAAAGAGCCCTTTGACTCCCAGAATCTGATGGAAAAGCCAAGGAGACAACACTTGAATAAAGACATTAACATCCAAATTTCATACTACTAGCAGTGATTCTCCCCATGCCATACATCCCTTACTCTTACTTTTCCTCCCTTTCTTAATGAATAAAGGACGCTAGATTATCCCGCGAAAGTCTGCAAATTTCTCCCATGCTAACTCCCCGGACTTCCGCTATTTGCTTGCACCATTCCCCTATTAATACGGAATGGGACTGACGCATTCCCGTGCCACTTGGATGATTAAAAGGTGCATCCGTTTCCACCAACAATCGCTTTGACGGAATAGCTCGTATCCCGCGAGCTCGGTCCCCCCTAATGTGACCTAATCCAACTCATGAAACTGAGAAGTATGTGTTATGAAATGTCTTTAACCATCTTTCCACCACTTGAGGTCCCCCACGGAAAGAATGCAATTGAATGGGTGTAGCTTCATTCAGGCAATCCCTAGCTATTTCCCATAGAATATCCCCAGCATCTTTCGTCATGGTCGAAGCATTTCGATAATGGAAAACCACAGGTCTACCCCGTCCCATTTGTGGTCGATCCCATTTTACCAAGAGTGATCTTAAGAAATGCTCCTGCATAAACAACCAATCCAGTTCCCGCGCTTCCTCATTGTAAGGACCCGTCAGATCAATACCAATTTCTCCTAATGCCGCAATGGGTAAATCCTCATTAGCTAGAAATTCCAACAAAGTATTCATCTGCTTCTCCACTACCTGCATGGTTACCGACTTTGGATGCAACCCTAAGGCAACATGAAACTCTTCCCAATCCCTAACAGCGGAAACCATATCCCATCTTTCAGGATCGCAGAATACAGCTATCCCCCCTACTACTTCCACATTTACTTTCACTTCACAAAGGGTCCCTAACTGCCTATACACATCTAGAGCACTTTCCTCTGATGACATCCGATGCCTTTGAATCACCCTATCTAAGTGAAAGTGGGCATCTCCACCTCTACGGGTACCTGAGGTTCCACCTGTAAGAAAGATGATTTCAGAACTTTACCACTATCATCCCTACTATCAGGAAAGTTCAACTCACCCCCTTGGGAACTTCGCATGGTCTTCATCAACCTTTGATGAGGTGATTCCCTTGATCCCATCTCCGTGGTCCCTGACAAGTTACTCGACGAAGAGGCCCCTGAAGAAATCCGAGATTCCTTGGACACCGCCGTCGGTTCCCCGCTCCCGGTAGCCTTCCCTTGGGAAAGGGGTCGAACCCCTGATGAGCTCGCTGCCGAACTCATCCCCGACGCACCCTTTGACGCCGGCTTCCCCCGAACTACCTCAGCGTAGGATGTCTCCATAGGCTGCTCCGCCAAACAATCTCCCAACCACCTGTATGGGATGCATTTCCCTGCCGGCCACCTTCTCCCAGCCACCCTAATGAGCTGGGACCGGGTGAATGATCGTAGAAGAGCCTCCAAAACCTCTGGGTGCAGTAGAAGAGGCAGGCTCTACATTCCCCAAGGACATACTGCTCGGCCTCTCCAAACCCACATGCTGGCATATCAGCTGGACTTCCTCTTCCATTGGCGTCTCCAGGCTAGATAAGAACGGGCACCCTTCGACCCGCATAATCAGTTCCTTGGGCTTTTCATCCACAACCTTGGCCACATCGTGGAGGAACCACATTCTTTTACGGGACTGCTCCTGGTCCCCCAGTCCCGTTCCCAGCAGGATCCCACAAGGTAAGTGGCAATCCAGGACATGTTTCGCCATGTCACTGGGGTCCTGAAGGCAGTGAGGACATCCCCTCGCCGGATCTTTCATGTGACTCCCCGACGGTCCCCCATGGCTGCGATCCTTCTTCTGGGTTTTCTCCCAGCGCCGACCTCGGTGTTGCCTTCGGCCCGATCTCTCCATCGATCTCCTGGAAGATCCTCTTTCCCGGGGTGATCTGCTCCTCCGGCGGGTGGGCGACCTTCCCCGTCGCGGCGTCTCCTCGCTCTGACTTCCTGAGGCACCCGCGTCACCCTTGAGCAGCTCCATCAGGCTGTCCGCTACCCCGCGCCACAACTGTTCTCTGCGTGCATTCGACATTCTACAATAACCAATAGAATAGCAGCTTAACAGTCATTTTGATGAAAGGAATGTCTTCTGCTGTTCGCTTATTCGTGTATTTATAGAGAACATCTCATCCGGTGAACAAGCATGCTTAATAATCAGAGAAAGCTGAATTTATAGACGAAGAGTTTTAGCCACACCTTTCCCAGGCGTTTACCTAAATATGTTCATAGAGTAGTATTCCTCTTCCCAATTCATCCCGTTCTCACAGTGAATCATTCACATAATGAACATTTGAATTCAGGAAGAGCCATAGCCTGCTCTTGGTTCAACCCAAAACACAATGCATGAAACCATTGTTTACAGTCATCACATTGTACCATTGTAGAACCATCATCAGGTTGATGACATATACAATACAATTGTACCCCCGTAGACAATGCTTTGACCTTTTCAGCAGCTAATAGCAGTGGATCACCCTTTAACCGTTGAATCCACTCAGGACATACCCTATCCTTACATCTCTTCAGCTTATCATGGTTATACGTGCCAACTGATCGCTTAAACCTTACCTTAAATAAGCGATCCGATATCTTAGCTACTATTATCGCCGGTTCTGACCATGGTGGATACAGTTTCCTACTCATTCCCTGTGGTACAGCATCCCGAAACACTCTTACAACATCTCCCTCTGCATAACCATACTGATTAACCATGATGTCGTAATGAATTTTAGCTCTTAGCTGAGCCGTACCTAAATTTTTCCGAGCAAGTTCATGAGCTCGTGCCATCTTATCCACCAACTCATCAGCATACCTTCTCGGCTCCAAGACTCTTACTCCCGGACTTAACCTGAAAGCCACTTCCGCTGGAGTATTTACTTCTCTACCCAACACCATCATATTAGGCGTTAAACCTGTCGAACGATTCACACATGCTCTCAGTGCTCCTGCAATCATTGGTACATACAAATCCCAATCACACTGAAATTCCCCCACAAAACAGCGAACTGCATTCATCAGTGACCTATTCACCCTTTCCGCCTGTCCATTTGCGCCGGAAACTACTTTCTCCTGTTGCCTAGTTACTACTTGTATACCCCGGGTATCACTGTCTTCTCTATAGCTGTTCCATAAAGAACTAGATGCGATTATATCCACTGGATCCTCCCTAGTTGTTTTCACCTTAGCACCTAAAGGAACCACATCATCCACTGTACTATAGAATTTTGCCCATTCCCGATGATGTTTTGTGCATTTTGAGCTGCCTCCACAGGGCAAGGATTCTAATGGTACCCCTCGTTGAAAGTCATGACATATTTCCACACCTGGAATTCTTGATAGTGCATCAGCATTGGTATGCATTTTCCCCGCTCTATATTGCAATTCAAAATCATATTCTGACAAGTTTTCCAACCATCTCGCAAGCTGATCTTTCGGGTTTTTGAAATTTTTCAGCCATCTCAGGCTACTATGGTCAGACCTCACAACAAAACGTCGCCCTGCCAGATAAACATTAAATTGATTTACAAATTTTACAATAGCCAATAGCTCTCGTCGAGTAGCACAATACCTCTGCTGTTCTGGACTTAAACTCAAACTTGCATAAGCCAATACCCGTTCAACCCCTTCCTGTAACTGACTAAGTTGTGCACCTATAGCAACCAGACTTGCATCAGTGTCCAGTATAAATTGCCCCTCCTTAGTAGGCAAACCTAACACAGGTGGAGATATCAATGCTTCCTTTAACTGGTTAAAAGCAGTTTCCTGTGCTTCCATCCAAACAAAATCTGCTGACCCCGTTATCACATATAATGGTGCAGCTATCTCAGCAAAGTTTGGTACAAACTGTCTATGATAGTTAGCCAAGCCCAAAAACTGTTGAACTTGTTTCCGATTCCCTGGCCTAGGCCATTTTTGAACGCTATCTATCTGTTCCTTTGTCATACTCAATGTATGAGCATCTACTTGTCTTCCCAAGAATTCAATTTTGGCCTTGAGCAGGTCACATTTCTTAGGTTTCAATCTGAGCCCATACTGTCTAAACCTCTCGAAGACAGACTTCAAATTAAGCAAATGATCCTCAAAAGTCCTCCCAAATACCACAATATCGTCTAAGAATGCTAATGCCGTATTCCAATTTATACCTTTCAAGACTAGACCGATAGCCCGTGAATAACTTGATGGTGCCCCAGGGAGGTTTACTTGGACTGGTCTTTGGCTGCGGGACCGAGTGCGCGCTGTGACGTCATAAAAACTGAGACAATTTTAATAATTTATCAGTTCATTCACTTTTTTCTTCAAAAAGACATTTTCTGTTCCCATTTTTGATGTTGGAATTATTTTCCTGAATTTCACTGTTCAAAAATCATGTTTTCAAATAACCGTCCAGACCTGTGACGTCATCAAAGTCTCGCAGAATTTCACCGGAAAAGGTGTCACAGGTGAAACGCTAGGAGATGAAGAAGTGTGTGGTAGTCTATATAGCCAATGCAAAATTTTTGAAAACTTGCTTAAAAATACTTTCGAACGTTGTTCACAGTATCTGCACTGACTTGGATTGAAAAAAATAATTGGATGTTGTATTGTTTACAATGATACAACCAGCGTTAAGTATTAAAACCGACTGAACCCGAAGAGTGAAATGAAGGGTATGTATTACAGCCAGGACATTTTTGACTTGGAATGAGACGATGACTTGTTTCAATCACTCAGCTAATTAATCAATCATTTATTGTACATGAACAAAGGCACCTGACTGTTCTCAATACCAAAACGTACTGTGATTGTCACTCACTTGTACTGTGCTTCACAAATGGCACAGGTAAAATCGTTTGTTGCACTGACAAGTAAGGCACATTTCATATGCAGCCAGCGCGTACATACGTCACACATTATCCACTTCTGTTTCCCATCTCGTCCTAGACACCCAACCATGTCACATATAAAGTTGTCTTCCTTTTGTGATGTCATGTTCGTTATCAAATTTTTTTAAATAAAGTTAGGCATATTCTTCACATGCTCTTGCTTGATCAATTGCAGTGGCACTGTCTTTAAAATGGCGTATGTATTCTGAAAATAGAAATCATAGTTTACCTTTTTAAAACAAGGCGTATTACGTTTTTGCTCCTTAATTAACTTTCTTAGCAGAACAGTTGAACCAAAGGCAAATTAAACATATCAAAGAAAACCGTGAAATTCAGTCCACATTTGCAATAGATGGTTTATTTTTCCACAACTTATTTGTTCTTGTGATGATGTCTAAACCTATATGCCACATGAACGTGAGTATAAAGGAACTGATAAAAACTGTCCATGCCCCAGGCTCATTCAACACTAAAATTTACCAGTAGAACTATTGGTCCACAGCTGTGGCCATCGCTCTGTTGAACAGATGTTGTGTGAACTGCAGTCCACACCTCATGTTTTGTTGTAGTGTTTCTTTCTCTCATGAATCTCCTGAAACAACATGTTACACTATTTTCATTCCTATCCTTAATGTTCAGAGAGTATGTTTTTGGTGTTAAATATGTTTCTGAAGCATTGTTTTATTTCCAGAGGTTTGTTTAAAAGATGCACTACACATTGGACATAGATGTCAGATATAGGGTTGTTAGGTACTTCCACCAGCATTAGAAACTTGTGATAAAGTATTACATCTATTATGACCTTACAGAAAACGACGTTTTGTATGTTTTTCTCTGGCTGTGTATCGCATCATGTTTCAATCTGGGACGAGTTTCTAATACATGCGCCACATGGAAGAATTCTTGGAAATTTGAGTTTGAATGCGGACTCTGATCACCTACAACTGCAGGCCTATTTGGGCATTGTCAGCGAATCATATTCCCCAACTGTTACTGTGTCACACAACCCAATCCCTATTACCTTGCATATACTGGTAGACATGAATTAATTACCTAAAATATTCACATGATGTCTATTGAATTTTTGCCTTTGTGAAAAAAGAAGTCCATTCCATCATTAAAATCACTTGTCACTTTTGTAGTGTGATAAACAGGTGAAGAATATTATGTGGACAATTATGCAAACACAGGGTGTGATAGAGGACACACTAATTCTTGCACATGTGTAGCAACAGTGTTTATGACTCTTCATATACTTCCACCATGATGTCAACTCTTTGTGGTGATTTCCAAGAGAGTCCAGTACTGTTACCGTCTTCTGCTGTATGTCCGCAACTAGAATGACCCAATGGCTTTGATTTAGGTTGATTGGCATAAAAACCCACCGGTAATCCAAAAAGTTTACCTGCAATGAAGTTGTTACATAAAGTGAAATTGATGTGAAGTTGTTAAGGATCAGTTATTGCAAGTATAGACGAAAATTATTACGACTCAGAATTTTCGAAACATCGATAACCTGGAGTGTTGCCATCTGACGTGGTTCCAGCCGGCAGCGTGCCACCGACTTGTGGTGTCAAGCCAAGTGCCGAGCAATACAAGAAAAGGAAATGGTTCTTTAACAATGAAAAGCACAGGAAACTATTTTAGAAGAAGCGATCTTTGAAGAAAAACTGAAGCATTCCGATTCATAGAGTTTCACTTGGCTGAGTGTTGAGCAACCGTGCAGGCAATGGTCTAACAATATGTTTTGAGTGGCAAAATTTTCGTCTATTTATGTAATTACTGGTCGTTGACAACTTCATGCCTATTCCACAGAATATAGTCAGACGTTGTTAGCGTCTCAACATAAAGTATAAAAATTCTTTCTAAGTTTTACTTGGGCTTGCTACGGCAGGAGATCCAGATCTCATACTTACTCAATGAAAAGTATATAATTAACTTCATTTTATGAGTACCCAGCATCTCCAACAAAACCATTACCTCTTCTACATGTCTCTAGAAAGTTATCAGCCCATTTTGCGGCACAATACACTGAAGTTTTGCTTGAGGGTTTACTTGGTCCGATCTCTTCCCCGGTCGGACCGAGTGAGCTGTGACGTCACAAAACTCCCGGGATGGCTACCAGGAAGTCCGGACATACTTGACGTCAATGAAAAGTATTCAATTTCATTTGACATGTACTCAGCAGCTGGGAAAGAAATTATTACCTCTTCTATATGTCTATAAAGTTATCGACCAAATTTCTAAGGCTCAATACACTGTAGTTTTTCTTGCAGGTTTACTTGGTCCGGTCTAACGGCCGGACCGAGTGCGCTGTCTGTGACGTCATCAAACTCGCAGAATCGAAATATTTCATGAGTTGTTTCATTTTTTTAGATTTCCGGCTTTGATAAGACATCGTCATGATTTTGGTTTTATATCCAGGAGGTCGCAATCTAAATTCAAACAAAAAGCGACGGGGTACGATTGTCCTATGCTTGCTTCTTGTTATTATTGTAATCGTTTCTTTAGTACCTGGCATTACATTTTCTTACATGTCATTGCTGTGTGATTTCATTGTTGAACTATCGGCAGTTAACATGAGTATTTTTACTTTGCCTGTTTTCTCGAGTAAAGTTTTGAACACAGATCATTTCAGCCTGTATTGACGTTTTTAGTCAACAAGCTATGTGAAATAAAGTTCTCTGTGACGAAAAACAGAAAATAAGTGCTTCCTGTCATTTTTGCTTTTTGCGCGAATGTGTCCTTTGGTTCAGGGTAACTAGAGTGACCGTGCCAGGGACCATGCCAGTACGCCTTCATTATTTTTTAAAAGCTGGTTTATATCAATATGCAACCCGAAAACAACCCCAATTTTAGAAGAAAACAAAATTTGACAGCTTTTCATATACTCAAACAACATAGGGTTACCCCAGCGTGGTATCACGCCACGTGAACGATGCCAGAAAACGTAGTGATTTTTGAACAGCGAAAAGCACGACAAAGCATTGTAGACATCGGAAATGTTAACAGAAGAAGCACTCTTGGGATAAAAAGTGAAATATCTTAGGGAATATTCTGATTCTGTCAGTTTGATGACGTCACAGTGCACTTGGTCCGGTTGTGACATACCAGACCAAGTAGACTTGCAAGTAAAACTACAATTACAGTGTATTGAGCCTCAAAATTGGTTGATAATTTTCTAAAGACACGTAGAAGAGGTAAAAGGTTTTGTTGAAGCTGCTGGGTAAGTGTCAAATGAAAATGAATACTTTCCATTGGCTTCAAGTAGGTGTCCGGACCTCTTGCATGTCAACCTGCGAGTTTGATGACGTCATAGTGCACTCGGTTCGGCCGTTGACAGACTGGACCAAGTAAACTTGCAAGCAAAACTACAGTGTATTAAGAGCACGTCCACGAATGGACCAGGCGAAAAGTGATAAAGGCTATGTCACGGATTTCCTCGATTGTTTGCATGATGGTAGGGGTTGATGCCCCAACCTTCATACCAACATTAATTTTTTGTGTGCGCCACCTTGTGGTTGCTATGGGAACGTGTTGTTTTTCTGCCAATGCCAAGTCTCGTTACAGCTACGTTTTGGCACTTTTTGCGAACTTACCTTGAGAACAATAGTGCAAAATGAAACACTTCAAGTTTATCACTGAATTGGGGTGTCTTTCAACTTGCCAGTCATAGAAAATGTCACGGTTTCAGTTACATCTTAGCCATTTTTGAAGGCTACCAGTTTAGCTAGTTTGCGGTGATTCCAAAATGTTGAAAAAATTGCCCTACTTCCTGCCTCAATATCTCAGCTGAAGCCAAATTTAAAACAACAAAACTACAACCAGTGTTGAGATTGATCTGAGCTCTACAAAATATAACCATAAAAAGTCTAGGCAATCAACCTTCTTCATACCGCATCGGGCTCTAGAAGTAGGGCACCTCACCAAAATTGTACAACTGACCAATGTCTGCATAGTAACAAATGTATGCAAGGATTTAAAATACAGTTTTGAAATATTAAAATAGGCGATCGAACATATCAAGAGAGCTTTAATTTTCTTATTTTACAGAAAAGAATGAGAAGCACAACAAGGCACGTTGGTTTCCTTTGATCCTGACGATAACGCTGCCAATAGCATGTGCATATACCGTAGTCACCATTTCAAAATGCATTGTGAGTAAAAAATCTATAAAGTAAGTCCAGTTATACATAACTGCGAACTCGAATTCTGAAATTTTAATGTGTGGGTCTGATTGAAATTTAGTTTTCTAATGTTCTCGAAGTCGGTTGATCGTGTCCTGACGCATCTCAATTCAACGAATTTTATCAAAACAATTATAATAGGTGTATTGGGCCGGAAGGAGACAACTGCATCTCCATACAGTGTATATCACTTAACCCGAACAAATCAGACAGCAAAGTAGTTGGTCATAAAAAAGAGATATGTTGAAATGGTATGGGATAGATGCTGTGAAATGAGGTTAGAAAAACTTATAAGGATAGTCGACTACCGGTGAAATTGGCGTTGTTGAATAACTTTTCTTAAACTTCTCATTAAGGAAAGTCCCCAAACAGCACATGCCCAGATGGGCATATGGATGTCTGAATATTTTCGCACTATGGATACCAATGTTTTTTAGTTTTCACCAACAACGCATAGAATGATGTATTTGCGGAAGGTTCGTAGACATTTTCACAAAAAACACGCAAGATAGCAGAAAAATCAGTTGAGATGTTTTTTGCATCTATCACAGTTTCAATGGCGGATTCCCTAAAATTCTCCCAGATACCATTTGTCAGTTTGGGGTACGAATTGCTGACTAGCATATGCGCGCACCCAGGGGGCTCCAGGGGCGAATGTACAATGCATTGGCCTTCAACAAACCCTGTTTACCGGATTTTTTTAGTAATAAGGTCCTCAAACCCAAAAATTCGAGAACCCTGCATCCCTACATTTTAGGGTGGGCGCGCGGATGTGGCGAAATTCTGTGCCCTGCCCCCAACTCAAAATCCTGGATCCGCCCGAGGTTTAGTATGGGTATGCAATGGTGTTTGGTGCTTACCATCAGTCAGACTCCAAAAATTCAGAAATCTCGAGACTGATACATGTAGTGTCAGCTACTTCATTGAAAAATCATAAGACAATGCATGCGCAGCAAAACGAAAATAAAATACACTAAGTTAACATTAACGACTGCATTAAGGTGAACTTGGGTAATGCTGCAAAGAAATTTTGGAACAAAGTTGGGCAATATTTAAAAACTGTCCTGATTTAAATTATTGTGTATTATGTTAGACATAGAGATACAGCAGAGCAGGTTATACTGTACTTATGTAGCAAAACGATAAGATAGCCAAACATTAAACAAAAACCAAAGTGGTTTAGAGAATAGTAATACTATATTGACGCTGATATAGGCTAATTACACGCTTCAAATCAAGTAAATAGAAAAGAACAAATGTCACATTTACAAAATGCGAGCAAATTAAGTGTACAATGAGACACCTTTAGTCAGCACAGATGACACGTCACAAAATGGAAATAGCATTTTGTCTGACTACTTTTGACATACTGTATTTCAAATGTCTTTGAGTCTTGCATACATGAAAAATGTGCTACTGCGGCAATTCCATTGACTCAACAATCTTTTGTCACAGTTCAAATCGACGGTCTTCCTCAGCGATTCTTTTCATTCCAAAGGCATCAAACTGTGCAAGTTTCCCAGAATGATTGAGTGCTGCTAAACAGGAAAGTATTTAATCTGCTGAGGTGAGAGACGTTCTTCAGAACATCACTATGACCAGGAGCAATACATTCATGGGTTACAGATAATGCTCTGCTGGCTTTTTGCTTGTAATATCGCTAGGACCTTTTGGCAAATTCATCGATGTCAGTTAGAAGCTGGGTCCTAACAGGGTTGACTCTTCCATCAGGTGCAGCAGTGAGAAACTGATTCGACTTATGGATCTTTGGCAAAGGCGTGGGCAGCCAGAATGATGGTTGGTCCCCCTCGTTTCCACTTGAAAAATTTGCCTGTAAATATTACAATTATATGCAAATTAATCCGTAAACACAAGAATTATATTTTCCATCAATAGCCTTTCCCCAAAGTATTTATTTTCACCATTCAAAATAGCTTGGAAAGATGGCCACTCACATATGCATGCAACCCTCATTGTGTGTAAGCAGCACTCAAAACAAAAGGTGTCATCAATTAAGCAAAATGTAAATTCACTACTAAAACCTGGAAAACCATGAACTTTGATATATAGCATTGCCACGGCTTCGAAATGCCATAAAGTTAAGACAAGATCCAACACTCTTCATGCCACGATGCTGACTGAGAAAATTTTTGCTTTAGTACATGCTTTTCAGGCTAAAAGGAATACAATTGCATCTTCAATATTTTTACCTAATGCACCTTTCAAAATTTGCCTCCGTGGTCACTAAAACAACCCGGAGCAACTATAAAAATCCTGTTATGACCTATTTGGAGTACCTAAGCTTTCATTACAAGCAGTCTTCCCTCTCAGAGGAATTTTCAAATGTTGACAGTTGTGGTGAAATAACTGGTGCAGAACTAAACAGATTGTGCACTTATGAACATAGCTCCTCAAATAAACATAGTTCAAGGTCTCTTAATGCTATCCATTGACTCGCAAGCTCTGGCCCAAACTCGCAAAACATAACTTGTGCACCCAAAAATTGCTGTGCATGGAGTCAAATCCACTTTGTCTGAGAGACATGGTTGACAAGACAGTAAATACAGCATACATGCTAAGTGTTTTGTCTGCAAATACAAGGACAGTGTTACAGTCCATCAGTAATGTTTACAAGCCCACCAGCCCTGTTTATATTTGAGGCAATTTGCAAACCTTGTAGTTACATACTCCTGTAATTATGGACAACTTGTGCAGTAAAACTTCAGAGACGCAAAATTCGCTGAATGCACGGCATTTTTATTTGTCTACGAGGTTCATAAGCAGCCACAATACAACTGAAATAAAAATCTACAAATCTACAACAACTACTGTTTTGCGATCATTAAATGTTGATTCACTTAATCCGGGAACCAAGAATCTCAGAAAAAGGTTTTGTGTAACAACACTCCAATTCATTAACTAACTACTTTCTTGTACTCTTTCTGTAGTAAGCTGAACAACAGTGGCTAACTTCTTTGGTTAACGCTTACAATTTCTGCATAGACCTGCAATAGAATTTTATGGAAAGTAGGCATAACAGATCTCCCAATAGAATGCTGTATTTTAAATCCCCACATGTTTTCCCCAGTCTTATTCTTGAGGTTGAATGATTCAGGTATTAGGTACCTTAACGGTGTTAAAACTTTAGCCATGTTAGTTAAATTAGGCCCCATTGTAATGGGGTTCCAATGCATATTTGGAAAATTATGTATCTTTGGTTATACAGATAGAGCAATGTGACCAATCAGAAGTGACTACAGGTGAATTAGATGAGAAATTGGTGTCAGCTAAGAGACAAGGGCTCGATTAAATCTTTTGATAATGGACACCAAATTTCCACTTCTTACACATGCGTATTCATAAAATGGAATGTATTTTGACAAATCCTAAATATTGAGGTAAAGTGAATATTTTACTAAATACAAGTCAGTACTAGATAATTGTGACTAAAACCAGTATTCAGATTAACACATCATCGTAGGGCGCATGCTGTCTGTAGAATGAAGAGGTCCCAATCTGACTGCTTCTTATCCATGTAGCATCGCACTGCATCTATTAAAGTGCGATTAAACCGCTCGCATTGTCCATTAACACTAGGTCAATAAGCAGTCGTACTAGATTTATGCACTCTTGTTAAAATACATAGTTGAGTAAACTGTTCGCTTTCAAAGTTAGATCACCTATCTGTAAAGATCTGAAGCGGAAATTGAAAACGGGAGAAGAAATGCTCCACTACAGCCTGAGCGGTAACCTCCGCTGTCTCAGACTCAACAGGTATACACTCCACCCACTTTGTGAACTGATCAACCATGACTAATATATGCTCCTTCCCACGGGGAGTCACCAGCAATGGACCTAAAAACTCTAGATGCACCCGATCCATTGGTAAAGATGCCTGATATATATCTAAGGGCTTCTTAGGATATCTATTGGGTTTCTTAATCAGACCACACCTGTCACAAGAACCAACGTACTGCTTAATCTCCGAAGTCATTCCTGGCCAATAATACTTAGCTTTCATATTCTTAGTAGTACGAGCTACATTTTGATGACCTGAGCATGGAATATCATGACTAATAGCAAGTATCTCTCGTCGTAATGAAGAGGGAATAAAGCAAAGCAGTTTATCATCCTCTTTTTGCTTAGAGAGAACATAAACATCCTTAAGCAAGGACCGATCACGATTAACCCACAAAGTCTTCGATTCCTTGCTAGCTAGAAATAATTCCCCGTCATCAGGAGAGACCCCCTGCTCCAACCAGGTCAATAACAATGATACATGGGGATCTTTACGCTGTTGCGACGCAATATCTCTTCCAGCAGCTACAAAGTCAACTTTACGAATTGCAAACAATTCCTTGTACCTGAAGTACTTCTAGAGATTTTGCATTGTAGCAATCGCTTTTGAAGCTACTAATTGTCCCATTGTTTTAGCCTAGAGCAAGCCGCATTATGTTAGTAATTTTTTACAACCTTATCATAACTTCGCCAGTTCTCAACCAATTCAAATGAAACTTTTCTTGTTTGAAAGATAGTAATATTTAGAATCTGTTTTGATAAACACCAAAACAATTCTCAACTGGAATGATTAAGTGATTGTAATTAAGTTAATTAATTTTGAGAAGATTTCACGCAATTCTTTCTCTAGAGGTAACACTAATAGGATTCTAGAGTGACGGGATCTTAATTAAGAGTAACAATACGTACCTTTTTGTTTATGCAGAAAACAAGTATTAATTAGTAATCAACTAATTACCTAAATGTACTTGAATAACCATAGTATCATGTTTATTGTAAATACATGTACGCTTTTTATAACAAAAATGCGTATCGAGCTTTGTGTCATATCAAAGCAATTGCATACTTATTAAAATATATTTCTTTTCTACTGCTGACAATTGAAAATTGTAATTTTTAGAATGGCCACTCCTAACGCTAAAAATGCATGAAATTTATAGACAAAAACATGCATAAATTTCTAAAACATAGTCTAACTTTGATGATTCTTTTTTTATTTTACACAAATAAATAACTCTTTGCATATAATATTCAGTTGGCATTTGGTAAGTGACCAAAAAAATTATTTTATACCGTAACACAGTCAACTCTCGAATTTGGACCTGGCTGGTCAGATGATTCGATCTCTCTCCACTTTGGGTGTTCTGTTGAGCCTTTGTACGGTTTTCTTCTTTGTGGCACGTATCTTGCATGACAGGTAATCCAGAGTCGCACTCGATTCCTTGGCTTGGATAGCACTGAAAATGCCCATTACCTCCTCCTTACGCTATCCATATTATGGAGTTTTGCTGAGTTGCTTTCTTTAGCTCCTCTGTAGTCTCAATCTGAAAGTACCAGATGTATTGCCTTTCAAGAACTTCAATTATGGTCTCTAGACAGGTCGTCATGACCTTGTCAAACAGCCCTATGTTGTACGAGGTCACCTGCTATGATACAAGGGTCTCGTCTTTGTCCAGTTCCTCTCCAAAGAAGTCGAAAGATGTCGATAAGGTCTTAGACGGACACTCAAGGACGACTTGACAGTCATCTATGACACATGAAGGCTTCCAGGTGGTTGACATCAGTGCTGGGCTGGTAAAAACGTGTCATCCAGGGCCCAGTAACCAGCTTTCCAAGTAAGCCCAGAACTTGAAGCTATGTTTTTGCCACTTCAGTTGAGAAATCAACAGCCACAGCTTTCTGGAGCACTCCACAGGCAAGAGCAGAGTTCTGCAGAAATTCGCTGAAAATCGTTTGATGGTGAAAATACTTGCCACATAAATGAAACAGTATGTGGAGTCTGAAAAGAAAAAAATGTCGAAATGTGTGATTCTGAATATTTATACCAAAAGGAAGTCCTTTTTGGAATGCAAAAGGTAATTGTACTCCACTGGTTGCGTATTAAAACGAACTAAAAATTTGGTAACATTAATGCACTTTGTTTCAGCACTGAAAACAATTTTGATGAAGTGTTTTGCAAAAATGACATCTACTATCACTTGTCAAGGAAGTTTGTTTCCATCTAAGTTTCCTGTGGTGAAATTGTGTTTACTCCATGTTAAGAAACCACTTTTACCATAAATATATGTTGAAAATAAAGAACAAACTTTCATGTTGAAATTTATCATTACAAGTTAGATATAACAGGATTTCAAAAATGTTCACAAAAGTTTAGCTCATCCAGCAAGGTGCACTGTTTACATTAGTTAGTCGGATGTTCTTTGTTTGGCAGCCACTGTTTATTTATTTGGCAAATAAACCAATCACATTGTCATAATCATGTCACGTGACCTGAATTCCTGCAACACAAATCAAGCAAAATCTTTGTATTTAGACCACAAATAACAATTAATATCCCCAAATGTAAAATTTTTAATCTAACTTGTACTTGGGGCCTTTCAAAACAATTTCAGAAAAAGAACTGGTCATGAGAAAAAAAGATTCGTTTCATGACCAAGCAATTTTCCATTCATCCAACATGTCCGTCACACTACAAATCTGAGTACCTCAGTTGGGTATTGAAAAAACTGTGAGGGGGCCAAGGATGCCGACAAGTGACCAAATCAAGGACTGGTCCTGATTTGGCTTTGGATGTGGACTGTGAAGCCCTAGATGTTCGTCGACCCTTAAAGGCCGGCCAGGTGGCTTGCGGGCCTTAGCCGTATACGATATCTGAGGGTATGGCGAACCAGCATCCCTCACCCCTTGTTGTGGAAGGGTGGACATTACTACAGCAACATGGCACGTCTTTGTTGTGTGCCGTCCTTACCAAGCTATTCTAGTATAGAGTTTCATCATTTCCTTTTCTGGTAGGCCAAGGAGCTTAAAGTGTCTTTGGTATACCAACCAAGCATTGGCAAGTGAAATTTTGACAGTTTGCCAAAACAAATACAAGTACCGCCGTCAACATCTTATCATGTACTTGTATTTCGATATCAGCCCATCCAACAGATCCACTCCTACCATATATTTGTTGTACTCGCCAACTAGGAATGGTCGTTTTATGTTCACAAACGACTTGGAATGCCGATCCCACTGTATCCTCAGGTTGTGCACCAGCAAACGAGGAGACCAGAGTGATCGGCTTGTTATCAAACCATGACACTGCACTGAACTTTCTTAATACTTCTACTTGACATTCATAGTGTCCTCTCCTCTTCGCCTTCACTTCCTTCTCAGATGGTATGGCACGACCAACGAGCAATGATTTCTTTTGTTCTGACTGGCAAGGCGTCTTTCTTTTTTGTCTTCCCACCAAATGTGAGAGACAGGTAGCTCTTTTAAACTTTTTCTGTAACTTGAAGCCAATCCCATACACCTATCTAATGTGGTGATCCACCACGGAAATGGTTGGTGATAGTGGTAAAGTGTCCTACAAAATGCCAGACAGTCTAGATATTTATCTGCTAGGCACTAGAAAGATTCAAAGACTTAAATAAACTGTTTTAAGAGAACAAACTTTTTAGCAAAGTGTTTCTGCCTTAAAAATAAAATTGCCTGGTCCATTTCATCCACATTGGCTTCTGGGGAGGAGGAAGGGACCCATTCATCATCTTGTGGCTCTTCTGGAACATTTTGCCGAGCATTTCTTTGTCTCTTCAGCAGTGACACTGTTTTCCAGTTCCCTGTGACATCGAGGTTTGAGCACGTGCCCATTCCCAAACCCAGTCATGGCTCGCAAAAACAGCTCAACTCTCTAAAAGAAACCACATATGGAACTGTCGTGCATATGCAAAGCTGGTTTTGAGTTTCCTTCACAGCCCTGACATTTGATGCCCGTTGTCTTTGGCGATCAACATCATTTTGTTGAACATATACAAACTCTCGTTTGTAGTGGCAGTGTTCACCAGCTACAGGCTTGAGTAATTTCTTTTACAGAAATCAAAGAACTGCTAAGGGGAATCAATTTCCGCCCTACGATTCCTTATTGCCCTCGACACGGCAAACTTGAGGATTCCAAATTTTCTATCACAAGGTCCCTTGCCATGGCGTGTTCCAAACTAGTGTCGTTCGGCTTCTGGAATCCCAAAAGCTTCTTCTATGTGAGATAAATCTGTGAATGCTATTTTATTTTTGTATTGGCCTGGTGCAGCATCAGAAAACATGATGAGTTTGGTGACAGGCACCTCACGTTTGTTCAATGCGACAAAGTTGACAAAAAAATGACGTTGCGTTACTCCCGCGTAAACGGAAATGATGGCACTTAATTTGTCAATTTCTATGAATCGGGGTCATGTGCAAACTAAGTCTGAGTCTCATAGTTCATTTTGCCCAGTGCAAGCTTACGCGATTTATAAACAACGCCGTGTACTATGTTTGTTACAACCGGAAACGAGTTCAAGTGAGCTCATTAATTTGGCCTGTGAGATAAAATTGATTACATGCTTCGTTTCTAAAAGCATTTGTGACACATTAACCATCTTTCAAACATTCTTTTAGAATTCTTCAATCAAGTGACTCATCACCATACTTTTGTAACGAATCTAAGCAAATTCCGGCTGTCGGCGGAAACCAAATGTAATGAACAAAATGACAAATTTGAAACATCCAAAAACTGCCCCACTGTAGTATTATCAATGAAAAACGATGTTTCTTTCTGATCATTGAAGCTTATACTTATTAATATTAACTTTCGATATGATAATGCCCGTTTTTCATTAAAAAGTTTGAGTAGCAGTGTCCGATGTCCCAAAAATTGCCACCATTTTTCTTCAAAATGGGCTGATTTTGTGCTCATAAACACAAAAATAACAACAACTGTTGAATTTACACTTTGTATTTCATAACGTATGTACGTAACTAACAACTACAAATCGGATTTATCACTCATTGTATTGCTCAAGCAAAGAAAATGTGACAAAAGTACAATGGACTCCTGTGTTACCCAGTAACATGGATGTGCTCATCTAATATAACAAAATAAATGTCAAATAAAAAATCCAATAATCTACAAAGTTTCTTGCAATTCATTACATATCCGTGATACATTTCTGCTAGTTGCATTGATTTGATAGCATTAATCTTAGCAGGACTTTTCACATGTTTCTTCAACCGTTTTATCTAACACGTACTGACTTCCTTGTTTGGTGACTTTCTTTGAATCTTGCAGGATTACAGATACCTCGGGGTGTATGACGAAAGTCATTGACTGATTTTTTGATTGATTCGGGAATGGCATCTGACCTCGTTGTCTTCTTCCTCTGATAGTACTGAGTATTTTATAAGGTATTACTTCCTGATCCCTAGCATTCTTCCAACTTCACAAAGACTCTCATATCTGCTTGATATACTCCTTACAACAGCTGTTCGAATGGTATGATCTTTCTTTTTACCTTTCTCCAAAAGGTTATTCAGCATAGATTTTACATTTGCTATGGTGTTGTGGTGCAATATAGTTTCTTCAGGATCTTTAATACCTTTTCTTTCTAAGTACTTTGTAGGTGATGCTGACGTAATGACTTTTGCTGCAGCTGTAGCAAACTTGGCAGGTGACTTAGGAGCTGCACTGTTTATCCTGCTCACAGCCTTTCATAAAGCAACTTTAGTTTTATATGGGCTGTGCGATGAGCTGCTACCAGGCATCTCCTTTGCTTGTACTTCTGGACTGACATTACGTCTTCGGTCTTATTCTTTTGTTCTTCTCATCTTCTGGACACTTACATTCATTTGATTCTTGATTCTCTTTTTTAAATTCCAGTACTACCGCTGGCTTTCTTGAGATTTCTTGATAACACATCTAGGCTTTGACTGAGTGATTTCTCGGTGCCTAAGATTATTTTGGTATTTCTGTGATCTGAAAAAGATTAAGTCGGGTAAAAATCAAAGCTTTCTTGGACTTTTGGGAATATCTTAGAAAAACATGAACTTCATGAATGGACTAAATTGAAGAGTATCAACTAAACTGATTCTGCTCAATTCTCTTGCTCTATGTAACTGTTCTTTTGTCTTTTCAGACTGCCGTCGCATAGAGGAACGATTCCGTTCTTTCATTAAAAGACCCCACCCAATATACAAAACCCCGATTACCCCCCAAGGTCACCCCCACTGGTCACTCTTTGACATCTGCCACTGAAAAGTACCAACTTTACACAGGCTTGAAAATCTCACTTTACATAAGCCTACGGCTGATATGCAGTGGGCAGACCACCCACTACTAGATCTGCGTTTTATCTTGGAACTCAACTTGTGACAGTAGAAATGGGTCAGAGGGATTTGACAGTGATTTCAATCCCGCAAGTAATTTTCATCAGCGAGGGAAATAAACATAAACAAATCAAAGAACAAGGTGAATATGGGTGACTGCCAGTTGACAACTGGCCCATTTATGAATATGAAAGAATGGCACTCATCATTTTGAGAAATTATGTGTTCGGGACATACCTTGTATATACATCTAGAGAGTTTTCCATTCATGAAAAAGGACACAGATTCATTCACTTGAGATGTGCCATCTGTTTGAGTCTCCTGAGCAGTTGAAACAAGGTTATACTGCAAAACATGGATTATTAAAAATCCACTGTGGCCTGCCTGTTTGGGTGACTTTCGGTCAAGGGGGATAATTTGGTTTATCTGCGTTTGTTTATCTGGTGGAATGGTGATGCGTATGTTATACATTGAGTGTTGTGTCAGTAATCAAGAACATTCTCCAATAACTTAATATGCTATTTCTGTCATTCATTGTCTTTTTCTTTTGTGATAAGCTTGGTTCATCAACACTAACTGAAAAAGCCTAAAACGATAAAACTAAGAAAATTATACGGTCTTGCCTCTGCTGTGAACTGTCTTACAGGTCTTTGAAGACACATGTGTCATTCACAGATTAGAAACAACATTGCTCACTAAGAAACCTAAATGCTCAAGCAAAACAGTATATAAAATTAACTATATTATCTGCACGCTAGTGACACTCAGGTCCAATTGACAGCATTCCAATAAATGCATTTCAACTTTTACGGTAATGAACACCGCAGTTCTGCATTCAGATACTACCCGCTTCCACTACTTGTTCCGCTGACGTAACTGCAGTTCGTATGACAAACTTCCTTGGAGTTTGAGAACTTTTTATTCCTGACTGCGATGTCAAAGATAAAAATAGCATCAATATGACCTTTTTGAGCGTGCAAGTAACAGTTATATTTTAAATAAATATACTTCAAAATACATTTTTGCCCAGACCTTAAACAAAGATCTGCTCTTAGTCATAAAATGTTTTATTTCGTTCGGCAAGTAATCACAAAAATAATCCCAGCAAGAAGTATTGTAGAACAAACCTGGAGAAATCCTATTGCTCGCAGTATCATTTTACTGTGTCATCATCCCGTTTAATTGTTACTTCTTCAAGGAAGGGTCCACCAGCCACCCATTGCCACTCTCGTCATCAAATTGGATGACATCACCCCTTACTAAATGGTTTGAGAACTGTCTCTGACCTGAAATTAAGACATTTAAGTTGAATTTGATGCCCACAGTCTAATACAAGATGCAGTTCTTAGAAGATATCAAAAAGCGCCTCCTTTAATAAACAAAAATGAAAATTTCAAAAACACCAGTGTCACGTTTGCATACAAAACTGAATGAAAACCACTGAAATATTCTGCCAGATAAATCAGTGCAAAGAGTTCACTTGCATCTATTCTAGCATTAAATGCATGTTTATGCAACTTTTTCACTTGCTGACAGGAAATAAGATGCGTGAAGCTCAAATAAAGACAAAAAATTGCCGAAATATATTTCCAGTCAAAATCAGGCATCTTCATCTTAAATGCATAACAAAAGAAGTGCACCAGACCTTACGTTAGACACAAGTTTAACAGTATGAACAGAATTTTTAGCTGAAATTGCGTGTATTCATCTTTAGTGTGTAAGATAGAAGGTACAACACCAGTTTTTGAATAATTGATCAAATTTTGTCAATAGTCAATAGTTCTGGCAAACCTGTTTAATAATCCTTGACCACATAGGCTGGAAACCCTCTAAATTCTCCCCCAACTGCTGCAGTCATGACTTGGGCACAGTCTGCTTGTTTAGCCCCAAACAATTGTACTCCTTTCGCTTTGAGATGTTTTCAATTGTTTTTCCGGAATCTTTGCTCTCCGCATACTTAACGAATATTAAGTCAGAAAATTTTTCCGACACTTTGACTGCACTTTTTTTCAGCCCCCACGCTCTTGTGCAGGCAATATCTTCCGGTATCGTTGACGCCCCACTGTCCATGTTATCTAGCAGGCGGTACAGCACTGCTCCGACATGCTTGCACTTTCCATTTATGCCCGCAACACATTTACACGTGGCATCAATTAGCCCACCATCAGTCACTTCACCCACAACATTATACTTTTTGGAGGCATAGCTGGCTCCAACAACAGCTTTGAATTGCGTGATTTCCACCTCCTTCAATAGCAGTTTTTCCACTTCACCACACCGCTGCATTGTGTATTCAGCTTGGCGGTGTTTTTCTGTTTTATCGCCCAAATGGCGATAAACTGTCCCATGGGTGAACGTCGGTGGCAGCACAAGTAATGATGATGTCCACCCACTATTATCAACTGTAGATCAGCTCTAGGGGGCTCTGCTTTGAAGTCATGCTTTATGACGGTCATCTGGGTCGATGATATTATTACATCTGTCTTTATCATTGAAATAATGGTAGCACCTGTTAAACAACACCAAATATTACAGTCATATTGATAAGATACCAGGAATTCAACAGAGCATACCACATATCAATTTTAAGATATAATGGCTATTCAAGCACTCTCATCTTTGTCTTGGAATTTATTGTCCTAAGTGTTGAAAGTCCTTGCTACGCCCCTGAGCACCTGCATAGGAAAACCTTGCCATGCCCAGAGATCATTTCAGAAAAACATGCCTATGGGCCAATTTACCCAAACCAAACCCACACTATCTCAAATGTGTACATCAAGTTATATAACCAAAGTCTATAGCTAATGGCAGAATGGTGGATGTTGACCAAGACCCTTCTGTACCATTGACATCACACGCATGAATCAGTAAGTGGAAAGCCTGACACACGAACCGATTGGTATTGTAGGAGGCTGAGCCATGGTTTGTGCAGAAACATAATGTCCAGAGCATTATTTGTTATAAATATCTGTGACTCCTCTGCCGCCACTTAATATCCATCATTGATTGGCTAATTCAGTGGTTAAGTAAGTTCATGAATTCTCATGACCTCAATTCGGGTGCCAGCATGTGTGTTAAACATCAGCGGTGCAAGAGTGTCTTAACCTTTCAACCTTCACCAAGTTAAGCAACTATGTAAGGTCAACTGCAAGGGAGATTCACAACAAAATAATCAAAAAATTCCTTAAATGTTCGCACAAAAACGTGCAAATTGGTGCAAAGTTGCTTTTATAGCAGTTTCCGTCATAAATTTATCAATGTTAAGTCTTCACCGATATCCAAGTTGAACACGGCTTTCAGTTCAGCAAGTCGCCATGTTGGCGTGTTGTCTGTGCTGCAAATGAGACTAAATCCATCGGGAAGTGTGACCAGTTTTATCAGTCAATAAGAAACATCTACCTGGCTGAAATCTGATTAAAACTGTTAAATCTCACGAACCTTCATGGGAAATTAGTTGAAAAATAATTTACACACAGTTCTTAACTGGTGCCGTTGTCGTCAGCATTGAAGTACTATGTATGACTAACCTTTCAATCAAAGCTGCTTGCTTTAAACCAGAGACGGACGCACCCCGACATTGAAGCCACCTCTTATGCACAGGAACCGTACACACTTCAAAAGGCTCCGAAATGTGAGCTCCAGGTATAGATGAACTCCAGGTATAGATGAACTCATGGTTTTTCGTTGGAAAATCACACCAAATGTATACTCAAACTATCCAGCAGCTGACATGCCTGACCTCAAGCTATCCCATGAGCCTTTGCGCAGGAAGTATCTCGCACATGCGCAGTGCGTAGTTCGTTTGCGCTGCAAATCCGCTATTGGCACAGGATTTAACTTTTGGACACTGCCTCCTTTTGTTACAAGTTATTCAGTATTAACAGTAGACCGTAAAAGTATTTAAACCACTATAACAATACATGAGAGAACTATTGAAAAATAAACGTCATATAATCTTTTCGCACCGATTATGGGCCATCAATGCAAAAACACAAAAAAGTTCCTAAAATTGGTGGTATAAAATAGCTTAAATGACATTGCTTATGGGTGTCATTGATTTGGTCTTGGCATTAATCAGACCATAGAACTGTAAAGAAGAAGCAAAAAGATAATTACTATACTTTATAAATAGTTATAATTTTGTATACATGAATTCTAAAAACAAAAATACACGATTGTTTTAGTGAAACCCTTCATTTACAATTTATAACTAATTTATAAACTAATTAGTTAAATAATTGAGTGTAATGTCAATTAATTTACTGTGTAATAGTAATATTGTGGACAGGGTTCTTGATATTGAGGTCAAATATAAAAAAATACATAAAAACTCTTCCCTGAACTATCAGAAATTCCTTCCATGGTTCTAACCAACTGACTAGTCACCGGCCACAAAACGGGAAACATCATAACTTGTTTGTTGTAAAGCATTAGCCACATACAGGAGTGCTAGAATCATTTTTGGGATAATCCAATCTTGTGTATTGAAAACAAAAACTAAAATAAAACTTGCGTGTGTCACACAAACAAATTCTACAAGAGAACAATTATTTGAACTGTGTTAAACGAAAATATTACCACCAATTGGAAATTATGCAAACCATTTCAACAAAGCTGATCTAATATTATTAAAAGTCCTGAAAAGACAAAAAAGAAATAGCTAGTTAGGTTGTGTGGGTATAACAAACAAATTCAAAATGATTATGCTCTTCAGATGCAGTTTTGTTAATAACCACTGCCAAGCCTTGTTATATACTAACCTGAGAAATTACGGTCATGATGCCGAACCTGGTCCTCAACTTTAGCAAAATTGTGACGAACATTCTTGCCAACCAGAAAATTCAACGTTGTTGGATGCACTTCTGGCCTTGAATACTTTATCAAGGTTTTCCTGTTTGCTACCGATTCCTCAGGTGAGAAAAATTCATCACCTATTATGCGCCTTGGTGAATCAATAGGCTGATTGATGACATGTTTCTGAAAGTTTAACTGGGCTTTCTAAGCTCTGGTCTTGTCTTTGATGGATTTCAACCCTTTCAGTCTCACTTCCACCTCTTTCTGTCTCTGCCACAGTCCCCATACAATCATTTCAGTTGTGAATTCTTCCATCTGACGTAATTTCTTTGCTCTAGTGTTCTCCTTCTCTCTGTCTCCCTCTGATCTCATTCTCCCTGCTCTTAAACAGCTGCCTTGGTGCCCTCACTTGGCTTCTAGCTTCTTCATGAAGTTTTGCTTTCTTTATGTCAGACTTGGCTTGCAACCACTGGTGGGTCTTGTCATGGCAATACATGATGTAACTATCTGTGCACAGGGTATTAACAGCTGGCATTTCCCTCAGAATTCGGTCAAAATTACCAAACATAGATTCTGAGTATTCATTGTGCTTGGGTAGGCCAACTGTCTTCCTCCGGAGGTCTTTCACTTCCTTCTCAGGTAGTGTGCACCACTTCCGACCTTCAAGGTCGTCCACGAACAATCGCTGTACAACTGCAGACAAGGCTGGCAACATGCATCCTAATATCACCTGTTCTCATAGAGCAACCAGGCTGGCAAAGATAGGGCTGGTCTCTAGTGTGCACTGGCTGCAAAATGACAACAATCCCCCTGTGTAAGATCTACCCTACTACTACATTGATTGATATAAGTCAGCAATTCCTGATAGTGTGTTGAGGCATCGAGATTATGGATACGTTTGTCTCCAATGATGATCCAGAGGACAGAGGTGATGAGATGACAGATGAGACCAAGAGCATTGCAACCTGCCAGATACTGGTGAAGGTCATGCTTCACTGCTTTAAGAAGTTCATTTGACAAAGAGATAATATTAGAGATACCCAGAAAGGACAAATAAGGTAGCAACATTGGAGATTAGGGTGTTGAAATGGGCTCCACGATACTGTTCCATGGACAAAGATTTAAGGACTGGTTGGTCAGAAGCTCTTTAGCAAATACTGCAAGGCAGCTCATTGTGACAACCATTCTTCTCATCAGCTTGTCTTGCAATGGCCTTTGAAGCTATGTGAATGAGGCATGATGTGCCGGATTCAATCAACCTCAAGAAAGATGAGTTCAGAATGGGAAATGAGTGATAGAAGAAGCCTTTCTGTACTTCAGGGAAAGATGAGGATGTAGCCTCTGCCATGTGATCGTGTGATTGCAGGCCACAGGAAAAGTTAGAAATCTGGCTGACCGCCAGCTGTTCATTTTTGTCCAATTTCTCAAATTTTCAATCGTGGTAGGATGTCTCTTCGATATTCAAACAGCAGTTCGTAGAATTTCATTTGTGTCGCAGCTCTGTCAGAAATGGTAGCATTGATGTTGAATAGAAGTTTCTTTGATGTTTGTGATGATGATGAGACAGATGTTGTTTCGATGTCCGCCAAAATTTCTTGAAATATATGAGTGTGTCTTGTGATGATTTGGTGACGAGTTGGCAAGGATCAAGGGTGTACATGTCGCCAATGATGTCATTGATGTGGAAACCCTGGTACTTCTTGCTGAATTTTTATGTTTGGTCTGGAAGCAGATCGAGAGGAAAAAATTTTTTGGACTGAACAACCTCAGCAAGCTGTGGCTGTAGACATACAAGATTTTTATATGAGCTACCTGCGAAGTGATACCGAAGCTCGTTTACAGTGAAACAACATGTGTATGTGAGATAAAAGGTCATATATATTATGACAAACTAAACTACTACAGATATCGATAATTACAAAACTTGTATAATATGTTGAGCTGTAAAGGCGAGTGACAATCTGCCAGACAACTGAACTGCTGTATGGGAGGCACAATGAAGCAATGAAGGAATACACAAGTGCTGTACTAGAAAGATATTAACAATATGCCAAAGCAACATCGCAACACCGTGACAGCGACATGTGAAAATTGAGTGTAAACAGGGAAGGAAAGAAAATTGGTTTGAGGGAGGGAGGAAATAGAAATTGACTGAAAACTGGAAACTTGAAGAGAATTAGGGACGATGGCCCAGTGTTGCGACAAGACAAAGAAATCACGTGGTACAATTAAACCAATAATCATAGAACAAAGAAGGTCACGGACCCGAGAATCCAAATAATATGACAATGAGGAGAAAGCAGTCAAGCTTACATAAATTTAATAATTAGTAAAAATACTTAAATAATATTTATATGCGCTAACTGCGAAGTGATACTGAAGCTAGTTTACAGTGAAACAACATGTGTAGGTGAGATAAAAGGTCATGTATGTTATGACAAACTAAACTACTACAGACATTGATAAATACAAAAGTTATGTACTATCCCGTTGAACTGTAAAGGTGGGTGACAATCTGTCATAGATGCAGCAGAAGGATGCAGCTGCCTACCCAAGGCATACAACATTTTATTTGTTAATGGGGCAATCAGTTGCTTCCAAGCGGGCTAACTTTAAGACTGATGAGATTACACGAGGGATGTTTCCAGATGACACGTTTTCTTGCTATAAATTATATGCACTTTCATTCATTTGGTTGCTGAACTGTCTCCCAGTATCCAACGTTGGTATCCTGGTTGTTGACTACTTATTCGTCTAACATACTGTTAGCTATCATCAAACTCTTGTTCCACCGCTTCAACTGTTTTCTTATTGTCCTCCAACAACTTCTCTCTTTTTTTTCTTTCTGCTTTTCAATCTTTCTGTGAAAGTTTGTTTCCCTTTCATACTGCACTTGACTTGACTTTCGTTTAAGCTTCTGACCATTACCTTCCACCTGACTTTTCAAGTCTTTGGCTTCTCTGGCTTTGTGGTGGTATTTCACTTTAAACAACTGTTGTGTTTCAGTCTCAAGTCTTTGCACTTTTCTTTTAGTTTCATGAAGCTTGTGTGCCAGATCATCAATTATATGATGGAGTTCTGATGGCTTTAATATTGAGTGGTGCGATGATGGCCTAGAGTGACTTGATCACTTTGGAGAGACATAACGAAATGTGGACAGTCTTATTGTCTCGGAGACGCTCAATGGCCAAGGGATTGAATGCTGTGATGTTGATGGTTGTGGAGTCTTCTGATGAGAAGCTTGAGGGTGTTTTTAAATTTGAAAGTCTTCTTGTAGAACACCCTCAGATTCACCTGTCTTTTTTGTACTTGGAACTCTTGTTCACTTTTGTGAATCTTGTATAAACTTCCTGTATCTTTGTAGAAAGCTCATCTTCATCCTTACTGTCATGTTCACAAGTGATAGAATTAACAGCATCTGCTGCACTGAAGTTGTTCTCTCGATACAGTTCAAGTACGCCCTTGTATTTTATGGTACGAGATGTGGACCGTGTGGACAGTCCAGGAGATGCTTAGAGACTTGACTGGCTGATGGCCATTGAGTAATTTTAACACAACACGAGTTGCCATACTGTCAGTAGCGTCAATGTCATTTTCCTAACCAGCATATGGTGTTATGCGCAGAGTTTTACCACTTGCGCTTTCATTTAGCACTCAGTTCTTTATGCCGAAGCATGTTCTCTTTGAGAGCATGTATTCACAAAAACTGATGCGACCTTTAAACCCCATCATACTCTCGTTGATTGACAATTCTCTATTCAGCTGGTAGAATTTCAAAAACTAGTGTGATGTCACGTTTCGGTTTCGGGAATGCTTGATGTTAGAATGTTTGAATTTGCGAAAATGGTTTGTTGTTATGTATTTTATCTAATAACTATCTTTTTAGGCTTTATGGTTTGTCTAAATGTTGTAAAATCCCAGGAGTTTCCTTTATTCCTCACTCAGTGTTGGTAAGAGTACTGTCATTGAATTTTGAGTTTGGTCCTTTTGCAGTTTTACTTTCATTGCTCAGTGAGCCACTATGTAAACTTTTTTTGATAAATGAAACATTGGTGATGTTCTGTACTGTCTTTATTGTACATGTATTTGCCATTCACATGTAAACAGCCTGTTTTAAGTTGGAGGCTCGGTGTTTGTTTTTCCTTTTTGATGACTTTTGTGTAGTTTGTGACTGCTCTTAACAGTTGCCTGCAGTAAGTTAATATTGTTTCGCTATGCATAAGCTACTGATAGTGATGGCTCTTGGAACTTGTCTGATGCATGCTCGCAGGTCAACATACTACCTGTGGATGGTCTTCTTGATTGATCTGTGAAGAACCTGAGAAGAAGTGAGGAGACATTCATTAAAATTCAAATCATCCTTGGATTTTCAAGGGATCAAAGTGTTGTGTTTTCGGTACTTATGCGACATTGCTCCGAGCATTCTGCTTGTTGTTGTTATGGACAAGTGCCTTGAACAAAAAAGTAGTCTTGAGATTTGCCGTTAGCAATGGGACTTCGTTCCTGGAAAATGTATGAAGTCACGAGAACCTTAGCTACCAGTATAGCGGTTGTGCCTTTGTCAAGTTCATTCATATATGTCTTGACCTGTACCTGTCACTGTGGTTGTTCATGGATCCACTCAAGAGCTCTCGCAAAGTAAAACTACTGCTGTTGCGGGCAGCCAGCTTTAAGCACCATGACGATGACCATGGAAAGCACACCTTTGAAAAAACCTCAATGGACCAGAGTTGGGCGAAGTCAGAGCCTTGTGAACTGTAATATATATATATATATATATATATATGCCAAAGAAATCAATGCAGTATCAAGGTCACATTCATTTGTTCCTGAACATGCCACTTATTGAATCGGAAACCAAAGAACTTCATATTTTGGAGATGAAGAGAGTTGCTGTTGAACCAACACACTAATAACTGACTGAGACTACTAAGGAAGACATATCATGACTCTACTTTTAGTGCTGGGATCAATTCTTTCCATGTCACTCAGCATTCTGCATATTACAGAATAAAGCACACCTGGTTAAAGTTCTCTATGCAAAATGGATATTAACTTATAATGTCTAGGAAATGAGACAGAATTTTAGGATGAAGGACCTTGACCTAGAGGAGGAGATGGTTGTTCCTGAAGTTTTTGTGACCACAATAATTTGGTACTATGAAAGTGTCATGGTCACCTGAGCTGTACATCCTGAAATATGGAAGGTGGGAAACTATGTACAACAGTTCAGTATGATCTCCACTGCAGCTGTGCATGGTGTGTTCTGACCTATGGGCATGACTGGTGACATGAGCCAACCCATCCAGGATAACTGCAGTTGTTGCTCAAACCTCATGTCCCTGCCATGTTTTGATGGAGATATCCAACTCCTGGCTTACTGTTAACTTTGATATTGAAGGCATGTTGAGGGTAGTCACATCTGCTTTAACACAGTCCTCAAAGTGTTGGACAGAAACAAATTTAGTCATGTTCCCAGGTATTTCAGAATCACAGATATGTTTCAGGTATATTTTTACAGGAATTGTTTCCACTAATCTGTTGTGTCCCCATGCAACTGAGAATCCTAGCAAGTTTTGTAGCCTCTATTGGCAGGTCTGAAAAAACATCTATGAGACTGACAGCACCTGATAAGGGTCTGAGCACGAGCTACAATACTGCCATTGTCCAAAAGCAGGCTGGCTGGGAATTTCAATTGCATTGGATACATTGTAGCTACCTTTAATAAATTTTCTCCTAGATTAATCCTGTGAAATGTGGTGGCACTCCTAGCAAATTTGTGTCCCAATGCAAAAATGTCATAGTAAAAATTTGTCTGAAAAAATACTGGGATAATTTCAGGCAATGTTCACATGAGAACAGCAGTACGATTCCAATCACGGACTGGATGCTATGTAATTAATGATTGCAGTATATAATTATGGTATACATCATATGCTTTGGACAGCCGATTTTTATGAAAAGGACAAACTTGAAACTTGGATATTCTGCAGAAAATTAGTAAATTTATTGAAGAATTTAGCAGAAATTTAACTGGGTGTTTGCTTGTGTTGGACCATCAGAAATTTAGGTGTCAAGATTTGTAAAAAAAACTACCACGTCAATCTTTGAAGAGTATTCTTCAAGCTGCATTTCATTGAAGTGAGTCCTACTCTCCTAAGATCAACTTGTAATATTCATTGTAGGGATAGGATTCGTTTCATAGGTAATGCTTGGCTTTGCCATTTTCCGATTCGCAATTTTAGGGTTGGTCTAAAGCATTTTCTTGTGTGCTCATTGGTTTTGATGTTCTTAATGTTAGTAACAGATGTAAAATTTAGCTTGTGCAGGGTTAAGCATCAATGGGTTTTGTTCTGATTTTGATTGTAACTGTGTGGAAATTAACTAAATAAATTCGCCTACTGCAACCTTGGGTTGTAAAGTTGCTGTACATTTATTTTAGACAAAGTAGAATGAGGTTGACAGTGACCCTACTCAAGAAAAGATATCCTTTCAAATGGAAGCGACTTTGGAAGAAAGCTGGAGTGATGCGGCTTAACCCAGTTGGCCTACCCAAACCGCTCATTGAAAGAGGTGTAGTATTTATAGTTCAGAGTTTTCCTCTAGAATTACATAATTACATGTGCTCCTCAGAACTTTTTTGGGAGTGATTTGAACTCATTCCCGAAATTTGTTACATTTCAAATATTCTTGATATCTTTGTCCTTACAGTGCCTTTAGCTCCAGTGTCTTTTGACAGATCTTTGTACTAATATGTAAATACTGTAGTTAAGCAACAAATATTAGAAATGAGAACTCGATTTCATCTTGTTCTTTGGCTGCTAGGCTTGAGATGATCTTTACAGTTTGTCATTGCTCCACAGTGAACTCGCTGGAGGGACTATTGTGCTCATTTTTTGCCAAAAGAAGCTGGTCTTAATTGTTTCTTACTCTGGTCAAATGCAATTTCCTATCAGGTCAGGTAATTGGTTATAAGAATGCCAAAACTTAATGTACCATGTTTTCACTGGCTTTACAACATTAAATTAGAGACTGAAAAGATTTCCCTTTTTCTGAACTGATTGGCATGGGAACATAGCTTTTGTTTGTTTCTGTTCACTAAAGGTGTTGAAGTAATAGACAGTGACAACTGGCCACCAAAGCCTGACCTTCCACGATGGACACCGCCTGTGGAAGACGATCCAAGGTTTGCAAAGTTCTATCCAGCCAAAGATCCCCAGGATGACATCAACTGGCATGATGAACAAGCCCTGTGTATGGACATGGACACTAAGATATTGGAAGGTATGACTGACTTGTTCACTGTTGTAGGAATGTCGACTAAAATGATTTAGCAAGACTTAGATTTGTGTACCCATCTAAGTCACGTTTTCTTTGAAACATTCTGCCTGTGAAAAAGTACTGTACATAAAGTGTTACAGAAAAAATTCTCTAGTTTGGATCAATCTGTAAATTTTGGTACACTGAAATTCCAAGTCAGATTCGAATTTTTCTTGATTCTGAAAGCTGAGACATAGGCAATTTTTTCGTTCTTAATGTTTCTTAAATATCGGACAAGTTGCGTTTTGCATCAATAGTGGCAGAGTCTGATAATAGACTTGTCAGCCTATAAACTTGTCAAAAGTAGCCGTCAAGGCAACTTTTTCATTCCTAAATTTTCAGTTAGGATATAATACCTGTGACCACGACCCAAACTGTTCTAGTGGCAAGTGCTCTGTTTTGTAAAGTAACATATCTCTAGCTCATGAGTCTATATATCATTGCATAGAATGGTGTTCCTTTCACAGGAGTCAAGCAAGCTCTCATTCTTACCAAGTCCAAACCAATGACTGGGCTTCCTGCTGAAGTACAAGATCTGGTGGGCAAAGTAGAACTGCCTGATCAGGTGAGTGGAACTGCCAGTGTAGCTGAGTAGAAATACCTGACTAGGTATTAAGTGCTCTTACATTAACTGGGGCGAGTTGTAAAGACAGTCATAACTTTTGATGTCAATTTTCTCTGTGCCTGGAGGTGGTTAATAAGTCTGACTATGAAAAATTATCAGTGTCAGTTGCAACGGTTTACTTTTAGAACATACAGTGTTTCGTGTGGGATGCCTGTGATTGTCTAAACTGTGACCAGGGTTATGACATTTCATAAAACGAGGCCCAGTTGGGCATAAATACCTGACTGTAGAGAAGATTGATAATACATGAATAGGTAAGTGACGCTACCTGACCAGGAGAGTGGCACTACTCAAGATTATTGTTGTTACCTGACCAGGTGAGTGGAATTACTTAGTAGCTAGATGACCAGGGGAGTAGATGTGTGTCTAAACCAAGAAAGGATTAACAGTGGTTTTGAGTTTTGGTAATCAGAACCTCTATAATTTGACAGTTCACTCATTACACAGCATAATAAGTCACTGTTAACTGCGAAGTGTCCAAGTAACGGACAAGTGCCATTTGGAAGTACACCCTATAAAGCATTAATTTCAACCCTCCAGCTGTAGAGAATTATCAACATGTAGCTAGTTTGGTTAGATTTTGTCTAATTTTGCTTGGTTTTCCTGGGATATCCATGAATTGCTATCATGGTGTAACTTCATCGTGACTATTGTGTATTTCCAGGACACTCTTGTACAGAGGTACATTTTCCACGCTAATCTTTGGAATCCTACACAAGAGAAACTGCCGCGCAGGTTCAACCCTGATTTGCCTCGATGGAAATTTAAAGCAGAAATCGGCATTCCAGACCAACTGATTGTGTAAGTGCTGTGCATTTGTTGATAAAATATGTCATTTCTTGCATGTGGCAATCACCAGGACGCGAGACCATCTTGTCTATCAGTTGTATCAAAAAAGCTGTCAAACTATATGGAAACCAATTAGATTTTACGAGTCTGCTCAAAAATAGGCAGAGACAACTTCCGAGTAAGGGCTGCCCCGTTAACAAAAGCAGAAATGGTCACATACCATTGATTTTGAAGGCTGATATTAGTAGATAATGTTGTGATTTTTTCAAGGGCATCTAATTTAAAAGTTCCTCATATGGAGGTAATCTGACTGGAGAGTACATGCTTCTATTGGCATCATGAGATATTTTCATGCATTACATCGGAGTCACATGACCACTCTAGCTTAACTCGTGAGGTTTTTGCGTCTACAGAACGCAGCCCAGGTAATCACCTGCAACTCTTATATACCCTTATTCCTCTGTACTGGTTAACAGAACAGCTTGTTGTTCACTCTTGTTGGTAGATGGACGCTACCAGTAGTCTCAGTACTTTCAAGGTTTGAATCTGTAATAATGATTCTTCAATAGGCAGAATGTTGAGAGGATTTGGTTTAATGTTAGTTGATTGGCAGGGCTGTGTTAGTGACTGACACGTGCCCCTAGCAAATAAGTTTACATAACAACCTTTACCCCAGGCTAGCTGTGACTAAAACTTAAGTCATGTCTAATCAGTGACTAAATAATTAGTCATGACTAGAGTGTGACTAGAGTAAAGATAGATAGAATTACATAATATTAAATGTATATGTGTGTCTAAATTATGGCTATTATGTAATTTGTATATGTGCCACAACTATTCTTTGTGAGTTGTGTAATTAAATAATGAGTAATATAGCTCTTTCCCAATATGTGAATCTCAATAAGTCTTCTCCTTTGGAAATCTCATTTGTTGCAGGGAAACTCTGTTGGCTGATTTGTTGCGTCTGTGTCAGAAGTTGGGAGGCCGATATCCGTCTCTGCTCACTGACCGCAGTCTGACAGAGGACCACGTTATGGCTGCACATTACTTTTTCAAAGGTAAAGTATTGACCTAATTAAATGTGGCCTAACACTTTGCAAAAGTTTTGGTCTTTAGCTGCACACTTCATTTTCCATAATGATTCAAGGATCATTACAGAAGGTGCTATAAACCTCTTCCATTTTGTATTTAATTTAGGAGGTGACTCACAGGTGAGTTGGTAAAGTTTGCTTGCAGTCTTCACTATGGTGAACTGTTTTCTGTGTTAGAGTTTGTTGACATCTGATGTATAACCATGTGACTTTTTAACTAAAAATTCACCCCAGGTGTTTTTTGTGCCTGCCACAGTGTTCAACCCAAAACTTCTAGTATGAATGTAGTTTACAATGTTTCAATTTTTATTTCCAAACAATAATATGTTCTCAATATTGAAGGAGAAATCCCAGGCAGATGAAAAATGCTAAGTTCGCGTAAATTTGCCTAATCATACTGCAGGTTGTTAAGACAGTCACTAAACTTAGTTTAGAATACTGACGCGTTTCATCTGCTATGCTTACCTTTAGTTTTCGAAAACTTATCCATTTCAGTGACCATGGATTCCCAAAATTAAGCATCATTTTAAAATTTTTTTAGTTTGTTGAAAGGTAAAAGTGAGCAGGCTTTTCATGGGTAAAATCTTGTGACAACCTTGAAAAGGATTGTGGGAACAAATTACATCTCGAAGAATTACATGTTGCTAACTTCATTGATTTTAGTGACTTCACTTTTGTTGAAAAACATTGTTTAGTTTGATGAAGATTTCTTGGGCAATTAAGATTTCACCATTGTGTTCAAATTTGCAAGATCTATCCATTTATTTTTCTCTTTGCGCTGAAAATAATTTTTTTGGAAGCCAGCCAGTATGGATCTGATAGGGGCAACATGGGTGCACCCTGTATTGCAAGTCTCTTGTCCTGCATTTGCTGCGAGAAGTGTTGGTTTGTGTAACGGAAATCGGGTGTTTGTTTGCATGTACAGTTCTTGCATTCCAACCTCGCTGACTAATCACTTCAGTGGCTGGCATTTTGCCGATGTTCTTAAGGATGCGAGCTGATGACCTTTTTTACATTCTTTTTGCAATGCACCCCTGATAAGTGCTGCGGAAATTTGACGTTGCTAAATTAAGTTGGTATGTGAATGCAATCTATATGACTTGAAACTGGTACATCCTAAACCAGTGATGCTAAGACTCCCCTTTGTGCAGGCAACAAGATGGTGAATGTGAATGGTCAGTTCAAGTACCTTCTGTCCACCGCCAGACCTCTGCCCCCTATGGCCAGTACTAGTGATGTGGACGCTACAAGCGTGTACAAGCTACCGGACATATTCCCTCTCCTACCGACCATAGATCTGGTCAAGAAGAACATCTATGTCTCCGACTTTGTGACAGGTATAGGAAAAATATTTTTGTCTGAATGCTGTTGAGAGCGGGCTTTCTTTAGATGCCTGCTGAGGTGGTATTCGGATCTTGTTTCCTTTCAAGTGATGAAAAAGTGTTATTCAATTGTTGTTGTTCATGAATGTGTCATCAAGTGTTGCTGAAATTTTATAGAAACCATGTATAAGGCCTTACATTAATCACACTCTGTGGAGTTTTGCTATTGAGAGAGTCATTTAAGGATATCTCAAACCTTATTCACAAAAATTGACCATTTTACAATATTTCACATGTGTCTTGCAAAATACCTTATCGTTATTCTCGGGGAACTTCAAATACTAAATGTAAATCGCGTAGTACGAAAAAAAAAGTTTAGCAGAATCACGTTGGAACAGCACAACCGCTTGGATATTTGTTTACTACTTATCTGAGGTCAAAGGTTAAAGGGCTGTCACTCAAATCGAATCTTCTGCCAGATACAGTGCAGCTTCGTATACCCTCAGTCCTTTCGTTCACCAAGTCGCTGTAACATTGAGCCATCGAGGCGTACTTATGATAGAATAGTGCCAGGGAAACAAAGACTAAATGTACTGTTTTGACCCTGAGGGAGTTGTGCGTCTACAGTTCATACAACCATTGGCATTGAGAACGAATTCTACCTCTGTAGTCATGAACACAGCAAGTTGTGAAAAGAGATAAATCTTCAACCAAATTCTTTAAGTCAATTAATGAATTGACATTTCGATGTTTCAATCTCATGCTATCAACATTCTTTAACCACCGATTCGATTTTTGTTATCCATTTCTTACTTGGTTTTCTATCAGTCTCCTGGCATGTGACGTGTAGTGACAGACAAAGTGTATAACAATAAACTGTGAACAATGAACAAGAGTAACACCTATGCCTAATCAAGCTGGGAACAGTGTTTTAATGATAATTAAGTTAACTATGCACTGCAAATTCAGTTGACATTGCCGATGGATGTTGAAATAGCTAACATAGTTAAGGCATGTATAGGTTACGTTTATCGAAAACAAGTTTTCACTAAATAATTAACCGAAGACTATGAGATTTTTACTCATCCCAGCTTAATCGGCTTTTTCTCAGCTTCGGCAAATCGACTTCATTTGAACTTAGGAACACGAGTTCTCAAAAACGGTTTGGTGGATTTCGCTGAAACTTTCCAAATTTAATATTTAGTCATCACTCTAAAAAAACTGTTTGGATTTTCAATATAAAGACCTAGTTTTTGCATAATGTAACAAAGACAAAAATACTTTATGCTTTGCGAGTTGATTTGTCATAGAAATCTAACGAAAACACTAAATCGAAAATTCCTAGCATCATTTTGATGTAACTGGTGAAGTTTTCATTTAAAAAAGGTTTCATTAAAAGCGACTGAGGGGTTATTTGCTATGAATGTACCTTTCTACCTTGGCTTAGAAAAGGTATTTACGTAATGGTAATAATGGTACATAAATACAAAAATTATTTTATATTCCCTGATCTTTTTTCTTTCAGAAAGTATACAGTTTTACCAGTTGACAAAGCTTAGATTTTTGATATACTAGTTAGAACGGAGGCCACTAAATACGGTTTGAGATAACCTTAAGAATTGATCTGTGTCATCATTTTGGTAGTAAGTTGCAGAAAGAGCTAATAGTCATTGTTATGTAGGGTGGAAACACGGACGAAGCCTCCTGACACCGCACACATTGTACATAGCCAACCTGGAGAAGGACTGGACGACGAGTCAGCTTAATGCCCGGGCCATGATGTACTGTCTGGGACAGGGTGTACTTATGGCGCGCAACAAGTTTGGGGTATGTTGAGTCGAAGGGGAGGGGGGATTGCATATTTTTCCTATTGAAGCTGCTGTGAATGCCTACCCCCTTCTGTGAAAGACCTAACCTTCGATGTATTGCTATTTTACAACTTACAATTTGGCGTGCCAGTTGTTTTGGCAGTGACTTAGCCACAACTTTTTGTGTTGTGGTTCAACATGTACTATTACTTGGAATATATTGGTATGTTATGAACTCAGTGCATACAGTAATGTTTCTTAAACAGTTTTCCTCTGCCTACAATGTTGTTGATTGGTTCTCACTTATTCACGTGTCTCTCGTGTCGCTAGGAGGTGGGATCTCAACTGCCAGAGCCTATCAGCGTCCAGTGTGTGCACACCAACGGTCGCAACTTCAACTTTGTCTGCTTCCAACTGAACACTCTCGACTTTGCCAGTGAGGAGGGCATCAAGAACATCTTCTGGTTGGACAGTGACAACCACATGTTTCACAAGCTGGAGCCAAAAAGGTCCATGCTGCGAGACACCAAGTATGAAGATTACAACCCGGACGTGTTTAGAAAATTCTTAGCTATGTATCTGCATGGTGCTGACCTTTGACCCCCATGACTTAGTAGTTTTTATTGTTAAGAGTAGTAACTCAGGGTGCATTCAGATGGTACGCTTCGAGTAAATTTAGAAATTTGCCGCCAAATCATGCAGTAAATCACTCATTCATGGACATTTTGAGGCGATAAGCATTCTTTTGTGATCTCTGAGAATAACGCACCTCGTGCCTGGCAATTTAACAGGATGATGATCAAGTGACTGTGATGAAAAAAGCGGGAGATTCCACTGCATTAAACTACCATCCAAGACAAACTGTAGATGGTGCTGATCACTGTACATCTACTACTTTATAGCCATCGAGTGACAGGTGCATTTCATTATGTCACTGATACAGCACCAGCCAAAAGTATTTAGACAAAATGACTCGGAATTCTCCATCATGACAGCTGGGCAGAAGTCAATTCATCATCAGAGTTAGTCCTCTCTCATGACCAATAATGAAGGGGACAAACAGGACAGTCAGTGAGGTGGATAAGTCATTTGGTAATTAGAATTTTGTCACTTGAATTGTTATTAGCTATCATTTTTGCTGTTAACAGACTTAGCCGTCTTGATGGGGAAATGGTATTTTGTCTAATTACTTTTGTCCTCTACTGTATGTTGGTAAAGGGTATTTGGATGACTGAGAGAGAATTATTGCAAAGCTTGCTCAAATGGGAGCTCACTGTATTGTTAAAGGTGCACAGAATATCACCTTGTACTCAGATGTCAGCTGTAAAATGAGACCTTTGGCAATTGAACATTGAAAACAAATCTTCCAGACTTATTTATTGTAGTGGTGTTCTAAATTGAAGAAGCTTTTCTGTGACGCCAAAATGGGTAAAGTTGAGTAATGTGCTACACAGTGTCTTTAATAAACAGTCTTTTGAAAAGGGTTGTTTCGTTATCTCAAAAACATAGGATAGTCCTAGTAATAAGCATGTTTAGTGTCAAAAAATGACAGTTATACATAGGTGGGTGCATATTGCATCATCTGTATCCAGCACCTGCTTCTGCATCTCATAAACCCTTTGTGGGATATTCGGGGAATTTTCCGATTGTGTTTCCTGTGAGGTGGATGAGGGATGTCGACTTTCGGATGGAGTCAACTTCCATTGTGTCCCAACCTTGTTTAGGTTTTCAGCTTTGCCTCTGTGTTTACCTACCAAGTTCCTTGGTGTATTTTTATGGAATTTGGCAAATATGCTTCATCTCACCATCTGCCCAGTTTTGGAAGCATTTGACATGTTCTGGTCCACGTACTAGCCATTTTCATTACTGCCTCACTATCCGCCAAAGAACTCCAAGGATTGTAACTAAACTTGGCAGATGGGTTGAATGTCCTATTATAAATAGCACATATGAGGTTTATTTCCAGATGGACTTCACTACTGTGATGCCCCCTAGTTGCAAGTTTTTTTAATTGTGTGCCTTAATGTCCACCAAGTTCCTCGATGGATCTTCATGGAATTCGGTTTTTGTTACTATTCCAAACCCAGAAGGAATAATTTCTCCTCTGAGAAAGAGCAAGTTGAGACCAGTTCAGTAGCGCAGGGGAGGTTTAAATCAAAACTGTATTTCTTTAAGGGAAGGCAATTTTGCAGTAGGGATAGCTACACTTGTTAAAAAGTGCCAGTGAATGAATGATACTAACCCAAAGGAATGGCAAGGTTTGCAGCATCAATTGCTTAGCTGCTATGAGTTACCAGAGTTCAGCCATGGTCGCGCATGAAGGGTTTGGGTTTGAATGTGAGTACGCTAGAAAAGGGATAAGGCAGCACTGGTAGTGTGTGAGACAGGGCTTTGTTGAATCGTTTTGGTCAGTCACAATGGTCCTTTGTGAATGAAGACTGAAACTAAAGATAAAAACAGTTCTTGGTGATGGCAAGCAACTATACCAGTCCTACCTAAGTGATTCTGGAACATATGGTAAGTGTTACCCATAGCTGCTGACAAGCAGTTGGCGCACATTACTGTCCCTGTTGCTATAGGTTGTAGAAGTCCATTGCAAGCTCCTCAATTTTAGCATTCTGCAATACTTTGCCCTATATACTTTCCGGATGCTTTAAATGTTGCACAGTGCATTGTGTGCTGCGGGTGGCGCCATATCTCCTGGTCCCGGACTGTTGGCAGACAGGTCTTGCTATGTCATCGTTTGTCTCCTCGAAGTCGTCTGATGGAGGTTTGAAAAAATGCACCGAGTAAATCCAAAATATCACGAAGTTGGCCAGTGCGATACCCGACATGGCGTAGGCATAGTAGTCCAAATGGCCAAAATCTGGCTCGGCGCTGCGCACTGTCGGCTCACCTATTGCCTGTGCAACCCCGCCGAATAACAACCCAAATCCTACGGTGGAAAGAAACATCCCGACAGTGAGGTTGTCGAAGTTCTTTGGCGCCATCTGGAGGAATAGTGCGATTCCCGATATGGTAGCTACAGTCTCGGATACCCCAATGAGAATATATTGGGGCACAGCCCAAGAGACTTTCAGTATGTGATAATGATAGTATTTTTCCAATGAGTCGGTCAGTCCCATTAAAACGTGTGCTAAAACCCCAAGCAATATTCCAATGCCTAATTTTGTTAACGGTGACTCAAATCTGAATTTTGCTCGAAGAAATGTATACAGGCACAGAAGACATATGGAAGTGACTGCGTTATTTACTGCCGTCACGCCGCCGTTCATTACCGTAATACGATCGACTGCGTTGGGGTCCATCTGGCGGGACGTCTGCATAAGTACCTGGGTAGAGCCCATCCAGAATACTACAAACATACCCAGGCAGGGCAATGTGGAGAGCATTCGCTTACGGAAACATGTCCTACGTTGTCTCTGTTGCAAAGCAATGTGCTCCGTCAAGTGAAACGTGGCGTTGGGATTGAAGTCGTCGTGTTGTACTACTTGTCTTTGGGGCACTTCTTCTGGTTGAATTATTTTACATTTTAAAGATGTCACGAACGCTAATGTAACCGCTGCTATGATTGCGGCTGGAATGATTGGTGTGAATATCTGCAATACATCCCCTAATAGCCACGCGGCTATCTCCCCTAAACTAATGCAGAAGCAGTTCAAAGCGACCCAGTTCTCTACCGACATGTGGGGTGCGAATATGTTCTGTTCCGGCAGTTTTTCCTGCACGGCGGCGCCTTGCTTGAGAAAAAGCGTCACCAAGTTTACTTTAATGAAGCCGGTGCCTAATCCGACTAGGGGTAGGGTGAACAAGATAATGCCCTCTGGGTCCCAGGTGCAGTATCTTTGGTCGGTTGGCAGCTGTCTGTTTAGTGCGGGACAGTCCACTGACACCAGCACCAGGCCCACGTTGTAGAAGAACAATCCAATCAGAATAGTCCTGTTCCTGCCCACCACGTCGGCCAATAAACCCCCAAGTATTGGCAGCATATAATAACAGCCGTTAAACACGTACACGGTAATGTTGGATTTATCCTCCGAAGCGTCGCGCTCGTGAACTACGAACTGCGACGTGTTATAGAAGGCTATGCGCTCCAAGATGACACATGTTCCAATAACTAGTAGTCCAGTGATCGCCTTGCCTAGACCTCGGCTCTCATGTCGATTCTCCTCGTCTTCTGCTATTTGTTTAACTTCTAGCATTGTAAAATTTACTTACGAACGTGCTAAAAACTAGCATTGTCACCCTCGGCAACATCATACATATTGCTTGACCCGATGCGTCCGTTATTTAAAGTGGTGTCATATGACAAAGGATTAGGTCATGGATCTTTTATCTGATGCTTTACGCATTTAGAAAAATAATCTTCGTGTTATTGTAACAGTGTGTTTCAATTTGATGGCTATCGCTACCTCTGTACCCACTGTTGCTGACAAAACAGACAATGCGTTCAGGTCACCGAGATAATTCGCAGAGCTGTACCTGGACTTAACTTTCCGGGGGACGTCTGGTGTTACATTATCGCCTAAAATACGCGGATTTCACGCCTTTCACGCCTTCCCCGCCTTCGGTCGTTACCAATTTCACCTTTCGGTTTTCAGCAATAGATACCGCGCCCAACCCCCAGTCCTCCATAAATTTCACCCACTACTTCGTCCGAAATTCGCGTACTCCCCAGTCGCCAACTCTTTCCTCCCCGATACCGCCGTGTTCTATATTTTATCCCAGATTTCCCCCCATTGANCCCCCCCCCCCCACTTCTTCGATAAATAGGCCTACGCCGATGCCAAGTCGTCATTTTTTATTTTCATTCAGCGAGTAATTTTTAGGTTTCCAAGATGTCATTAAATTATTTCGCAACAAACACTCTTCAACGCAAATTAAGATTCATTCAAAGGTCAGGAAAGGCTTAACGATGGGTGAGGTTTCCGCTAATCACAGCATGTTGCAGGGATACCAGCTGCGTGCTCGCCTGTCCAGGGAGTGCGACTGTGGCTCCCCCAGGCGATGACAGGTGTCGTGCCTGCAATTTATGTGGTATACTGTATGTAAGATCATCTGTCATTTGTGGAAACGGACAGGTCACACTTACTTATTACCAGTTAATATGGGTCGAGATCCTTCTTTGACATCCACTTTCTGTTACTCAGCGTCATCTGATCATACCAGCTAGAAGTAACGCTTGTTTGGAACTAAGTTCAGCAACTAGTTATGGTGCATTTTGGTCAAGTCTGAAAAAACTGTAAGGTTTTTTAAAACCTTACTGAGTTAAAACTCAGAAAAAGCATTTATGTATTTGTGTGTAATTCAATTTTGGGTGTTTCTGTCGTCTTGGGTTGACCATATGATCTTGTTATTAGTTGTATTAAACCAAAATAACAGTATCAACAGCATGTTCCAGCAGGTCGACATCACCCATAAACTTATTGTACTGGCTGCACACAAAATGGCCTTGGAATTTGGATATGGGCCTTTGAGCTCTTGTCCCATCTTCTAACATTAACAGTTGGACTGGTAATATTAGAACCAACACAAGATGAATTGAATGGCTGTTACTGGCTTGTTCTCATACACAGATGTTTTCGTCGACCTCGACTTTTTCTTCAAATGGACCTCTTCCTTGTTTTGTCATTTCTCTTTCACTTTTGAGACTGCACCGATGGACACGATTGACTCGTATAGTGGTTCATCGTCACTGTCAGGCCTTTCATTATCGTCACCAAGTTGCTGGGGAACGAAGTCGTCGTCATCATCATCATCATCATCATCATCATCACACTAACCACGCCCTCTAAGTCATTCTCACCTCCATCTAACAAATGTAACACATCACCCAACTAGACGGTATTCCTTGTCGTTATGAATCTGAAAATTAATCGGGAAATCGATTTGTCCATTCAATTTTGGCGCTACATTACGCGTGTTTCAAAGGAAAAAATCTTGAGAAATAGCGAGTTATAAACGATTACATAAGCTCATAAAGTCGCTGGTTAAGAACCTGTAGAATCGTGATGTTGAAATGACACTAAAGAGGCAACTGATGAACTACCCAGTAACACAAAAAGCCAAATGTTTATTTTATTCTCACAAAAAGTAAAATTCATCTAGTCAAACTCACATACATACTGTTTATAAGAATTAATATACTGCTCAAAAGAGACAAACAAATTACTGCACTTTTGTTTAAAAAGTTTAGACTAAACAAGTCTGTTGGCATGGTGATGAGAAAGCCCTGTATTGCAATTAGGCAACATGGCTATTCAGGACAAGCAAACCTAGATGACAAAACATTCAACATAAAGTTTACACCAGTAGATAATATGTTATTTAATGGTTCGAATCCATTACATTGAAATAATAAATTTACCTGGGCTGTGTAGAGAATGTCTTTGCCTTTTGCTCACTGGACAGTTTACAACATGGGGGCAGACACCTTGAATTTCTAATTCAAATAGTTTGCTCATTTCTCAACAGAGGTCCATCACAGTGTTGCATTACTGCAATAATGGAACTTGGAGAGTACACAATCAATGATATAATTGGAAAATGACTGGGGGTTTATATATTATCAAAAATTTGTGTTGCATCTTGGCATTATTACATGAGGCCTTCCAGGGTGGTCAAGCAGATTGAATGTCAAGCCTGCGGAACATCGGATCCTTGTGGCACCCACCCATCCATGCCAAAGGAACATCGATCAAGGAGAGTACCTACTGGGATGCAGCATGAAGACTGGGGAGTACAAGGGCCGGGGGTTTTTATACTTAATATCGGCGCTTTAATCGAATTTTTAAACAACGGCATTTACTTTTCAAATACAGTCAAATCAACATTGCAGTAAATCGATACATAGTTTAGTATTTGAAGATGCTGATCTCGACCAGTCAAATCAACTACACGAGTCACTTCCTGTCTAATTGAACGAGACATTGGTTTGGCTGATAGTTTGATTTTGTCAATTTTAATATCTCCTGTCAGTGTTAACGAAGTGCCATTGATTTAAGGTTTTTGGGTGGTCTATCAGTGAATCGAAAATGTAAATACGTGTGCTGAATAAATTAAGGTCACCCTCTTTATCTGTTAAATAAGCTTAATATGAAAGTTTTAAGCCTATTTAACAGATGAGGCCAGTGACTGTTCAATACTCTTAAAGAGGCATGGAACGTGAAAGTGCGTCAAAAATATCTTTTGAACAATTCCTGACGAAAGCACCATCTCGCAACGTTAAGCACAGAGAAATGTACGTTCCCTTGTGAGTAAATTTCCAGAAAAAATCACTAAATTCACCATTTTTAAGTACGCACGCTGGAAAAACTTCTACCACGGAGTTTTTAACCTTCCTCCCACTTATGATAAATGAGCGTATGCACTCGTAATTGCTTGAAGTCGCTTAATATCAAAGGTCACATTTTCCATATAAGGGAAATGTGCTACGTCTATGTCTTGCCATACCAAATAAGGAGACGTGTTTTGCCTTGCGGAAGAAAAATCGACGAAGTAGCTAGCAGTTGAGAGACCTTCTTTTTTGAAATTTGAAACTAAAAGAAAATGCTTTGTATCAACAGAAATTAAAAATTTTTATATTCAACAAACCCTAAAAATACCCGGCAAGCAGGTTGAATTATCTTTCACTGGCAGAGAACCACTTTCAATATTGCAATCCAGTCTGTTTATCGCGTTCAAGGCCTCTTTAAAACCACCTCACTTTCTGGAGTGGACGCAGAACGTTTGTCCGACCTCGACGATTCCGCGTTCGAATTCTCACTGGGGCTATTCTCAAATAACCACCTGTCACTATATTAAGGTATAAAAGACATGAAATCAAATCAGTGGGTCTCGTGTTTATTGAATTTTGCCAGAAAGAAAAATGGCTCTCCAATTACACCTTTGAAGTGTTTGTTATTGCATCATGAAATTAAGTAATGACAATTGTCAGTTTCAGTAGCATTTCTGTTCAAACCTTCAACAATAGTAGGTAGTGGAATGGTAGTCCCAATTTTCAATAACGTTAAATTTTACTGAATTGAAAAAATAAGAATTGGGTACGTGTTGACGACTTCATAGAATCACATATGGTCTATCCCATGTCCGATTCACCGACTTGGACTTTTGTCTGATATCTAAAAGTCAATTTTCGTTTAAGTATTTTAACCTTTCATAAATTAAAGTAGATCGTAATATCAAAGAAAATCTGTCCCGTGAAAATTGACCGTAAGGAAGAGGTTATGTAAGCTTCCTACGGCCCACCCCGACGGCCGATATAGCCTTCTAAATTTGGCACGTCGTTGAGTTCTCGTCCTGATGTATACGCTTAGTCAAGGGATGTCCAGTCATAGTAACTTGTATTCGTGGACTAGTTTCTTGGCTATGCAATTCGTGTTTCTTTCATCTAGAGACCAAGAAGCAACCCCGACAATGTAATTTTCAAAAGAGCAACGTTGGATAGATTTTAATGATCAACAAATTCAGTTAAAAGCATCGCAATGACTTAATGAAAATAGAACAGCTACGTTGTGTTTTTAAAATAACGTGGATTATATTATAATGCTTTGAAAAAGATGAGTGTTGAGGAAGTCACAGTATAAGATTTTTCATCGCCGTCGCACAATTTATTAAACTGTTTTATCAAAAATGAGCAAATGAAATTAAATTTCACTACGTCTCCTTAGCAGCTTGACGTCCGACTGTTATTTGCTGACACAGTTTGACACCGTTCAGTTAATCGAAACCCCCAGCGGGGGTGATGTGCTTATGTCGGCATAATTTTATATGTGCGATAAATAATTTGTACGTACTCTCTCCATTTTTGTCCCTGAATAGCACGTATTCGAACTTTGCCATCATCAAATAATAGAAAACTTCTCGCCCTACGATTTCAGTTCAGGTTGTGTAGTCACGCTTGTCGCGAAAAATCTCCAATTTTAGCCAACTTCCGGAACATCATATCTCAGAATTGGTTTATCGTAAGCCTATGAAACTTTCGGATACTATACTTTACACACTGTTCTCCAAAACGCATTTTAAATGCTCCATTTCGCGTGTGATGCTATCAGTATGAATTTATGGAAAGAACAAAATTGCATAAAACGAAAATGAGACGATCATTTAGAAAACTGTAAGAGCGTTTTTGACATTTCATCTTGGATATTTAGATCATACCAAATTTTGCCATGTTGTTGATTCCTTTGGTTTACTATGAATACAGCTTTTTTTCTAATTTTTCGTATAAAGCAAGGTCACGTTGTCTAAGTAATGGCACATTGGTGTGAAGTCAACAGAAAGAAATTCTAAAGAAATTCTTCTATACACAGGCTGTGGCAAGCAAAATGAAACAGCAGCCGCGTGAAGCGTGAGGAAATATTAAGTTCAGTAACTGGGATCGGTACTGGAAAAGGGTGGAGCTCAGACCCCAGATCGTGGCGGAACACAATTGTTTTTTTTTTGTTCTTGTTTTCTTTTTAGTCCACCGATAGATTTCCTAATCATACCGGCCGCCGCAACGTTCCACCTGTGTTGCACATACATGTACAGTCGCGCTTGTCCAATTCACCAAGGCAACATGTTGCCCCCCTTAAGGTATCCTAGATCCGCCACTAATACACCATATACTTTTGCTGAGTTAAATTATGTAGTTTTGTAGATATTTGGCAACATGTACAACTGGCAATTTTCAGTAATATTCAATGTCACTGTGTTTAAGTGACATCATTGGTGAGTGTGATCTTCGGAGAGGAACTCCAGTATGGGACCTCACCCTTAACCTTAGCTCCCACCGTCCACGGCTTGGTGACGAAGCTAAGCCCCACTCGATCAACCGAAGAGTATTTTTAATGTAATTATCTGATAAGCGGCCTTGAATTCACCCAACGGTTAGCATACAACGACGAAAAATTACGATTTGTAATAAAATCACAATGCATTTGTTGTTCGATAGCCCAGGGGTCTGTTTCATGAAATTAGTGTCCTAACATAGAAATTTGGCCTTTCGGTCCTCAGAAAAATTTTAGAAAAATAGTGCCTTCTCTGAGAATATATACATGGCTCTTAGTAACTGAAGCAATTTCAGACTTCTAGACTGTGATGCCCTCTAAATTACTTGGCTAAACTTTTATTCACCAGTTGTAAGTGAAAGCGAAAGACCAAGTTTCTGTCTTAATTTCTAAGTTACTTTCATGAAACGGACCGCTGGTCAAAGCCTAGGGCCAATAAACTTTGTGGTGTGCGTCATTGCTTATAACTTCAAAAAGTCTACTAGGGCCACATCCAACAAAATCTCCGAGTCCCCTAGTGAGATACGATACACTTTTGCTACTTTTGGTTAAATTACCTGAAGTCACGTGACGCAAATAGGGACGTACCGGATATTAGATGTTAAACATGATTCGCATCACTTATTTTAAAGAGTATATATGTACAGCAATCTCGTGATCAAAGCTTTTTAAACCTTCATGTGTGTACTGCTTGTTTTGATTTTTAAGTCCGTGGGCAGACCTGCTATCCGACCTCATTGTTTTCTCACCCCGTCGATCACCAGAGCAAATTACGAGTGGCAAACAAACGAGGATTTATTTTGTCAAAATTAAAAACATAAAATTCTACCAAAACACTACCAGGAACAACGTGAACAAGTGTGTGGCTGAACAATGCTTTTACTAACATTCGACTGTACTGTATTCTTTTTTGTCATCTCCACGACCAAGAGTCGAATTTTTTAACCAATCGCGCGCTAGCGCGTTATGCACTATGCTTGCGCTCAACATTTCTGCATCGTGATTGGCCTGGTGGTATCAACCACGCAAAATTGGACATTAAAAGGAGGTGAGCTGTCGAGAATTGTCAGTTCTGTTATCGATTGGGCGTTGTCCCAAAGATACACGACTTCAAAGATGTCGATACGGAACTGTTTTCTGTTCCTCATTCTCGTTGTGGGGACCATACACAGGTATGCAGGGTGCATGGTATTTTGTATGAAAGTTTTAAATTTGATTTGCATTTTGTGCATGGACGGCATTTAAATTTATGAACTCGCGTTTTCTCAGAAAAAAAACAAATCCGACCAAAAAAGTATTTGGTTCTGGTTTATGCTCGTTACTTGGAGACCTACTGTAACGTGAGCAAGAGATTGTCAAAAATGCGTCCATTTACTCCACTTCATTTGCTTTCAATGATAAATTATCTGAACCCACGATTTTTCAAATGTCCGCGAATTTAAAAGAAAAACATCAATGATTGTTATGTTATTGGCAAATCTTCAAACAAGTACCATGGACTTTTTTTGTCTAAAATTCTGAAAATAAGTTCCAGTGTTACATGCAATCAATTTCATAATTGAAACTTTGTATAAAGCGAACAATGCAGAAAGACATATCCACGCTTGCCAGAGGCGAAGAATGGTCATGCTTTCATTCAGCCAAACAAAACCATTTTGCAGGGCATTTTCGTTATGGTTTCCTTCGAATATTTGAATCTTTACCCCCTTGCACCAATAAATTAGCCTAGTATTATGAAATGGTTTTGAATTTGGAGAAAGCTTGACCACACAGAGGTAAGTCCTTTGATAAATTCATCAATAGATATTGTAAACCCAGTGTCTCGTTGCTCTTTTTAGTGTATCTCTTTGTGTGTTTTGTTTGCATCTCTTCTATTATCAGAACAGATGATGTCATTTAAACGTCTAAGCAACCATCTAAGGAAGACTCCTTCAGAGCTCAAGCAAGGCCCAAGGATGTCAAGACTTCACTTTCAAAGCATCTTCTTATCGCCGCATATCATACGAGCCTTCGTAAAATGATGTTTATGTTGCATTTACATTATTTTTGTTCATGTTATCGCTCGTATGAATTGTCTTGTGTCCCTGTTTAGAAGTTGTAGGTAATAAGACCTGCTGATTCCTCTGGTTTGACCAACTGACAGCGTTGACATAGCTAAAAGGTGACGACCTTTCAAACATGCAATGGTGAGAATTTATGATAACTTTATTTGTTCCGAAAACATTAATATAAGCATCAAGCACACAAACGTCATTGTTGAATAAATTGAGTTCATTCAATAATATATGTTGTTCAACCAACCTTGCATCTATTGTAGGATTGTGCACCTGTTGTAATTAAGTTGTACACGTGTGCACTGATGACTGAGTTTGACTTGCCTCTCTTCTTCGATGTCGACAATATAAGGCTGTTTTATTCTTGTAGGAACAACGTCGACTGGTCCTTGCCCCGGATTTCGAACGCGAGAAACAGGAGCTGATGATGGTGTTTAGTGGTGCCACCCCAAGTGACTGTAGATCGTCGACCGAATGATAATCATTGAAATTACATGTTTCGCATTAAGCTGTGGATAATAATTCAACGTTACGAAGCCTGTTTGTTTTTCTTTTGACGTTCCATGGGGTGCTTGTGTTGTGAACATGGCTTCACTTGACTGACATCGTCCGTTCCGTAAAGTCAAGCGGCTATAAGGCATCCGTGCTAGAAAAACACTTTCCGTTCTTCATTCACATGAACTCAAGATAATTGTGTAGTATATCAATATTAGCCTCGAATGGCAGATACAACCGTGACCCATAAATTTATCGGCGGGAAACCGAGGCCGGATTCGAACCCGGACCTCAAGAGTTTCGAGTCGCTGACTTTACCACTACACCACTCAGCGGCTGACGTCAGCGAACGTGAAAATAGAATACATAAATGAGTACGCAAAACAATCACGCTCAGTAAAGGGCATTGCACCAACATTTATACGCTATGAAAAATAATATGCATAATTTCCATAAAAACGATATTTTAATTCAGTGAAATTTTTCTCTCGTGTTCTCTCACCGATCTCCAATGCGGGTATCGTGTCATCGGGATCCTTTGACTTGAGCATTATACTCAGTTTGTAGAATTATCACCCTCGGGGTTAACGCCCCTCGGGCGATAATTCTCCAAAATCCACTCGGGCTCTAGATAACGGGGAATAACGACTTCGCCATGTAATAATTATTTACTCTGTACCCAAATATATAATACAATACGCAGATGAGTGTCTAGTCCAATTTTGCACTTTAGTGGTGACCCCAATATTGGAGATAAAGACATGAGTAGAAATTTGTCACTTCGAGTAGTACTAGATTCCGACTCAGACGTAGCTTTAATGCTGGGTTCATCAAGTGCAAGTTAGGATTACATCATCATCTATGTAATCCTGATAATTACTTTGAGTTCAAATTAAAGTAGAATGGAAAATGCTAAAAATATTTTCGAGTTATTTCACGCAAACGGATTGATCCCTGTCCAGAACCATAAATTCCATCTTCGTAATCAAAGCGAGAGAAGATAAACCAATGAGTCTATTGTCTCGAGTACAAAGTTTAAGTTGGACGTAGAGATACAATAAAAGTGTGCAGGTGGTCAATTAAATCACATCAGCAATTCATGCATTCTATTCGATATGTAAATATGTCGCCACGTTTTCGGCATAAGAACAACAACACTGTGCCTTACTGGTTCTCTATTCCGAGAAATTACCCAGTCGTCAGTCCATACAGTAGATATGTTTCGTAATGCACTCAGTGCATTGATTTGTGTCACGTCAGCCTCGAAACGCTATTGTCCCCAACCTTTACAAACAACGATGTTTATGAAGAATACGATCCCTGACGACGTCAGATTTTCCTAGCCATGCACCACGAGAAAACTGACACATTAAAGACAGACTTCACTTTACATTCATCGATTTGAGAGCAAAAAGGGCCATTTTACTTGGTGATATCAACATTAGGTGTTTCCAGAATAAATCTGGGTTAACTGAACCATACACTGACACTATTACCAGTTTCGGCTGCACGCAATTGATTATGCAGCCAACCAGGGTCACTGAAACTACTTCCTCCTTGATTGATCATATTGTTTGTAACTATCCCGGTAGAATAGCGGAGTTGCAACCGAATCGATTTAACGATTGCGCATGTCCGGAAATTAGGGTGCGTAAAGGCTACTGGGATTGTTGATGGTAAACGGGATGGCCGACTGGTTTGCACGACGTGTAATTTGTGTGCATTAAACTACGCTGTTGTATGTAATTCTGCCGCTATTCGCCCTAATTAGCGCCCATGGCTCAACAAGTGCCCCAACGCGTTTTCAGACTTTGCTAAAGTAAGCGCCCAGCCCATGAACTACATGCGAAAAATGCCCTTACCTACAGTTCTAACGTCTCCAATTTATCAATTGAAAGATCCGACAGCCTGAATTTGTAACGGACCACGAGCCTCACCGTTATGTCCGTATACACTTCAAACTTACGCCGCGATTCAAAAAGAACGCAGAAGTTTTGCTGCTCTTGCGAGGGATGTGCCCCACTACGCGGGTCTGGACTTTGAAAACAGACACAGCGTACTTGTCAAAGAGCGGGATTGCATTGTTTCTTTCCGGTACAGATCTTCTCCGGCCTCAACAGGAATCCAAACTTCTTTGTACATGTGAAAACCGTGAATCGAAGACTAATAAAAAAAACTCGACCAGTGTTAGCACGCGACCAAGAAGCGCGCGCTGCATAATGTACCGACTGTCATCGAAGATTAATCGGGTAACATAGCATCGGCAAATAAATATTGGCACTAATTTCCGAAAGTTTCCAATACCGTAAAAAGCTTCTGCATTATTTTTAAGAGAAATTATTTAACTAATCATAATTGGTGTTTTTAAGGTCAAAATGACCCACTTCGCACCCTTACACCCCAAATCTTCCGGGAAATAGCTGTTACACTACGGTCACGCATCCACTCACCCGGCGACTCAATGAGTGACATGTCGGTCTTACCGAAAAAATTCTCGAACGTTTTTAGCAGATGAGGCCAGCAAGTGCTAAGCCGTAAATATTAAAACACGCTCTGCTTGACTGCTTGACTTATTTTTTTTTTGGATACAATGCACACCTAGATCATTACATTACTCTGGCAAATGAACTCTGACAAGCACACGCACGCTTACTCTCACACACACGCATACAAACTTCAAAACAAACGTCACGTGACAACAACATGTGTTCCCACAGAGATTTTTCTCGGGTTGCGTGCTACAATCTAGCGTAGATTTGGACTTAATCTGCAGTTAATCCAGACTTCACAAGAACTTAAAAATCTTAGAGACGCTATTTGGAAAACTTGAGGAGGATTTCAGGTAATTTGTTGAGTCAAAGCTGTATTCTTATTTAAGAATTCAAGCCCTATCGACGATTGCGAGACCAGCAGCTACGCATTTGTCGGCAAGATTTCGCCCTGGAACTTCAACAAAATTTTATGAAAAATGATCGTAATTTAACAACGAATTTTGATAGCAATGTACCACAATTTTGTAGAAAGTAAATAATAATAATCTGCACGCTTTATCTTAGCGCGTAATGCATATAGTGTGCATACGTTAAGTGAGTCGACCCAGAACAGGTGATTGTGCAGAGGCATTATCCTCAAAATTGCTCATGTTGGCTTGGTTCTGGTCAAGCGAAAACAAGTTTTTTTTTCACTACCAACCGCCGTGGAGTATTTGTTACTGTTTCTTTGAAGGGAGATATTGTTGGGCAGTTTCTAAGATACGTTTTCTTGCCGCCCTCAAAATGAGCGCTGCACACTTTATGCTACGAAGTCGGAAAGAATTCACGAAGTCGGCCTTTGCTACCAGCTCTACCGATGTCTCTGACCCATGTTTAACGCAGTTCTTGATCCTTGGGAAACAGGTAGTAACTAATTTTTTTATTTCGCTAACTGGTATTATAGCATGCCAGGCACACAACACGTATAACCTCCCTGTGGCCGGTTCTCCCCCACGCTTGCCGACGTACTTGTTTACCAGCTTAACCACAATGCAACATTCTGACCCATTTCCAATATGGCGGCGTTGCAACTCCGCTATCTCAAAGCATGGTGTAATATAGGATTGGTATCACGCAGCCACCATTAGATCTATAGTACTAGGAAAACTACCAGTTGATGGTCCTAGATACTGTAAAATCAGATCTCTCAAACACAACTCTCCTTCTGATTTTATCAACAAATTAAACGAATTTGACTGTAGTGTACTGACATCTTGTGATGATGTTGACAAACCCGGTGTAGTTTCAGAGATCTACGTATATTTGGTACTGTTGTTGATTTTGCTTCTCCAATGAGGTCACGTAAAACCCTTTGCAATTCCTTTATAATTCCTTTGTTTGTTTATGCTTGTTCAAGCTGGTTTTCCAGTTTAAACAAGTGTCTTCGCAAAAGGCTGCAGGTGTTTCAAAACAAATTTATTGAATATGTTCTCAGTTTACACCTCGTACTCGCATTAATTTTTATCATTTTCAGTCTTTTGGGTGGCTAAATTATGAATAAAACAGTTAACCAACTCAAGCTCCACGTTAAATTTGTTCATTGCAACGCCCCAAATTATTTCCTTGATTACTAAAACATTTAAACCACGCCATTCTCACGAACCTTTAAGGAGCAATAACGGTTTAATTCAACCAAGAGTTAAAACGTGGATCTGCAACTTATTAAAATCCAACCATAGTTCTTTGGAATTCTCTTCCTGGCCACCTGAGAGACATTACAGATTTTTAAATCTTTAAAAAGACTTGTAGTCATACATTATCTATTTAGCCTTATTGAGAGAAGTGATAACTCCAATTTTATCTATTAATTTGTTAATTTTTTTATTTATTCATTTATTTATCATCTATCATCTTTACTTCATTCTTCAGTCTTTTTCAAATTTTTCGCCTATACCTTATTTCTTTCTCATGTTTCATTTCTCCTGTATAATTATTCACAATAAATTATTTATTCCTAATATTTATTTAGTTTGTGTATGGACCACCACGGTAATAAGTTTTTAATTGTTTGGTGTTATACGGACAGTGTACATAATTAATACTTTATTTTTTAAATTTATATATCCTGTACATAGTACTGTATTCATTATTGTAACTATGAATATTATCAAATAAAATAATAATAATGAAACACATGGTGTGTTTCGTCAGTTGAAAGATACCACTTTCATTTAAACATACATATAAACAATTCGCAACTTTCGGCCCCGATTGTCTTTGCCTTGTTTAAGTATTTTTACGTGGGATCCATGGTTCTCCGGAGGCTTTCTTCCGGGAAATTTATAGGTAGCGTATACGAGTTTTTCAGATAAGTGGTTTCCATGGCTACTAGGTAATCTATGAAAAGAAGTTCTTTCCTATTCAATTTTCTAGGAGGGGGTCACTGTGCAGACGAGTACATCTAAAGAGTCCATTTTGCAGCCAACAGAAAGGCCAATTCATTTGTGTCTCAAAGGTTGCCTATTGTTTTTCAATTTAATTCACCGGTTTGGTTTGTTAAAACAATTACAAAAATATGCTCAGGAAATAAAAAAAACTACAAAAGCAGGGCTCGACATAACGAGCTGCAGGTCGCATTTGCGACCTGAAATTTGGAAATGCGAGCTGAGATTTTTGTCAGCTCGTATCAAGTCGCTAAATGCGACCTGGAATTTCCAACGTATGCGAGCTGAGTTTTTACACTTCTCGGGAGAAATGTGCCTCCCGTTCGGTAACACTAGGACTTCGCTAAAAAGTAAGACTTCGCGAGTTTACGTGAGATATTGCCGTGCATTTTAAATTAAAACACATGACTTTGACTAGGTTTTAACTAGGTCCTAGCGTAGGTCCTAGCGTCTACAGAACGCACGCCTTGGAAATGTAGAGCAACTCTTGTTAATCCGACTGTTATTTGGTTGTTTCCAAATCCAAATTCAAAAGAACGCCAACCGAAAACAGCCCTCCCGATGACTTGCACATGTCAACAAGTCGCGTGAACATGGGATATGCAGAATCAATCTTTGACGCGTTTCATGTGCTAACACTTTCGGCAACTTTTGCAAGTTTCCGGATTCGGGCCACTGCATAACAAGTGATAAAATGTCACAACACGGCGGTGTTTCCACTAATTCTTAAGCGATCAACTTATCAAACTTTGTGGTGGACAAATATATATGCCCTTATTACATGTACCAAATATCCACGACAACATCCCTGATATTGCCGGCAATGCGGCACTGTTCGGTCCCGTTGTTAGCGCGCAAGCGGTCCCGGCAGAAAATCGTGACTTAGAGATGCGCGTCTCGTTTTTTATTGCCTATGACAGCCTAAGTCAGGGGCGGATCCAGGATTTTTATTTAGGGGGGAGGCCAGGGCAGAGTATTAGCCAGGATTTTGCCCGTCAGAAGGCGCACCTCCGAACTGCCAAATGGAATCTGGGAGAGTTTTAGGGGGGACATGGCCCCCCTATAAATCCGCCACTGAAAGTGAAAATGACAACCCTTTTTATCGCCAAGCGACGGCCACGTCTTTACTTTCAGTTACCAAGAAATTATCTAACCCCTTGTTTCTGGGGCTACGTGCGCGATATATGATTTGACTTTCACACGTTGCTGCCAACGTAAATAATGGGCGCACCCAGGGAGGATCGGGGCGAATTGGCAAATTGGGCAAAAAAGTTCGCCTCAGTGAAACAAAAAGTCCGTTGAGTAAACGAGGCAAAAATTCACAAAGTCCACAGGAATTCGGCGCGGATGCACGATTGGCAAGCCTGAACCTAGTGGCCCCGTTTTTTGGTCCTCGTTGATTTTTTTAAGTAACAGGTCCGCATATGGAAGAATTCGAGGCCCCCCCTTTAGTTTAGGCTGGGTGCGCGCATGTAAAGTGTAGGCCTGCTCCAGCGATTCAAGTGGGGGGACTTCAAAGCTGCAAATCAAAAGAGAACAGCTACAGTCCTAAATGAAAGAGTATACCGGCATGGCTCTGTTAAGCACCCGGGTACGTGCCAGTGGTTTATTTGAAAATGAACTCATAGATTCCCGGCGGTTATAAAAGACCCGATGCTTTACGATATTCCCCGGGACCGATATAATCCAGAACTGATATT
>NMRA01001034.1:25458-66580 GCA_002633005.1 Phoronis australis | reverse complement strand
AAATTGCTTGGTTCTTATGTTCTCGATATTAACTGAAGTGGCAGGGTATGTTATGAGACCGATTTTATGAGATTAAAAGGTCTAATTCGATTTTCATCTATTAGCCGCCAACAGGATGAAATCCTACTTCAAGACTGATATTTGGTCTTGTATGCAAGGAACATATGGAATGACAGGGTCTTATAGGGGAAATGATGGTGGTCTTATGGTAAAACCTTGCTTTTAAGGTGACTGTCTTGAAAACAGTGTATAACATGTTAGGGTTTATATGTGAGCCTCAATGGCAATTCTTTTAATATGTACTGTAAATATCCTTCTATCAGGTGTTGAAAATTTAATTATTTTCTTAACATTTAAAGGTCATATTCATAAACGATTAAGTGACACTGTTTGATCACGGTGTCCAAACTGATTAATTTACAGGGATATTTAGATTTGTAATATAGGTAATTAAAATGAGATAATGTCACTTTCTGCGTTGTATTTAGCTTCCCACGTTGACTCACGTTAACAGTCTATAATTACAAATTGCTGTGGTATAAACTAGAAGACTTTGACGTAGAATCTTTGGTTTCTGGTAACTGGAGTTCGGACATGCTCCTGAAAATTTGCGTATTTTTTAAAAACGGTTCAAATATGTCTACATGGCACTTTATTTTGAAAGCGCTTTATGATAAAATCTACACACGGTGGCACAATATGGGAGGGACACAAGTGAAGTTTTATTCTCTCATTTTAGCCATCAAGATAATGTAGTATCAGTACTTTTCTTTGTCCGAGTCCGGTACCATGGCAACCACCAGACATTATTTTGAAGAATTGTATCCATTCTCAACAGTTTTACAAGATCTTGAATCTTTCAAACTGCGCAATTTTAGCAAATAATTGTTTTGTCGAAAATTAGTGAGATTTTATCGGGCTCTGCTAATAATGAATGTTTATTTGCCATGAAGTTTAGAAATTTTCTTGCACTTGGGATCTCTTGGTCATGGTTTTTCAGTTGCTATGCAACAAGATAGTAAGATAGCTTATATCTGATATCTAGCGGATTAAAAAATCCCCCCTTCTAATTGCCTCTTGTGAACTAAACAGAAATTAGATGAAGTCTTCCTTCGATAGTCAGTTAATCAGTTATTTCCAAGAGTTTCTGACGTTCATCAATATCTATATGAGTTGTGGATGGTGCTCTGTGGAGAGCATGTAATGTAGAGATGTCAGTTCATAACACATATTGATTCCTAGTTGGTAAGGGGATCAATTTAATTATTCTTGCTAAATATAGCTCGTCTCTTGCTGGGATAGTGTTTACAGCACCAGTTATGCTGGTCAGAACTTGTCACATGAGCACCCCACTTATACTACTGACAAATGAACAGTTCTCTTTTTTGAGTTATCATATGTCTCCATTTAACTGGTACCTATAAAGCTGGCAAGATGGTTCAACCAAAACTAAAAAGTGTTCTGCAAAGATTTTGGATAATAACTTGTTCCATGAACTGAAATACTTGTTGAAACCTTGAGACAGCTTCGCAAATCTATAATTTCGATGTCTTTATTATTTTGAATTGCTTTTCCTTTCTTTAGTAGTTTCTAAAATATAAAATTTGGACAAAAGCATGTTTTTCCTTATGAATTGGATTATAAAACCTGTGCCCTAAAAACTTTGTATATTCCTGGATATGTTCTTGTTGGGGTGGAGGGAATTTTCTGTGTTTGTGAAGATAATTATGTTGTTTGCTTCAGCTGGCATGGACTAATACTTAGTGTTTATTGCTAGAGACATAATGTCTGTAGTCATTAAGTAGTTAAAGAGCTGTATCATGTCATGTAGCACTATAAGCATTAGCTGTGTTCTCATGGATTTTGAAATCCCTGAAATTTGTCTGGGAAAAATTACTGTCGGTGTCTCCAAGTATTCTTACTGACTTCAGAATACTGGCCTTTTTCTCGCTCTGTTGGCAGGCATTGACATTATACTAAGTACTTTTAATTGAGTAAACAAACCATGGAAATTTATTGGTAAAATTTCCGGGTTTTTAGTTCAGGCAAATAACTGGTAAATCTTCTCCCAGTGCAATATTTCCTATTAAAACTTAAGCAAATGTGTAGAGGACAATGGGGGACAGGCAGCTGCCGCCCAGGAGCCACTCATCAACCAGCCTTCAGAGTTGTACTCTAGACCTTTGGGTGTCCACCATCTAATGCAATATTCTGAACTAGCCTGTATGTTTCTATTGTCAGCCTGTTCAACAGCTACTGTGTTGTAAAAACGACCATGTGATCAGTGACCTAATTGTGTTAGGTGCACTTAATGTAGCAATCATGTTCATCTTAATTGCCATGTTGAATTCAAAAGGAGAATTACTACCAGCACAATTTGTCATTAATGTTGAACTCTACAGTCTTGTGGAGTTATAGATGTCTGGGGGGGGGGCATTACCTTGTAAACCGCAATTGACTTAACGAACTGAGCATCCGTAATTTTACAAAAAAAGACACGGAAATTACAAAAAAGACACGGTGGTCATGTGACCAAATTAATGATACACTGATAAAAAGGTCAAGTTCTACAGGCTTCCCACTTTCGGAGTTATATACCTTTAGCGAGTTGACAGCCGTAGTCTGTGTGATATTTTGGTAACTGTACAGACTTGTTGATATGGTTGTCCCTAACCTTAGCAGTTTCTCCTCTGTAATGCATCCCTAACCTTAACAGTTTCTCCTCTGTAATGCATTGCAGTGCAGTGGGGTGAAGTTATACTGAAACCACTCTCCTATTTTTAAGAGCAGTCACCTGTAATTACCATTTGAGCAGGTGCAGCTCATCACAACCTTCACCATCATTAAGTCAGTCACACCTGTTTTATGTTTATCACTCCGGTGGGGTTCTTAATGGACTTGGTGTAGATAACTCAAAACATCCATTTCAACTGTCTGTAATATTTCCTGTTCCTGTTGCTGATATATACCTGTTTGGGCCCTCCTGGAAATCTGTTCATTGAGTAAGGCACTTGCCCCCAAAAGGATAATAATAACAATAATGATAATAAATATAAAAAAGAATAATTATAAAAATAATAGTAGCATCAGCAAAGACATTGTCATTGATATGATGAGGATAACAATTGTAGGGATAGTAATAATAGTAATAATAGTAATTATGACAGTTATAGTTTTGGTAATGATATTGATTATGATGATAATAATTGTAATAACGCATCTATTGTTTATGCTTTCAGGAGCTGGTGGGAAGCAATCCTACTGAGAGGAACTGGCGCGGGATCTGTATCGCTCTAGTCGTCATATTGATTGTATGCGGCCTCATCACTACAGCGGCCATATTGGTCAACCCAAGTAGGTCGTACCTCTCATTTTTGTTTGTTTGTTATGCAACTTCATGCGAGGCACAAATTTTTGTGTTCTATTTCTGTGTTTGAGGTCTGTGAAAATGCACCTGGCAGTTTCATTGAGAACACCCTGCAGTGCATGAAATGAGCTTTTTAAAGGGCAATTTAAGAAGCCCACATGTATGCAATTTTAAAAATGACAGCTACCATTTTTAAGAATACATCTCCATGATTATCCCGGAGTCATTATTCCAGCAGGATATTGTGTTTGCACCACAGAAGGGAATGGAGAATTAAGATCTGATCTTTTGCTGTGCCTGCCCACGCCATATTCTATTGTTCCTATGGTTACTAAATAGTCTCCATGGGAACGGTAATTAACACGGTAACCAAGGATAAGTATTTTTTACTAAACGTCACATCAAAAACGGTTGCGCTCCCCTGTAATCTAAAGAAAGGCTAATTTTTTTGTAGTGGAACCGTTTGATTCATGTTTTTGAGTGGCTGAACCATGTGTTTTGGTTCTTCAATACAGAGAGCTATCACTCCTAATTCCCTATGATAACACTGTAGACAGAATGGAGCTCATTGATTGCTTCATCTGGAACATTCACTGCTAATAATTTGATTTATTCCAGTTTGGAGTTCAGATGATTTTGGCTTAACCTAATTAGCACTGTTGTGGAGAATCGTTAACAGTACATGTGAGATAGTTCAAGTTGGTGTTAATTAATTGTTTACAGAGAAGGTGAAAAAATACTATGGAGAAAAGTTTTCGTTTGATGACATATTCCTAGCAAGAGATCTAGAGAAAGTATTTGACCCACAGTGGTTTACAGGTACGTGAACTGTGGGGACACCTTTTGGTGAGGACTTGAGCTAGTTTGAGTGCACATTGGCGCTGATTATTCAAAGTTGTTGATCAAGTTGTAAAACGAAAATCAATCGAATCATTGACAAAGTTAAATTAATAACTCTTTTGAATTGTAAATGTGGAAGTTATCAAGTCACTCTGTACTAATTTGTTTTTAATCTTTGAAACGCCCTTAAAGATACATGGTATATTTCTAAGTGTAATAGGCTTTAATCTGAAGGCATTACTTTGTGCTGTCAAACTTTACATTGAATAATTTATCCATGTTACTCTAAGATTGTTTCTTTAATCTATCCTGTCATCCACATGAACTCTCCTGTCATTGTCACGAGGTGGCGTTATTTTTTGTTGTAATATTTTCTCATGGGCTGTAATTCATTCCATGTATTTGGCCTAACAAACGTACAAATTAAAGTTCTTGCAAGCAATGTTTTTATTGAATAGAGTGTTACTCCCAAGAAAAGAATTGTGTTACACGAGAAAATAAGTACTAGTGGTGAGAGAAGGATCCGTACGCGGTTCATGAGGCAGGAAGATTACCTGTCTACTGGATTATCCGTAATTGTCTGATACTGTAACTTAAGCCCACTGGAAGTCTTAACTGGACACTTCGGCTACTCAGAGTATTTCTTATTTTTGTCGTATTGTTTATTTGGTTATTTTGACCTGAATGTCACGTGGTGTTCTTTCAGACACTGATGAAATTGCCTTCAGAAATAAAGAGGGACATGTCGTCGCATACAGCGCCACCGATGGCACAGAAAAGAAGCTCATGGATGAATCATATCTTGTAAGTTTATCCTGGGTAAAAATATAAGTAGACCAAATACTGTCACTGACTGGTAGAAGGTAAGAAACAGCCCTGTAAATATGTCTGCAGTTATTCAATCATGCATAAAACTAGGTGAGATGTGTTGTTCTTGTTTCCCTACTAAATTGGGAGTGTTTTTCTCAATAATATGTTGAGAAGGGTAGACTGATACCCATTAACCTCATGCAGAAATGCTGTGTATATTTTTGTCTGAGGATGAAAGTATGATTTTGACTATGAGTGATGTGTCTTCTAGTTGTAGTAATGTGTGGTTGCATGACTCAGATGGAAATCGATTTTGTTCTCAAAGCACAGTCAGATTTTTGCCATTACATGCATACAATGTGGTATTATTATTGTATTATTGTATTTCAGCGACAGCTGGACACAGACTGGTTTGTTGTATCCCCAGACAAGCAGTTTGTCTTGGTTGCTCACAAAATACAAAAGGTAAATTTTCATAACAAAACAACTTTGTTCCAGTACAGTACAGGTTGTTCTGGAATAACTTAACACGCATTTGCAGTTTGGCACCAGTTGCGAAGGTGTTGCAGTTTGTTTTAGAGAACCTGTTCCCAGTACAGGTTGTTGTGTGAACGCAACTTAAAAGCATGTGCAGTTTGGCAGCAGTTGTGAAGGTGGTGCATTTTGTTACAGAGAACCTATTCCTAGTACACATTGTTGTGTGAACATACCAAGAGCAAATCCAAGGTGTTATGCAACCAAATTGTCATTCATATATTCCTTATTCACAGGTTTTAAAATTATGTTGGACCTTGTTGACAAACATCTAGAAAACTATATATTTTGATTTGAAAAAATTATAGATTTTCTGACGTAGAAAGCCTGTAGAATTCGATTTTGACTGTTTCCTAATCTGCCATTTATTGATCTACAGTGCCCCCTGTTGTGACCACTGTTACCCTTCCTTCCGTAGCTATACAGGCACACAACGCTTGCCATCTACAAGGTTTACGATGTCGACAAGAAACGGCTGACCAATCTCTACCCTACAGGTACGCCAATAGAGTCTCAAGCCAACACACTGTTGCAGCTCGCCAGGTGGTCTCCCAAGGGGCACTCGTTGGTAAGTAATCTGTGTTACTGCGTGACGTGTGAGTTGCTGGGGTCTTAAATTTAAGTTGTTTCTTAAGTGCAAGCAATATCCATTTGAATACTATATAGGCTCTTGCTTGTGTTTAGAGATATTGTGCCAGTCAGCTCAGTCGTTGCTCATTATTAGTGTTACGTATGCAAGACGTATCCTCCCATCCACACCTCCTACACTCATACTTTACTTGTCCTATTACGTGACTTGTTGCTGAGACAGAACATTCCATGCTATTCCACTTAGTTGAAACCCTGAAGGAATTGTTCATACAGCTCTTTCATTCATCCCGCGTTGACCTCTAGCTGACCTCGCATTCACCTGGTGCTGACCTCTAGCAATTTTTGAGCCTGTTATCGGCTTCGACGTGTTTTCATTTGGCGAGGTTAGATATTCTAGTTATATGATAAATACACAGATGTTTGGCTTTGAGAGTTCAAATATGGCATTCGTGTTACAGGTGTATGTTTATGAAAATAATCTCTACCACACTCATGATCCCGTACAGACCGGTCATCCTGTAACCAGCGACGGAGTACCAGGGATGATATTCAACGGCGTTCCTGATTGGCTGTACGAAGGTGAGGCTCTGTCCAGAAACAACCAATCAGATTGAGCAGCAGTAATGTCCCTGCTGCGTAGTTGTGAACTATGTTATTGTGAAATTGGGAACAGAACTCAATCTGTCACCAATCCTTACTGAGAGATTATAGGTTAAACTCCTTTGAATTTTGTTGCTTCAATATGTTGTGAGCATCACTTTCAAGACATCAATGTCATACTTCGCCAAATGTAATGAGCGGTTAGGCTTACTAACTTACTTAAGTCTATATCACTGTGAGAATCCTTCTATGGCGTTCTATTCAAACCCGTATCTAGTACAGCTACTTCGGCCATTTTGTTTGTTCTCTGTTCTGGCAATGACGTCATATGGTGGGGGAAGACTACTTCACGTATCTTTAACTTTACGGCATTTGAGGTATTAGTCATGTTTTCTTATGTTGCTTAAGTGTTGTTGGGACTGTCTGGACATCGAAATACATTCTAATTAGATAAACTAAAGTCCATTGAAGGACTACTTTAAAGAAAATTTAAGGTCATGTTGTGTTACAAAGGTTACAAATCAGGTGTTAGAAATATTTATAGGTTGATTGATTCACGTACTCACCACTAGGGGCGCCTCGAAAAACCTTTGCTTATGCAACGGCAACTGTTTTCCCACAATGCTACATTTCTGCCTCGCTGACCTATGATTTCAGTTGCAGCCATTTTGCGTGCTTGATTTTGCCTGATCTCGCTTTTCTTGCAAGAAACTTGGTGCTGTGGCATATACCTGTAGGGACAATGGCAAAAAAGTAGAGATACAGACGTGTAAATCTAGCGCACAATTACTTGATATCGAACCAACTTCACTGAATAATAATCTTAATTTGTATACTTTTCAGAGGAGATTCTTAGTTCTGATGGCGCCCTTTGGTGGTCGAGGACAGGCAAGCGGTTCTGTTACGCTCAGTTCAATGACACAAATGTTCCACTGTACCAATTCCCATTGTACGGTTCAGGTGATTTGTCGCAAGATCAAATGGTGCGAGTACGCTATCCCTCGGTAAGTTGATCAGCCGTGTTATAGTTACAGTGTTCTGCTGCTTGATTTTTGTGAACAAAAGTTCGGTATCATTCAATGTGCAGCAGTATATCTATCTTGCCATTTCCAGTCACATCAACAGGAGATATACAACGAGCCGTCTAATGAAGAATTACTCCATCGAGATCTTATTTTGAAAACTTGTTTGTATGATAAAGGTTCTTCAAATTGGAACCCAATTTGCAGCACAATAGGATTTCATTGGATCAAAATTTTCATGAAGAGCAAGTGAGAAAATTTTACTTGATTCTTTATACTACGACTATCGTCAACAAACACATTGAGAGGTTGTGAACACTCTTGACAGTACAGTGAGAGGTTATGAACACTCTTGACAGTACAGTGAGAGGTTGTTAACACTCTTGACAGTACAGTGAGAGGTTGTGAACACTCTTGACAGTACAGTGAGAGGTTGTTAACACTCTTGACAGTACAGTGAGAGGTTGTGAACACTCTTGCCAGTACAGTGAGAGGTTGTGAACTCTCTTGACAGTACAGTGAGAGGTTGTGAACACTCTTGATAGTACAGTGAGTGTCTAAAAATAAAAAAATGACAATTTTGCTGTTATTTTGGTTCAAGTTTGTGTAAACTTTACTGTGCACATAAAGCAAGACATAGCATCAGGTGATTTCCTGTTCAAACATTACAAAATTCTTCAGTGGTATTGAGATCACTGAGACAAAAAATCTGATTGGACGTTTATGAGTACAAGCCAAGGCAGCCTATTATGTAAGGGTGCAGACAGTATTATTACTATCAGTCTTCTCTGTTTCTCGGTTCGTGTACTGGCGGTAAAAGTATGAGGAGATTGTGTTATTCAACAGTTCTGGATCATTAAGTGTTGCCCTTTAACAGGTTTGTCCCTCTTTTGCGGATTGTATGTCTGACCTACTTATCAAAATGTCAGCCACTCTTCAGTTAATGATCAAGGGAAGAACATTACATTGTTCATCCAGCGCTGATATTTGTCAATTTCCTGGTGTCAACATTGCAACTCAAAGTTCAGTAAATCCCAAATTTGTCAGCATTACAACGATGTTGCATAATAATAAGGATATGAGATTAGTACAGTTGCATTGTGGGTAAATACCTTTGAACAAAAGTTGTGCTGCGCTGTTTTAGGACGGGTCGTAACACCTGGTGACTGTTAAAAATAACTCCGGACGTACTTATGTTTTCAGGCGGGCGATCCCCATGCAAACAACAATCCTACAGTAAAACTGATGATTGTTACCAAAACTTCCGACCGTGTGGTCAACGTGGAAGTCTCCCCACTACAGTCACCCTTCCAGAATCGGTGAGTGGGCTTCCTTTGTCCAGTGCCAATTTTTCCTTAGGATGCTGGCGAAGGTTAAAAGTACCTGCCAGAATATGACACGTTTACCCCATACGGGTTATTCAAATTCTTATTGACTTCAGCAGTAAGTAACTTTTATCAGGATGCTGTGTACGTGTTAAGTCAGTTTATTACTTAGTCATCCAATAGAAAAATGATAAATATGTCAAGAGCTCCACCTAGTGACAATCACTACCAAAGAAGATGGCAGCCAGACAACAGCCACTGAAAATTTCTAGTGGAAATTCTCAGTTTTTTATTGAAGGGTTAGTATGAAACCGACATATTGATAATAATTACAAAATATATTACTTTTGTTCATTAGAACACGTGATGCACAGAAACGGCCACAAAGTATTAGACTCGGATAAAACTATTTATTCATTAATATTGTAATAAGACGGTTTAGTATAATTTTTGTGTTTTTGACCAAGTCTCAGAAAGTACTGAAAATGCTGTGATTGTTCCTGCAGACAACAGTATTACTTCACGGCTGTGACGTGGCGGGATGATGACAAGCTAGTTGTGGTGTGGTTGAACCGTGCTCAGAACCATTCCATATTCACGCTGTGTAATGCAAGCACCGGTGAATGTACTGAGGCAAGTGTTTGTCTGTTGTGTGAGTCTATCGAGGGTTAGGATCACTTGTTAATGTGTCGATATGGATCCTGGCGGGGTTCTGTTGGCGGGGTGATAATTATATAATACATAAACATGCTGTGCGGTTATCTTACTGATATTTTGCCATAATAAACGAATACTTTTTTCTTGTCTTATTCACAATTATAGCGTAATTGACTTGGGGTAGCTGTGAAGCAAGTTGTCTACGAAAATGTCCCTGGTTATGTGTCTCTAGGTGTGCTTAAGTGATTGTTGTGGAATGGTGTAGGTTAATTCTTTAATTACAAGTATTGTTTTCAGATCCAGCATGAAGAATCAAAACACGGCAAAGGTTGGGTGGATGTGGTGAGTTCTACTTTTTTCCATTCCGTGCGACCCATTTTGAGTGTCATAATCATTCCCACGCATGCTGTTTTTCCCCCTTAATCACCTCCATCCTGCCAGAACACTGACGCCATTTTGTGGAAACATTCTCTGGAAGAAGCTTTGTTGAATCTGACAAAATGAAACCAAATCGAAGACCGTAAATTTTGTGAAAAGTCTGTAAAACTGGCATATTTCACATATTATCGAAGCTTTGTAGCTTATAAGCAAGAAGTGGAAAACAAAAACGACACCAGATTGTACCGCGGAAACGTCATTCAATATTATGTAACTATCGTCAGTTATAATAGTTAGACAGAATAGGACAAACTGCTATAACATAATGTTCACGTCACATCACAGTGTACCTCTCAGCATGGGGAGTCTGTGTGTTTGTTTTGCACTGTGATGTCATGTGAACATTTTGCTACAACGATCTGTTCTATTCTGTTTGACTATTGTAACAGAATATTTCTCTAACATCGAAACAGCATTTTTATGCTGCACTCTAGTTATCTATTTCTCACTTCTAATTTATTCGAAAAGTAGTCTGTTATGGATGTTGTTATGGCTTTGTGTAAACTTTTGTTTCCATGGTATTTTCAGTGAATTGTTGGAAATCAGAAATTTTGCTTTAGCTTAACTTTACTTGAACTCATTACCATACTTATTGTTTTCATGAATGAATTAAAAAAGTGTGTAAGTATTGAAATAAAATGATAATTCGAAAAACTTGCAAAATTGTTTTTTTATGATTTCTAAACATTTTAATATTCAAAAGACAGGAAAAAATGATCATGTTTTTTTGCTTAGAATGTACTTTTCTGTTTTGCTAAGTTTTACTAAAAGGACACGGTCACGTGACTCAACTAATGACAGACTTGTACTGTAAGAGAGAAAATCAAATTTTATGTGCTTTTTAGGTTCAGAATAAATTGATACACCTTTACTGGTTTAAAATTTATACATTTTGTGGTTATTTGGCTAAATACAAAATTTGTCAATAAGCCCTGCATACCCTTAAGTGCACTATAATATTTGTTCCTACAGAGCCAGCCTCCCTTGTTCAATGGTGCAAGAGACGTGTTCTTCCAAATACTGCCTGACCGGCTAACCTCACAGGACTATTTCAAACACATAGCTAGGATCACTGTCCCGGTAGGTAGTGTGCAGGCGTGTTTCATATGAGTAAATCTGTGCCATGTAAGACCGCTGAAATTGGCGAGAGAGAAGCTAAGCTTTTGTGAGTGAGCTTGATACCTTGCTGTGGTAGACTAGCAAAATAGCCACCAATGAAGTAATTGGTCACGGAGGCTAGGATGTGGAATTATGGGAGAAATTTGCAGTCTCGATTTCAAAAATGAAGATTTCTGGCCACAACTGCAAGTGTCTTGTAGTTTTTGAAGTCAGCTCTGATGGTCTCCTCATGCGATCTTGATGAATGTTGATTCCTCTCATTATATTTAAAACGGACGCCTGATAGTGGTTACAATCCCTTCTGAAATGAACTTTAGCATTGACCCATTCATAATGTAAGGAGAAAGCTTCGTTTTAGACGGCAAAGTTTGGCCATTCTTGTATTTATACTAGTAACACTGTACGGCATAATTTGGTTATGTATTCTTAGACTGGTAACATTTGCTCATAGGATGACAAGGCTGGTGAACGAACATTCATCACTTTGGGTTTCTGGGATGTTGTAAGCTTGTTGGCTTACAACACCAAAGAGAAGCTTGTATACTACATTGGCACTGGAGGTGATCCACGCAAACGGCACCTGTACAGGTGAGTGTGCACCTCAATTGGTGTAATCGTGGAGACACTGGTTCAAGTACTGACCACTGTTTTCGACCAATCACGTGGTATCTGACCACTGTTTTCGACCAATCACGTGGTATCTGATCACTGTTTTCGACCAATCATGTGGTATCAAATCACATTTCTATGATTAATCTAGTCAGCTGTAAACCGATGTGGTATTCAACCAAGTGTTTTGAGGAGGTTTACTCGATTTCGTTTCAATGTCACAATTTCCTCAACATTCTCCACACTACTCTGGCTGACAGTTATACTATTTTGGTTTGAATATTCACTGTGTGCTGATGAGTTAGGCATGCATCTTTTTATTTTTTATTTATTTATTATTTATTTATTAATGTAATATTTACAATGAAGGTTGGTCTGCCATGGAAGTGGTGTACTCAGGGATATTGATGTTGAAATGTGTCACAATTGAATGGTCACCGTGGCAACCAATGATGTACATGATCATTCGCAGAATGTTTGTTTGATGCCTACCCTTTATCTTCAGCGTCGGTGACATTGATTCGTCGAATCGTCGTCAAGTGACTTGCCTGTCATGCAACATCAGTGCTGATTGCCAGTACGTGTCGGCCGTGTTCAGTCCAAGCACAAACTATTATGTACTAGCCTGTCTCGGGCCCGCTGTACCCACCTATTATTTGGTGGAGACATCTACAGGAGACAGTAAGTACCACGTCGAGACAATGCGTTGCGATAGTTATGTCAAGGAGTGCCACAGAGTGTTAGCGTACAACATCCCAGTTTCACATTGTGTGCCTGATGACGAGTGCGTTACTTGCTTTTTGGACTTGGAACTCTTAGAGGGGATTACTTTATTCTTCAATTTTTCCTATTCAAACTTTGGATTTTGAAAAACAAATTATCTTGCTATGGGATGAAAAGTTTCCTTTCAAATGCCTGTAAATGTTTTTCTTTTCCGACTTTCTGTAGATTGTGTGTTAGTTTGTCATAACTAACGTTAATTCATCTCATTTTATGCATTACAGGAACACTGATGGAGAACAATACAGCTTTGGCTGATTTTGTTGCTAGTCGGGCCATGCCAAGGAGACAGTTCTTTGAAATTAGTGTCGACGGGGGTTACGGTAGGTGGATGGATTACCTTCATTGATATATACTATGAACTCGAGGTGCCGAGTAGTGGTATTGTTTATTCGTTATCAAATTTTTCAGACTATGGTATAATCTAAGCAATTTTTGTTACAATATGACAGACAAGTGAAATTTTATTTGCTCATTTTCCAACAAAAAATGTTAAATGCCAAATAAATCCTTAACTTATGTTCCTGGTCTGTATCCTACCTAAAGCCTGAAGCTATTTCCTGTAGAAGACCTTGAAAAATGAAAGTTTGGAGTTTATTTCAATGTTTGAAATAAGTGGGATTCTACCCTAAGTGTACTTATACTTGTGAAAATGGAAAGCACTATCGTCTAGCGTCCATGTATATATTCCACATTCATAAACGAAAATGTTGAACTTGTCATCTTTATCTCCTGTATAGTACCTGTTTTTCTTTCAACCTGTTTGCGGTACAATAATTGGGAAAATGTGATCCACAGTTTTTGTTAGAGAATGAAAGGCCGCGCAGCTTTGGGTTTTTTGTACACATGTCAAAGGCCATGAGTCATGTTGGTCTATAACATAGTAATAAATTGGTTTAATTTGAGATTTAGCCATCTTATGTTACCAAACTCAGAATAGAAAAAAATAGAAACCTATCCGACACTGACAGCGGCCGTGAGTTTTATACGTGTTTTCATTGAGTATACTTTGGTAACAGTCCTTTCTTCAAAGGTGTAATGTTGAAAGATGCATTGACAATAACGAAATGCATAAATTCAACTCTGATGTATTGATTATGGAACTTTCTTTGAACTAATTGTCCATAATCAACAAGTATGATAATATGCAGTGCACTGGGATTACATAACCACGTATGTTAGCAATTAAATATCAAGAGATAGAGTGTGATGTGGTGGCAATCACGGAAACTACAATAACTAAGGTGTAATGAGATTGGATGGATTATGGGCGAGACATGGCACTACATGTGCAGCTTAAATATGGGTGTGCAACCATGTCTTACATGTTCAGTCCAACTTTGATTTACACAAGCGTAGTTTTAAGGTATCAAGTGTTTGTTTTCATAAATGCTATGGGAACCTTGGGTATTACTCTTAGTCCTACTCTGTCATGATCTCAACTGTTCGTTTCAGACGCTTGGGGCATGATGTTACACCCTGCCCAGTTAAAGAACGGCAGTCAACATATCACCACCTATCCCTTTCTCATGGACGTGTGAGTACTTGGAAAATAGTTGGCAAAATCTAGAATTGTTTTCAAATTAACCGGTCTATGAATTCACTGCTTTTGTTATCACTGACATCCTCTGTTAAATTGTCTTTATTGCAGTAACCCAGACGCCAGTTTATAAACTTTCCTATTAATAAGATTAATCATCGCTTTCATCACAATCCTCGCTAGCCTGAAAAATGTAGACACTGGATGCCTTGTTGCAGAATATGTCAATTTTTTATGTAGCAAAGCTTGAAACCAAGTGCATTTTTCATTGAAGATGTTGGCCAAGTCAGTTAGTCATTTAGTTTAAACATTGCTTTATATCCCAGAAAATGGTGTAGACATTAGGTGTCTAACTGACTATCCACAAAAATTATCAGGCTTTTTGTGAAATGATACTTCTAAGACAAACACTCCAAGAGCTTGAAACGTGCATGAAATTTTGCAGAAGCCAATGCGTGTTTAGTCATTTCAATGATAATCAGCAGAAATTTCCGTAAACCATTGATTTTAGACGCAGTCCAAAAATTCACCATGCTGGTTATGGCTAGTGCGCTTCCAGATCATGAGTTCATGGTGAATTTGATGATTTCCATTGTTGGTTTTGTCTCCACAGATACGGAGGGCCCGGTTCTCAGAAGGTCACATTCAAGTTTCAATTAAATTGGATGACATATATGGTCAGTACACACGGCTATCTCGTAGCGTCCATAGATGGACGTGGAAGTGGAAACAGGGGTGTTAAGTACCTACATGAGATATACAAACGCTTTGGTACGGTCGAGGTGGAAGATCAGATCACTGGAGGGCGCTACTTTAAAGAGTTTGACTATGTCAGGAAGAATGAGACAGCCATCTTTGGTTGGGTGAGAGTGCATATTAGTTCAGTAGATCAAAAGTGTTGTGAAATGACAAATATTATACAACTGAAGTTAAGAACATACTTATTGTGACAATTTAGGTGACAAAAGGGGTTTTCTTAGATCAGCCTCAAACTCACATCAGCTAAACTCCCCTCAAGAATGTTAAATATTATTAACTTACAAGAGTAAGAATTGGCGGTCTGTTATAAAATGGCAAAACAACAAATTTTCAATTTGAAAGTCTGACCCATCCAGCAAGAATCACAAAAATGTGGTTTTCGGCCCAAAGGCCAATAGTATCCCCAAGAAAAATCATTCTTTGCGTTTCTCCTTGCCTCAACATCATTCCTGAAATTGATTGGTTGGTAGGTGAAGTAATATATCTTCCCCCATAAATGAGTTATGCTAACTTTTATTACGGAAATAGTTAAGTGTTAATTTACAAATGAAAACGTATTCTTTGTTAAATTACCTATAAATTATTTGCACACGTATTTTATGGTCGGCTGTCCAAAGGAAAACAAACTTACTATAATTTGTGTCTATTGCGTAATGTTGTTTCCTGTTTTGATGTGAAGGATTTGCATGTAGGTCATAAATCGAAGGAATAAAATTGAACGGCCATGTTGCTGCCGTAGACGATTAATCACATTGGTTTTACGCCAAAACAGAAGCACGATTTTTAAGATGAGCGCATACGTAAATAAAGAGGTGTTGATCCGAGGTTTCGGTTTATTACTTTAAGCCATTTTCAAAGCAACAGTTCACATACTCAAACAAGCGACACAAGATGTTAGTGTACCTAGTATACACAGTTTGTTTTCCACTTGTGTCGCCTGTTTGAGTACTGTTGCCTTGAGAATGGGTTAAAGTAATATACCGAAACGTCGGATCAACACGTCTAATAAATAAAAATAATGAAGGTAGTGTACACTAGGTGTTGTACAATATACTTTGGTTGTCATGACAGTTATCATAAATTGGTATTGACCATGAAAAATAATCTTTAATGACCAGGTGGATCAACAGTTGGATACAGTACACTAATAGGAAAGAAAACAAGGTAATGCAAAGAAGAGCACCACCCCACCCATGTTTCATGTCTCTACTCTTGTGTTTCAGTCTTACGGTGGCTTTGTCTCGGCCAGCGTACTATCCCGACCCAAGGGCTCAGAGACGTTCAAGTGTGGCATTTCTGTGGCACCTGTTACCAACTGGAAATATTACGGTGAGTGGCTGGGTAGTGACTATCATGATAACGAACAGTATAACCAGGTGAATAATTTAATAAACACAGCTTGTGTTTTGAAGTGGTGTTCTAATTATGCCTGTAGTGAAGTTTTTTGGTCTTCTATTAGGGGTCATGTTTATATTTTATAGACCGTGTGCATGTAGCAGTCAGTTCATGTTGTAGTGAGGCAGGAAACAGCCTATTTGCTTTCCAACTGGTCACTATTATTGGTGTCTTGATTCATTTTATTATTTATTGGTAAATTGGTTGGTTGATTTAATGTAGCTGACTTGAACACTGTACAATATACGTATTCGTCTAAAAAGAATTTAGAAATGCATTTAGAATGATATCTTAACGCACATTTTTGTAAACTTATAAAGTAAACTAAGTTGTAGTTTATGAAAAATTTGCAGGATTTTTTCCTTAAGCACTTTGATTCCTGTGAAATTTGGGTAATAATTGACATGTGTTGAGAGGAGGTGACATGTGTTGAGAGGAAGGGACTGGTTTTACTGATATGATGAGTAATCAGTTAACATTGCAGCATCATATTTTGCAGACACTGCGTACACGGAGAGATACATGGGTACGCCAGACAGGAATGTCATCGGATACGAACAGTCAAACGTGACAAAACACGCCGCAAACTTTAAGAACTCCAAATTTCTTCTTGTTCACGGCAGCAGTGATGGTAAGCATTTTTAAAATGAGGTTTTGAGCAGATATTCCTTGTATTGCCACTTTAACCATACAAAAAAGAACAACTGGATCTAGGATGTCGCAAAGTAGAATATATCCACTGAAATTCTTTGAGCGTTTTTATATCGTTGATAGTCATACCTGTTGAAGGAAGTGACGTGGAAAAAGGGATTTATGTTGTTGGCAAACATGAACATGTTTAATTAGTTGTTGACAAACTAGTATGTAAATATTGTTGCGTACGTCAAAAATCGCGACATTCTGATGCAAAGCTTCAAAAAATGGAAGAGACTCACCAAAAGTTTGACAGTGGCAACTATGCAATGTCATTATCAGAGGCCGTGGGTCTCTCTGTTGGCCTACTGTCGGACCGCGTGTTAGGGAATGTATAAAACTGCAATCAATGGTCAAAAATTGACATGACGGTATCTCAGTTAGTTCTTCTGAGAGACCTGTTCAGCAGAAGCACAGTCAAACACTTAATAAATAGCCAGATAGCACACAACTTTATATTGTTGACATGTTTTGAGGTACACTCCTGATTCTCAAAGGTACAAGAACCACCATGAACACTGACATTAGAGTGGAAGTTGTTTTAAGTGTTCAGTTGTGTTAAGAAACTTTTAACACATTATAATCTCTCCTCTTGATATATAGGTCAAAATTGCTACATTTGGTGAAGCGTCGAAATGTAGTCTGGTGTTGCTTGAGATTGTATTTAACATTGGAGTTTGATTAGTTTATGTCATCAGACTGGGACTTTTATTGGGTCCGTGGACTGTATTCAAATGTCTGCATTTATTGGGACTGTGGGGGTGTATATCCTAATGTGTGCAATTATTGGGTCTGTGCGGTGTATTCTAATATGTGCATTTATTGGGTCTGTGCGGTGTATCATAATGTCTACATTTAGTGGGTCTGTGGGGTGTATTCTAATGTGTGCACTCATTGGGTCTGCGCGGTGTATCATAATGTCTACATTTAGTGGGTCTGTGAGGTGTATTCTAATGTGTGCATTTATTGGGTCTGTGCGGTGTATCATAATGTCTACATTTAGTGGGTCTGTGCTGTGTATTCTAATGTGTGCATTTAATGTGTGTAACTAAGAATGTGTTAAACGGTGACCAAACATTGTCCTCTTTCCAGATAATGTTCACTTCAGAAACTCTGCAGAACTGATGCGCACTCTGGTGGAGGAAGGTGTTGACTTCAGGACTCAGGTAATATTAGTGTAACTTGTAAAGGCCCGTCCACACTTAGCGATTTCTCTGCAAAGCTTAGTTGAGTGCAGTTGCGTTTCTGCCAAGTTGCATAGTGTGGACATGCCTTTGAAAGCAATCCTCAGTGGTTAAGCAATGAGTCTCCAACTCCGATGACGCACCCTTACTTAGCAATTTCTTGTTGTCTGTCCGTTCTGTTGCAGGCAAATCACTTAAAAGTATGAACAGGTGTTCAAGAGTTCAAGAATTTAAGCCTTACCTAAAAGAGAAGCCTCTATTTTGCACCAATTATTTCACATACATATCTTCATAATGACTATGTTCTGTTGTCATGTCTGTGATACATATGCATATATGAAGCCATGCTGTCAGTACATGCATGTATATAAAGCCATGCTGTCAGTACATGCGTGTATATAAAGCCATGCTGTCAGTACATGTATGTATATAAAGCCATGCTGTCAGTACATGCATGTATATAAAGCCATGCTGTCAGTACATGTATGTATATAAAGCCATGCTGTCAGTACATACGTGTAAATAAAGCCATGCTGTCAGTACATGTATGTATATAAAGCCATGCTGTCAGTACATGCATGTATATAAAGCCATGCTGTCAGTACATGCGTGTATATAAAGCCATGCTGTCAGTACATGCATGTATATAAAGCCATGCTGTCAGTACATGCATGTATATAAAGCCATGCTGTCAGTACATGCGTGTATATAAAGCCATGCTGTCAGTACATGTGTGTATATAAAGCCATGCTGTCAGTACATGCGTGTATATAAAGCCATGCTGTCAGTACATGCGTGTATATAAAGCCATGCTGTCAGTACATGCGTGTATATAAAGCCATGCTGTCAGTACATGCGTGTATATAAAGCCATGCTGTCAGTACATGCGTGTATATAAAGCCATGCTGTCAGTACATGCGTGTATATAAAGCCATGCTGTCAGTACATGCGTGTATATAAAGCCATGCTGTCAGTACATGCGTGTATATAAAGCCATGCTGTCAGTACATGCGTGTATATAAAGCCATGCTGTCAGTACATGCGTGTATATAAAGCCATGCTGTCAGTACATGCGTGTATATAAAGCCATGCTGTCAGTACATGCGTGTATATAAAGCCATGCTGTCAGTACATGCGTGTATATAAAGCCATGCTGTCAGTACATGCGTGTATATAAAGCCATGCTGTCAGTACATGCGTGTATATAAAGCCATGCTGTCAGTACATGCGTGTATATAAAGCCATGCTGTCAGTACATGCGTGTATATAAAGCCATGCTGTCGGTACATGCGTGTATATAAAGCCATGCTGTCAGTACATGCATGTATATAAAGGCGTGCTGTATGTTATGCATCAGCTATAACTAGGCAGATGTGTCGATGTAAAACCCTGAAGTAGAACCAAGGTTCAAAGGTTAAGGATTGCAGGATAGTAAAGTTTCACCTATCGGAGATGTTGATATGTATTCTATTTAAATGAATTAACAATGGACAAAAGCTTGTATTTGAAAACGTGCATGACTGCCCTTGTCTGTAAGAATGTAAAACGTCTGAGCAAAAGACATTATTTTATTTGTAGACATGTGGCCCTAGTTAATGTTAATAGATGTCGCCACTGTCTCACAGTTGTACTAACACACATTGTTTTTCCCTCAGATCTACATCGACCAGAGTCATGCCATATCGGGCACAAAGGCGAATAAACATCTTTATCAGACGTTGACAAACTTTCTGCTCGACTGTTTCTCCGGAAGTACCAATCACACTCAGTTAGTTATTGACCACACAAAGCTCGCCGACACAAGATAACACCGTGCAAGAGGATAGAGCGTATTGAAAACCAATGAGCTGAGTTGATGGTGCATCTATATTTTGGGGAATTATTGGTGATAATTCGAAGATCTACGCAGATAGTGGACTGCTACTTTGTGACATTGCAAGCCAAGACTCTTTGAGAGAAATTTGGCTGCAGACATAAGTTGAATGTGATAAAATGACCACTGCTGTTGTCTGCATAAAGTTATTGAACAGAAAGGCTTTTGGAGACTCTTTTGAAGAGAAATGATGAGATTGTGATGACGTCATTGTGATGAAGCCTACTCTCCTTACAGGGGAGGTGTAAAGACTGCATTTAGAACCAGCACACGCTCTATGAGAAGTGTTGCCTCCCACTGTTAAGTGATTTAATTCTTCCATTTTTGTGATTTTGTCAGGGTTGTGCTTATGCGTGTTATTGAACTTTAAACGAGGTCCCGCCTTGTGAATCTCTTCTTCCCATGGGTTTCACGGAATATATGTGAAAATATTTGATGCGGTGGTGTCGTATGCAGTTGCTTTCGAACAATTCATTTAGAAAGTACATTGCTGCAGGACACTGTAGGAATCATTGTCAGACAAAAACAAATTATTTCAAGCATTTTTCTCCTCCAATGGACCGCCGTGCACTCAGTTGTCCGAACAAGACTCTGTAATTTTCAAGCTTCTCGTTGTTTGCTGTTTACTGTCTCATACTTGGTGTTTCTTTATGCATGCTCTTGATTTATCTGTCTACTTTATATTTTGTTTGCGGTTGTTTATAATCTCTTATTTTTGGTCAATCTCTACTTTAAATGTTGCTCCTGCTTTAGACCTTGATTTCTTTCATGGAATTCAAACCATTTTTTTCTGTACATAGCTCAATAACTGTTTGTTTGTTGACTTTCAAGGAATTTAACAGACGCTAAACTGTTGTTCATTTTAAACCATTGTGGTGTTCGTTTATGCAAAGTTTCCAAATCAAAATCAACTTGCGCCACGTCCTCAATAGGAGGTCAGAAAGATCGCACAGAACTCTTCGTGGAGTAGAATACACGCTGCCCTCTTGTGGAGACAGTGTACACTGTCAGATAGGTAGGTGCGTGGACTAACTCTCACAGCAGCCACATGTGGCCGCACAGCATTGTGGGAATTAGTTGTAAACTCTTTGAGAGCTACAAATACTACTTCTTCGGTTTTGCCAAAACGATGATCACTTACTGAAGGAATAGTGTGTTACAAGTTTGGTCAAGTGCTGTACCAGGGGTTTGTTGACACTGGCAAAGACAAGGGTCAGGCATGGCAATGGTTAATTTGAATGTTTGTTATAGCAACATCGTCTCTTGCCTTTGATGGCGGTTGCCACAGACAAACTGCTTCCGAAATATTTGTTATGGTGAACTTTTATATAGTTTCTTTTTTTAACTGTATTTCATAAGTTTTCAATTCTTGCCAAATTGTTAGGATGACTTGTACCAGTATTTGTCTAAGTGAAATGTCTGTACAATACATGGAAATAGTTTGTCTCTCTGTACAAACACAAAGTCATGGCTCCTCTTTTCAGGGAAAAGTCTTGGAAAATAAAAAAAGGATAATAGCTTATGACAAACTCATGGCTCGTGGAAAATTCTATAACTCAACTGAAACCATCGTTTTAGGAGTCACATCGAGAGTTCTTGCATTAGATTATACTGGACAACAACTGTTAACAAAAATTACTGAGCATCTACATTTTATTTTTTGGGAAAATGAAAATTACTTCCCAGAAAACTCATTTTCACTAAAAAATGATTTTGTGTGGTAGCCATGGCAACAGTGAGGTTGCACTGTTTTTTTGTCTTTGCTGGGTTTATACAAACTATTTCATGTACTAAATAGTCTCTAGGTTTTCTTTTAACATTCTGCTGTTGGTAGTTGCTCGCCAACACATTAAATGTTAAATTTAGCTTTGCATGAAAATGTTTTACGAGTACAAAAGTATTTAGTGTATCTGATTTGTTGACTGTAAAATATTTGAAACTTCTAGAACTTTTGCTTAGCATGCAAGTACTGCGATGCGTAACATAGCGGTCTATTTTATATGCCATGTAAACAACAAAATTCTTGCATTGCAAACCTTGCAGAATGCATTATTGTTATCAGAATTAAGTAGTTCCAGTATTAGAGCGAAGGGAGAATTTACATTTCCAATTGTTGATATTATAAGTATAACATTTGTCCATAGCCAAGAGCTGTCCCAACATTGTCACCTCATGGTCACTGTTCGTCTATAAGTGCCAGCTTAACTACCAACCCTCTATTTTTGTCACTGGGTGGGTGGTTTTACAATCAGTGTAATTTGGAAGTCAATAAACAGGCCTTCCATCTTCTGATTTTTACTACTTACTATTAGGAAATTAATATCAAATTATTCCTTAATCAAATTGGAGACAATTTTAGGGTTTGGAAAGAACTGACAGTGTGTTATTGTTTGAGACCATGCACTACAAGTTGTCACATCACAGTTTGTCATCTTGAGCACTGAGCATAATCTCAAGGAATAACGAATAGTCACTTCTTCGCAACACCAAATGTCACTTCTCATCAGAACAAGGAACTCAAGTTGAGTTCAATTTTGTGGCAATAAGTGAACTATATCAAAAGTTCTCTCCTCCGATGCAGCACAGGTTTATAGCTGCTTTAGTTGAGCGGGCAGACATTGTTTCATTGTCACACAATGGACGTTAACTTTGAATTAATCAGCTGTTAAACTTCAGCTGAATTGTGGGTTGCAGGAACTAATCTCTCTGAGGCAGATCTTGGCTATTTCTGCTTGAACTGTGTGGAGTTGAAAATGTACTTGTCATATGAGCACAGTGTTTATTGATGAGGTCTGCTGTGTGTTAACCCTGTTTGGTGCTGAGTATAACCTAGCTTAACCTTACTTGTACAGTGGAGTGTTTTACTAGACTTGTATGATTTGTGAGATGTAAAGTCACCTCGTTTTCTTGTCATTCAGCTTTTTGTTTTGAGCCTGCTGGTGGGGATTTATGGACGACAGTGGTGCTGGAATGATGGAGGAGGTTCCATGCACTGTGTGTTGTACTGTAACATTTTATGAGGTGACCGACAGTTTCAGTGGCTCAGCTTGTGTCAAGCAAGACTGAATAACAGGCAAAATGTGGAACCCCGCGATCCCAACTGTTTGGGATCACGCCTGTGTTTGCTTAAGACAGTCTTTGCTATATTTTTATGCCTTGTTTGGTTTTTCAGTTTGAGTATTCTTGAATTATGACAAGTTCTGTGGAGTGATAAGTTTATTTATTCATTAAAAAGTCAATCTATGAATGGAGCTGTAGAATCTCATGAAGCTGTATGTGAACTCAGCGCGCGCGTGTTTGTGTGTACGTGTGTGTGCGTGTGTGTGAATATGTTTTCTTAGCCCCGCCTGGTGGATCGTGAGTGAACTAATCGTCTTTTTAGTCTTGGGGTCATCGGAGGAAAGACCGTATTCGTTCAAAGTTGATTCTGAATTGCAGTTTGTTAACAAGATTCATAAAGGTCAAGATGAAGGTTCTGGTTGGCGATGGCCGAACTTTGTGGTGATTGAACTGGCAGTGCGAAACAGCAAACGTTGTGTCTTGGCTAACGTCGTGGGGTGTTATTGAGAAGACTAATACAGACGTACTTTCATCAAGTCAAATTATGTACCCATTATGTACCCATTTCAGTACCTACGAATCGGGAAAATAGTCACCCATATCAGTGCAAATCTTGAAATGCTTGTACCCATTTCAATTCCAGACTCAAGAAGTGACCTGTTTCAATTCAAAGATTTGGTCACTTCACTATTTGACACAAAAAGTGACATTCCAAACCTCAAAGAAAAAAGACCCATTAAGAGTCTTCACTGAAAACAGAGTAGTCCTTGGCCCAGAATATGGTCATACCTGTTTTAAAAGAAAAACGAGTTGGCGCTACTCTTTCGAGACTGCCTCTAGAATATTCACGGATTGCTGAAAAATAGGTCCACATCTTTGCTAAAGCTACGATGTACTTATTTCGATAACAAATTCGACGAAGACCATACTCGTTTTGATGCCAAAACGGCACCCACCCACATCACTGAAGAATCCCCACCCACATGGCATAAAGTTGCGGATTCGTAATTGCTAAGTTCAGAGACTTCTCAGTTGTATAGAACAAGAATGTTTTCCTCTGTACTCTTGTATTTGTTTTTGTATAAATATGGACATTTTTGGAGACTCATTTGTAAATAAACTCTTTGTTTCATCTTGAATTAGTTTCTTTCTCTACGTGGTTATAGTTATAAGCCTTTTCACACTAGTGTCTCTCACAGACAAGTCGTTTGTTGCTTGTCACGCTTCTTATCATGCATAGGAGTGGTCCATTTACAGTGGATATTGAAAAGTACTCGTATTTTAATGTGTTAAAAAGAGCATTGTTCAAAGAGTTATTTATTCATTAATTCAGTCTCGTTGATAGTGTGTTGTTTTTAACACATTCACTCTCTAGACGGATACATTTCTTGTCTTGTTTATAAATCGGTAAATAAAACAACAAGAATGGATCAACTGAAATTTGAAATTTTCGGAGGTAACAACTTCCTTTATCAACAAAAACAGAAATAAAGTAAAATCAAACACAAAATGAAAATCATTGTCATTTTGTGTTTGATTTTACTTTATTTCTGTTTTTTTTTGATAAAGGAAGTTGTTACCTTTAACTTTTTTACTGTATTTTTGTTGATAAAGGAAGTTGTTACCTCCGAAAATTTCAAATTTCAGTTAATCCATTCTTGTTGTTTTATTTACCGATTTATATTCTTCATTTCATGAAACAATAGTATCCTTGGGAGGATCTGGATCGCCTTATTTAGTTTCAGATATATTTTCTACGTTGTCTTGTTTACCAACAGAGTGCCCTGTCCCGTCAAAACAAGTCGACCAGACCTGCCTCATTTTTTGGCCTTTTCCTTTTGTCTTGGTCAGTTATAAATGTGGAAAAACTATTTAATGCTGTGGAGAAGTTGAAGAACAACAGCGAACTCGTGGCGCCATCACCTTGAGTCCTACACATTTTTATCTCAGCCGAGGAGTTCTTCATTGGAAAGAGTTTTGAATGCAATTGTTTTCCAGTTCAATCTCCTCTGTTCAGAAAAAAAGTGTAAAGCGTACAGGCAAAATGTGGCAGCAGCGACCTACTTCACTTGAAGAACAATGCTGCTGAAACACACTACGGAATTGACGATGACTATTTTGACTTGGTTGAGTTGTTGTAAGTGGCCAATTACTAGTGTGACAGGAACGCCGTCTTTTGGAGGAGCCAAGAGGAACAATTGGCCTGGTTCATTGTATGAGGTGTCTTTTACCTACTAAATCCCACACTTGGCAATTCCGGGGACGCAAATTACATTTTACATTTTTATTGGTTTCACTTTAACCTTTAGACCACTAAAATAGCGTATTTTGGAACATTCTCAGCGCGGATTTGCATATTAAACGCACCTCTCAGCCACAGAATTCGCATATCATAACATGGGTCCAATTTCTATCCGGTAAGTGTCTTGCATGGGGATTCTAATTGGTCTAGTTACTATTTAGTAACTTTCTTGAGGTTCGACATTAGCTGTCAAAATTATCCTTTTATTTTTAAACGTTCGACCCGTGGAGATTTACTAGTATGTGATTTTAGATTTAACCAAACTAAACTAATTGAAGAGATGTTGACGTGGGTATCAGAGGATGTGTTCGCCTGCGATAGGAATAAACTAAAAAGAATACACAACACTGCGAACATTTTACTCTAACAGTCAAGGAAGTAAACTTGTGTCTAATAGATCGGTGCTGGACTCTCCACCGAATCATGTTGCATACTGCGTTATTCAGCCGCGAACAAAATAGCACATGGTTTTAGTCTGTACTATTTCAGTTGAAAACTGATGTGGTGGTGTGCGAGTGTTTAGTTGTCCAGTAGAAAAAGCCAACTGAAATGGGTCGTTATCCTTTTCCCAGCATGGTCTGATGTCGGATGAAATGCGTCGGGATCTTTTTCCTGTAAAAAGTGAAGGAGGCGCTGGTTTATGAAACAATCCTGGGTCTAATTTTTGTACTGAAATTGAACTCGAACTCATTATTGCCACTTTTGGTTCTGCTTTGAATAGAAATTGAACTTAAACTTATTATTAATACTTTTCGGTCCGCTTTGAATAAAAATTCCAGATAATTATACTCGAACACATTATACTTTACGCGAACGAGTTTCTAGTCAAGATTTGCACTTGATGACCCCAGCTATAATTCGAGTAACAACTCAAAAGTCTGGACTCGAACTCATAGCTTTAATACTAGGGTCAACAAGTGCAAAAAAGTGTTATTACACCGTCATCCACGAAAATCCTAACCTACTCGAGGTCAGGATTATTGAGTCTGACAGTTATTTTGAGTTTGTATTAAAGCAGAGCAGAAAACGCCAAAAATATTTTCAAGTTTGATTTCGACTAGAAAGATTAGACCTCGGACCCAGGACCAATGATGTAATTTTTTGACTTAACGAGATTTGAAAATTGATTTTACGGGATGTAATGCGATCGCAGAAACAATTGTTCTACTGTATTTGGTCCCTAGAACAGCTGTGTATGGATGTGAGCGTTAACCTTCCAATTGAAAGAAATCAAAACAGTTGCGCCCCCTTCAATCGATGTTAAAAAACTTTGCTCTCCATTCTGCAACCGAGTAGCTTACATAAGTCAACATGAAATTTACTTTAATTCTTAGTGTTAGCATTTTGCTATGTATGCCATTTGTTGACATAATCGGTAGTCTACACTTGTAATCAGATTACTTTTATTAAAAAAACATCAACAACAAAAATGTGTTGAATATGGCTTTAATAGGTTGGCAGTTTGTGTTTAAAAGCCTTGCTTACCTTTTGAGCTGTAACAATTGTAACAACTTTTATGCTGCATTGTTTACCCATGCCTTGGATAAACGTTATGATGTGTTATTCTTGGAGGTCGTTCAATAGAAACATTCGTGCCTTCTAACTTGATCTTCATTATAAGAATTTAGTGATCATAGTCTGTCCACGATATTATCTTGTTGTATAACGAAACACAAAAACAAATGATTATAAGATGAATAGTATATTTTACGAAGTGGACATGACTTCGAAGATTGATTGATATAACCAGGTCATTGAGAAAAGGCCAGAAGGCAGACAACTTGCTGCTGTAGTATCTAAAGAATTGGGACAGGTATTATGTACCCCAGCAAACTATTCCAATCTGCAACTGTCTTGGGGCAAAATGTAACATTTTCTAGTCAGCCTTGTTTGTGTAAGACGGGTTTCTTCTAGTACTTACACTGTAATAATGTCTGGGTTTGCTGCATGTAGGACGCGGACGTAGATAGAGTGACGACCATTGATTTGTGTCCTATTCTTATTGCGACAGGGTGTTGCCAATTGCAAGATTGCACTCAAATATTTATGTCAGAACTGTGTACCACTAAAAAGTCAGTTCCAACTGAATCGAGCAATTTAATTCGAGTTGGATGAAATCCCACTTTTCTGAATTGGGGTGCATGTACCAGGACAGTAACCTCGTCCACATATCTCACTTGTGTGTGTTTTACTGTATGATGGGGTATTTTGTTTGAGGTGATGCATCTTGTTGTAATGTTTCTGTTGTTGCATCTTCTTGTGAACGTCCCTTCAGAACTAAGTGTGTGCTTCTTATTAATGAATAAATACTGCGATTCTTGACACCATGTTCGGAACTAACGGGTACATTGATTGGTATTAAAAGTAATATTGCGGACACCTTTTTAAAATTCCGGGTTCACCAATTTACGTGCATCCCATGATCCAATCACTGGAGGTTTTGGCAACAGGATCTGTGGCCCAACCATTTGAATTCTGAGATCATGAAGTTTTAAAATATACAAAATTAGTTCTCCACGATAAAATAAATTTGGTGCCGGGACAAGCACCAGAGAGTAATAAAATAGAGCGCAACGCAAAAGTAACGTCTACCTGGGCACTCCTACACGAGATTTATAAGTGAAAATTGTCTACATTTAGATGGAATTGTTTTCCCTTGCCACAACCTGAAATAGACAATTCCAATCAGTTTGCGGGAAATTAGGTGCGTCCTGTTGCTTACTTCATCCTCCGGCTTCGATCGTCCAAGACAGGCTATAGTTGTGTATATTCTATGATCCAAGCAATGTGTTCTAAATTCTAGTCCATTAACTGGGATCCAGGTAGGGGGAGAGTTCATAAAATTTACATGAAGCCTTGGATCTTTAATTGTGTATACTTGCACTATGGACCAACGCTGACAGAAAATAAGTTCCCCTACAAGCCCGATCTAAAAACTTCGGATATGCAGTGGTTCAGTGGCGAGTGTTCCCATGACTGCTGGTAGTCTTTTCTGTTAAATTCTACAAAACTATAAAAATTATGAAGATGAAAAAAGTCAATGAATCTAGTTTCTCATACAGGTAACCAATAATTTCCAAAATTTTTAAAATGCTTACATTTTGGTGAAATTTTCAGTCTTTTCGACATGAACCGGCCGGGTCCTCACAGACCGCAGCAGCAGAAAATTCCAGCCAAAGCATTGGGAAATTTGTCTGTGCACTGACTTATATGATCACGTTTAAGCAGTGCGCGGGTCACTGGTATATATTGCTTTGTTTTGACAATGTTTTACAACCTCTCTAGTATTTAAAATTTCCAATTCTATTCTGGAAATTCCCCAGCCTCCCTATAACGCGGTGCGCTTTTGTTTCCATTTCTTCGCCCTACCTATATGCAGGACCGCGCGGCACGCGCTGTCTGGCTTGCGAGCTCATTGTGTGCTCATCGAACTAGTTGGTTGATAAGTAAGATTCTGACGTGAATGATTTGACGGTGTAAATTTATAGACGCGCCTCATTAAAAGAAGGCCATTTGCGTGTTGCAATGTCGCTTCTTGTTTAGACTGACAACCGTCATGCACAAGCCAAACACAAATTTGGCTGCTACTTGTGCTATGTAACTAAATAAAATATAAGTTATTGTCCTGCTTTTTTTCAATCAGTGTCGGTGAGTGTTATGCTACGAAACCATTTGATTGCAATGTGTTTACGTCAGTTAAAGAACCGCTGATATACCGTCGTGTTTATCTTTCACTTTAATCAAAAGAGTGGAAATTGGCAATTAGCCTGAACCAATACAAAACTTTAAGTTGAGGTGTTTTGTTGCGCCGGGTCCTACAGTGACAGCATAACATAAGAGTTGTCGGCTGGGACTGAGTTATGAAGGCTTCTTCTAACGTACAAGTCGAATCGATTCTACTGATCATGGATTCATAAAGGCAACTTTTAAGGTAAATTCCATGAACATTTATTATTTCTTTGCATAACAACGACATAAGTGTTAAGGGTTAACTTGAATTTCGTAAATTTACACAGAAATGATAAGCAAAATCACTTTCGTGATCTTCATCAACGTTTCATCAAATATCGCTTTTATTACTCATTACGAACACACACATGTAGACTCCGAATTTTGTGAATGTCCGATAAATTACAAACGTTTACTTTACAAGGGAATAGAGACAACTACCAACAATGACTGAGATCGGCATCAACACAGTTGAAAAATTTGTGTTCAAACCCCCGCTCTGAAATAATGGTAATAATGATTGAACACCCGGTGCTTAATCATAGTCGGAGCATTAGGGACAATTAACAGAATAAACTCGTTAATTATCTCTCTCCTCCCACCCTCCCGCCCCCCTTTCTCCCTACCGCCCCCTCCCGAAAAAACTAGTTGGTTCACAGTACTTTTGGACCACATTCTTGGAGCCGGTAGGAGATTTTCTGTCGAAATCCCGTGTTGGATTTAGTCGAGCACTCGGCAGGGAAGCGGGTGGTTTTGCTGGGGTGACAAGTGCCGATTTTGCGTTCTTTGCCCCCTATTTTTCTTAGTCTAGCTTGGCTTTCAGTAGGAGTGAAAGGGTCAAAAATACCAGAGGGAATACAATTTCTATGCGCATCTGTAGGGCTTGTGACGTAAAATGACTCAAAACTTTTCTTTCTTTGCATGCAGTTTTTGACAGAGGTAAGAAAGGTTGAGGACTGCATTGACGTGTGTTCTGATAGACCGACCCCTGTGAGAACTGTTCTGTGTCCCCTACTGTCTAGGAAATTACTCGAAATCGAGACCATTTTACCAGACATTTCCTGCACTATTCTAAGGTCTAATTTGAATATTTCAATATTTCCAGGTTGTAAAAATTTTAAAATTTTTTGAGACATAAATTTATTTAATTGATTTGCTGCTCCATGATTTCAAAGAACAGTACAACCAGTAAACCGCTACAATCTTAAGAACAATTTGATTGGTTGAAAGTTGTCAGTACGTCATTCGCGTCAGTGTGTGGTCTGGCTTACTTGAAGCCGTGTATTTTTTCGTGGACTGCATTTGTATTGGCCAACCCAGTGTCGCTCCAGGCTATAACCGTATGAGCAGCACCCCCAATAGCGTCATTGTGTTATGCTGCTTTACACGCAATCAAAACAGTGTCTAGGTCTGGTTCTAGGAAATAGGGACCTGCTTATGGTTTCGATTTTCAGTTTCAAAATCAAAGCTGACTCGGAAATCTGCACAAGGATACAACGCAATCAAAACTTTTTATCAAACAATGGAATTTTTATGTCCGCTTCTCTGTTATTGATTGGCCTTCAGCATAAGCTGTTGAAAAATGTGCCGCAATGGAGCCCAGTCTAAACGTGCGTTATCATACTCTGGCTCTCTCGGTTTCCAAGGGAGAAAAAGATCTCAGAGTCTGAATGACTACCACCAAGAATGCATGCCCTAAACTGTTTTTATTTTTAGATTTCGAAAATGGCTGACCCTGAAGATACGTCTGAGCATGGTAAAGGTTTGTCGAGTAAGTACAAAGATTAATACGTAAGATGTGGCAAAACGCATTACTAGATTTTCGCATCTTGTCTTGTCAAAAACATGTACTAAGAAAAAAAGAATGTTTTCACCTTTCTACGATGGCTGAAAATGGCGGTCATTTTTTCAGACATGTACAAATTGTCTTATTTTGAAACCTTTTTGCTCTTTGATAACCGGGTGGAAATATTACAATGCAAGTACAAAAATTACCTTCCACGTGTAAAACAGTTCCACCTGTATGGCAATATTTCTAACCCGGGTGGAAATGTGTTCTTCCTGGCTGGTAATATTTTCCACCCGGATGACAAAGAGAGAAAGTTTTTAAAGCAGAAATAGCATTTCCAAACATCAAAAATGCATTGATTTAAACACATTTGCCTTTATGAATTTGGTCTCAAATTGCTCCTGAGAGGTGATTTTGGGTTTTTAAGGAATTTAAAGCATGTAATGATTTAGGTGGATGTCTGCCTGATTCTAGTTTGCACTTGATGACCCCCGCACTAAAGCTATTCAATTCTGAAATTGAGAGTTCCGAGATTTCACGCCATCTGACGCCGTTGGCTCTAACTCAGTTGCAAACATAAATGTCAAATGAATTTTGGATATATTGAGGATTATAATCAATAAGAAATAATCGATAACCTTTTTTTCTTATTCTGCATTGGCGGATGCGAACAAGATGTTACCATAGACATCATGATTTTGGCTCACTGCTTCTTAATGTTTAGTTAAATGTCTTGGTTGTGAAAGTGTGGTTGTATTTTCTGTATAGTTAATTTTGATGGTTTCTAACGGTCAGTCGCTTAACATCAGCAAATTTGAGTGTGATAGCAAAGTCACGTCAAAGTATTTATAGTGACTCCCTTCAAGGAAACTTAGGGGGTTGTCTAGCTTGAGTATGTGCATTTGTTATGGTAACCAAGAAATAGCCTTGTACTCGAAAATAATTCTGCTATTTTAGGTTTTGGGGTCAAAGTCATTTTATAAGTGAGAAACCTTGGCAAAAATTTGGGTGGGGGTACTATTTTTGAAAATTAAACGTGTTGCTTTACCGGTACTTACGCTAGGACCTTGCTCAAATCTAGCTAAAATCCCGTGTCCTCATTTGAAATACACGGCAACACCTCACGTTATCTCGCGAAGTCTAGCTTTTTAGCGAGGTCTTACCTTTACTAGACTCTATCCCGGTATGACTGGGTCACAGAGCCACCACGTGATTAGTTTCGGAATTAATCATCCTAAAATATCCGTCCTTCCTGTCCATCATACAAAATGACACCACAGCCACAAAAATCTCACGTCACACAAAATGGCTGCGAATAAATGTGTATTTTGATAAATAAATGATGAAGTGGGTGTAACAAGCAGAAGTCTCGGAAATTGTGCGAACTTGGATCAAATTGGTCATTTTACCCTTAACACCCATACACTTTAGGTTTGCGAAATATGCAAGCAATTTTTGTGCAATTGAAAGCAATTTCTCCATAACCAAGACAGTCGTTCAATATGCATGCAGAATGTGACGACAGCAAGAACCCCGAAGACAATCAGGTTGTAATGTAACAAGTTGACCAACCAAATTCAACAACAACTGTAGTTTTGGCATTATCAACAGTCACCCGAGTAATTTGGGAGTGGGTCCGTTTCGCAACCGGCAAAGGTCTAGAAGGGATGTAAATAATAATAGGATTCATAGGGCTCATGGTACCTGCAAGGCATGTCTTTGATCGTTTGTTTTTCGTTGTTTTGGTAGTATCGCCTCATTTCAATGAGATTTACTCATGTCCTAGTGAGAAGACAAAATGTCATTAAATAAGACGAATTTGTCTTGTTCAAAACACGCTTCCAATTTTTAATGGGGTTGTTTAGGAAAAATTACGCTTTTCATATCAAAACGACCATAATTCCCTAACGTTGTGGAAAATCGAATTTTCGGTTATTGAATACGAAAATATAAGTCATGTAACATAGATCTTGGTTCAAGTCATGTTAGAGATGAGAGGCAGTGGAGGTTTATTGTTAAGAACTCATCCCTCGATTAAACGTGTATTTTGATGAATTAGTGATGCAGTGAATGTAACAAGCAAAACGATTGAAAAAACAAGATCTCTGAAATTGGAAATTGTGCGAATTTGCATCAAATTGGCCATTTTACCCTTAACACACACACACGAGCACTGTTGGTTTAAAACATGTGCGCTTTTTGTGCACAATTCAAAACAGTTCCTTCATAACCAGGAGAGTTATTCAATATGCATGCAGAATCTGTCAACAGCGAGAGGTCTATAGATGATGTCCTTATCGAATCTGAGAAGGAAGCGCAAGGGCCGGGACATGGACCATCATCAAGCTCTCTTTCATTAGACACCGATAAACAGGTCGACGAGGGTGAAGCAACAGACGTGTCAGGTATGATGTCAGGAAAGCAATCAGCTTGTAATGTAACAATTTGATCAACAAAACTCATAATCAGATAAAACAGTAATCATAGTGCCTGCAAAAGATGTACAGTATTTGAGCGGTTTTTGTTGTTTCGATATTGTCACCTCATGTCAATGAGATTCACTCATGTCCTAATGAGATGAAAAAATGTCAGTAAATGAGACGAAATTGTCTTGTTCAAAGCACGCTTCAAATTTAGTGGAGTTGTTTACGAAAAAAAAAACGCCTTTTCATCTCAAAACTATCAAAAACTCCCTAACGTTGTAGAAAATCGAATTTAGGGTGATTGTGTGGAGGTGATATATTTACATTTTGTAATATAGGTCATGAAAAATAGATCTAAGTCCAAGTCACCGTTATATTTTGTGATGAGAGGCGGTGTAGGCTTAATATTGAAAACTCACTACTTTATTTAAGTGAATTTTTAAAATTTGACACAGTCTTGTTTCAAATGGATTAGGATTGCTTGCACATTGAATGGAATTATAATTATTGTGCAAAAAGGTATAAGCTTCTCTCAGTTGCAATAAGTGAAGTGAAATGTTGGTGCAAAAGCATAGGCCATGGTCCACCTAGAGGTGCACTCTACGGCGGGGCATAAGGGGTCCATGTCCCACCTTCTCAGTCCCGAAAAGATTTTTTCGGCGAGAGTGTATAGCTTGGGTCACTTAAATATTCTTCAGCACGCCAGTGTGCCATAGGCATTTAGCAAATCATTAATGTTTGGACTTGCACCAAAACACTAATTTCCGGCGGTGAGTCGGAAAGACGGACGACCGGGTAGAGTTCAGTAACTCTAGGACCTACGCTAAGATCTCGCTCAAATCCAGCTAAATCACGTGGCTTCATTTAAAATACACGGCAATATCTCACATAACTTTGCGAATTTTTTTAGGTACGGATTCGTGGTAACAGTGACAAATAGACTTGGATTTCATGCACAAATGGCATTATATTTTTTGTGCAAAAAGGTATAAGCTACTCTCAGTTGAAAGAAGTGAGGTGAAATGTTGGTGCCAAATCATAGGCCATGGTCCACCTAGAGGCGTACTCTACGGCGGGGCATAAGGTAGCCATGGCCCACTGCTAAAAAAGGAGCTTTCAGCGCATTTGTAGATAATGGATAACTTGACTATTTTTCAACAAGCCCGGACGGTCGATTAATTGGTTGCCAAATTTGACTTCACCATCTGAAAACCTCTCGCTACGACAGTGTGCCAAAGACCTTGAGTAAATGCTTGGACTTAAAACAAAACACTAATTGATCGTTCACTTGTTACTGAACGGCAATTTCCGTCTGTGATGGGTAGAGTTCATCAATTAACGCTATGACCTACTCTAGGACCTAGCTCAAACCCCGCTAAAATCACGTGTCTTCCATTTAAAATACACGGCAATATCCCACGTAATTTTGCGAAGTCTTTCTTTATAGCGATTTCTTAGCGTTACTGACCTACTGGCTTGGTTATAGCGCCACCACGTGAATTAGTTTCTGAATTTATAATCATAAAATGTCCTCTCCTAGCCATCATATAAAATGAGGCCACGGACACAAAAATCTCAAGCCACACACACTGGCTGCGAATAAACGTGTATTTCAATAAATTAACAATGACGTGGTTGTAACAAGCAGAATGATTGAAAGACACAGTCTCTGAAGTTGGAAATTTGGATCAAGTTGGTCATTTTACCCTTAACACCCATACACTTTAGGTTTGCGAAATATGCAAGCAATTTTTGTGCAATTGAAAGCAATTTCTCCATAACCAAGACAGTCGTTCAATATGCATGCAGAATGTGATAACAGCAAGAACCCCGAAGACAGGTGTATAGATGAGGTCTGCACCAAATCTGGGAAGAAAGCGCAGCGGCTGGCACATGGACCATCTTCACGCTCTTTTTCATTAGACAGTGATAAAAAGGTCGACGAAGGTGAAGCAACAGACGTGTCAGGTATAACCACAGGAAACCAATCAAGTTGCGGTGTAACAATTTGATCAACTAAACATCATATCATATTGAAAAGACGTGTAGTACTTGCACAATGCATTTGGACGATTTTTGTCGTTTTTGTTGTATTATCTCATTTTATTGAAATTGACTATAGTTCTAAAAGGAAACTTGTTTTGAGCGAAACATGCTTCAAATTTCGAATGTTTTGGCGTGGTTGATCGGAGGTGATATACTTTTATTTTGATGTATACGTCATTAAACATGGGTCTAATTTCAGGCCACGTTCGTATTTAGTTATGAGAAGCACTGGCGGCGGAAGCGGTAGTTTCATCCTTTTTCGGAATCTCTGCGTTCTACAAAAATAGTGTGGCCGTGGGTTGACCACATGCCTGATTTAGTTTTGGTTGTTATCGCTACATCTGATCACGACATGAAATTCCAGTCCCCCATTTAAGCACCCCCATGAAGTAATCTACTAATATGATTTTTTTATTCAGTCTTCAAACCGGAAGAAAATTCCTTCCTGCTATGATACATTTATTGTTTCTGGCTACATTTTCAAATATAAAATGAGTTTAAAAATTATTGTAAACGCCGACTGGTTTCCTACAAGATATCTTAATACCTGATGTTGATACATTTTGCTTGTGTCATTATAAATCAAGTGACTAGCTGATCAAGCGCTGGGACGATAAGATAAATATTAAAATTTCAAACCATTATTAAAGTGGGTAGAAATAGAGTGTACGATACATTTAAATTTTGTAGTCTTGTTTACATAACAGTTCAACATAACTGCAGTCATTGAATGTGTATGCAGAATGTGACGACATGAAGAACACAGAAGACAGGTCTGTAGATGAGGTCTGTACTACGTCAGGGAAGGAAGCGCAGGAGCCGGCACATGGACCATCATCAGGCTGTCCTTCATCAGACAGCGATAAACAGGCCGACGAGGGTGAAGCAACAGACGTGTCAGGTATAACGAAAAGAAAGCAATCGTGTTGCAATGTTGTGGAAAATCGAATTTGGGGTGATTTTATAGAGGCGGCATAATTGCATGTATATTTTGACCATAGATCAATGAGATTGATTCTCGTTCTAATGGGGAAACAAAATGCCATGAAATCAGACAAGATTGTCTTGTTCAGAACACGCTTCCAATTTGTAGTATGGTTTTTTCCAAAAACAAGCATGCGCAATTCATATAAAAAATATCCTAACTTTGTGGAATACAATCGACATTATAGTGGTTATAAAGAAGTGATGAGCTTTATTTTGGTCAATAAATCATTAACCATGTGTCTAAGTTCAAGCCATGTTCGTATGGCATAATACAATCCTGTAAAGTATACATCTTAAAATGTCCAAAATCATCGATGGCACGTGTGTGTTCATAAGTTATTTCATGTCTTCTTCTGTGAATTGGGTGCTGAAAATTTAAGTCCTAAAGCCTACCTTGAACAGTAACACCTGAAAATACAACATGGTACAAAAAGGCAGATTCACCTATTATTTAGAAGGGCGTAGGACTAGCTGGTTAGCCATATACACCTAAAATAACAAAATTCCGTTAATGTTAGACTTTAAGACTTGGTGAGGTGTAATCATGACAACACAAAATAAATAAGGCACGTGGTTAAACCACACAATTTTTGTAGAATGCAGAACTGCCAATCTGAAAAGATTCAAGACCCCGCCTCCTCCGCCAGTCCATTTCATTACTTCAATGTTTTGACACGTGTGTTGTCTCTGAAAAAAAGTCACTTTAAAAAGTAAAAATACTGAAGAGATGGGCTGATTTCTTTCAAAATATTTCATTACCAAATTTTGATACATTTTTGCTTTTGTCATTGTTAGTCCAGTGTCTTGTAGGTCAAATACATGTACTTGGACGACAAGACCTAGCTAAGAACACTCAAAACTAAAAACTCATACCTATTAGAGTGGTAGTGGGATACATTTAATGCCTGTACAGTCTTATTTCAATTAACAGTTCAACATAATTGCAGATGAAGTGTCATCACAGCTGGACAAAGAAGAAGTCTCATTAGCATCCAAGCTTAAAAAACTAAGCAAGGATGACAGAAAATCAGAGTCAGGTGGAAAAATCCTTCAAAAGATGGGTGATATTTACAAAAAGCGAGGGCTATTACAAAAATGTACTCAACACTTCGTTACTGCTTCAGCCTTATATAACGCCGCTATACTGAGAGTTGAAACTGAAATGACTGAGGAGTTGGAGATCTTAATAAGAGACAATGAAACGGCATTCTGTACCACGCTTTGTCTGTCTGGTAGCAAAATACCAATGGATTTTAGGTCCGAAGTGGTAGAAAAATTGAGAAATGTCAGAATCCAGACCTCTCCAGGAGCCGATGAGCTACTGCGCACTTTTGCTAGTGAACTCAACTTAAAAGCACCGGATAGTGAGCGAATAAAATTAGAAGCAGTATTTGTTGAAGAAACTAGAACAATATTTCGGACCTTGTGCTCACACATGCAATGTTTCAATAAATACCTTCTCTCAAAATGCAGAGAAATTTTAGGCCCACCCCCACAGGACTACGCAGCGTTTGCCATGGGCTCTTTGGGAAGGGGAGAGGTAACACCCTATTCGGACTTGGAATGGGCCATTTTGGTAAAGAATGACGAGCAAGATCTTGAGTACTTCAGAGATATGACTAGACTTATGCACTTGTTTGTCTTAAATATTCGGGAGACAAACCTTAAGAGTATGCATATCAAGTCACTTAATGACTACGACACACCAGGTAGAAATTGGTTTGTTGATGACGTGGTAGCTCGTGGGTTTGAATTTGATAGTGCAGTACCATTCGCATGCAAGACACCACTTGGGCGACCTGATAGACCAGGTAAAGCCGGAATAGAATTAATCAAGACACCAAAACACATGGCTGAAATGTGTGAAGTCAGACAGGCAATTAAAGAGGGGTATAACTTCGATCGCGTTCTTATGTCAACAATGCAACTTGACGGAGACGAATCCTTGCTGAAGGAATTCAGGCAAGAGCGAGCGCGTCACCAGAAGGAGGAAGAAGCACGGATGAAATATTTCAGTGACATACGCAATGTTGTGGACGAGTTCTTGTATGAGCTTAGCTTCCACAACAAGCCAGGAAATGTTCATGACATAAAAAAGGAAATGTACAGACTGCCCACCTTGGTCCTCACCTTATTTAAAGCTATTTTCAATTTGACTAAGGACAACACTTGGGATCTCATTGATGAAATGAAATCCATGGCCATTTTGTCACCTGATGGTAGGCACAACTTACTCTTTATAGTCTCATTTGTCAGTCTATTCAGATTTGTACAGTATTGCAGTCAGCGTAGACAAATGGAAGACGTTGTGTTGCTAGGTAAGCCGTATGGCGATTTCAAACATTTGATAGTCCGATACTATTATTCTATCTACCCGTTAGTTAAATGTATTACAGATGGGTCATTCGTTCTTGCATTCATAACAAAAACGATTGGGGCGTCATTTTTTGAGAAAAATTATTTTTACGAGGGTTGCATAGAGCTTTGCTGCTTTCGCTATGACAACGCGTTAGAGACATTTTTCACACACATTGAAAACGTTTGGGAGAAGAAATCGCCACACACACAGACAGAAGACATAGTGGTGCACTACAAGGGACATGATGTTTTCTGTGACCACGAAGACAGATCTGTATGTCATTGTCTTCAGTTAATAGGGGAAGCGTATTTCCTTAAAGGACAAAATGCTTCTGCAATTAATTTTTACATGCAAGCATTAGAAATTACGAAGAAGCAGGAAGAGGTTGGAATGAGACTATCAAACCAGTTACTTGAAGATCTCAAGAAAGCGCTAAGCAGAGAACCATTTTTTCAAGAATTTTCCATTGAATCAATGAATATGAACGAGGACTCATATCTCCGAACAATAGCCAGACTGAAGCAGCTGATAGCCATGGCGTACTATAATCATGGAAACTACGAACATTCCTTGAAATGGTGTTTATCATCGATTAAAACACTGAAACTTTTGAAAGAAGGCGAACAAGATGATACCGTTTCAGTTAAATGTCTCCTTGCTAGGGTGCATTGTGCGATGGGAGAAAACAATAAAGCAACAGATGCAGCCGAAGATGCAGAAAGGTTAAGTAGGAAAATCCATTTAAACAATGACAATCCGAGTATTGCAAAGACATTGGGTCATGTAGGGTCAATCTACGGTAAAATGAGAAAGCATGATAGAGAATTACAGTACCATAAAAGGTCATTGAGAATGACAAGGAAGATGTATGTCGACATTGACCATCCCGATATTGCGTCATGTTTAAGTAACGTTGGCAGTGCATACAACGACTCTAGTGATCATGTCTCGGCACTACAGTATTATCAAGAGTCACTGAAAATGAGAAAACGGATATATGGCGACGTTGACCATCCCGACATTGCGTCTTCTTTAAGTGACGTTGGCATTGCATACAACATGTCAAGAGATTATGTATCGGCACTACATTATTATCAAGAGTCACTGGAAATGGCAAAGAGGATATATGGCGACGTTGACCATCCCGACATTGCGACTTGTTTAAGTGACGTTGGGGATGCATACAACAACTCAAAGGATCATCCTTCGGCATTACACTATTGTCAAGAGTCATTGGAAATGAGAAAGAGGATATATGGCGACGTTGATCATCCCGACATTGCGTCTTCTTTAAGTAACTTTGCCGGTGCATACAAGAATTCAAGTGATCATGTCTCTGAACTACAGTACTTGCAAGACTCACTGAAAATGAGAAAGAGGATACATGGCGACGTTGACCATCCCGACATTGCGTCTTGTTTAAATGACGTTGGCCGTGCATACATCAATTCGAGTGATCATGTCTCGGCGCTACAGTATGTTCAAGACTCTCTGAAAATGAGAAAGAGGATATATGGTAACGTTGATCATGCCGATATTGCGTCTTCTTTAAGTTACGTTGGCACTGCATACAACAAATCAAAATATTATGACTCGGCACTGGAGTATTATCAAGAGTCACTGGAAATGAGAAAGAGGATATATGGCGACGTTGACCATCCCGACATTGCGTCTTCTTTAAGTAACGTTGGCGGTGCATACAACAATTCAAGTGATCATGTCTCGGCACTACAGTATTTGCAAGACTCAATGAAAATGAGAAAGAGGATGTTTGGCGACGTTGACAATCTCTACATTGCGTCTTCTTTAAGTGACATTGGTAGTGTATACAACAATTCAAGGGATCATGTCTCGGCACTACAGTATTTGCAAGATTCACTGAAAATGAGAAAGAGGATATATGGCGACATTGACCATCCCGATATTGCGTTTTGTTTAAGTGACGTTGGCACTGCATACAACAATTCATGTGATCATGTCTCGGCACTACAGTATTTGCAAGACTCACTGAAAATGAGAAAGAGGATATATGGCGACGTTGACCATCCCGACATTGCGTCTTCTTTAACTAACGTTGGCAGGGCATACAACAATTCTAGTGATCATGTCTCGGCACTACAGTATTTGCAAGACTCACTGAAAATGAGAAAGAGGATATATGGCGACGTTGACCATCCCGACATTGCGTCTTCTTTAAGTCACGTTGGCAGTGCATACTATAATTCAAGGGATCATGTCTCGGGACTACAGTATTTGCAAGAGTCACTGAAAATGAGAAAGAGGATATATGG
>NMRA01001034.1:5546-24450 GCA_002633005.1 Phoronis australis | reverse complement strand
TCGGCACTACAGTATTATCAAGAGTCACTGAAAATGAGAAAACGGATATATGGCGACGTTGACCATCCCGACATTGCGTCTTCTTTAAGTGACGTTGGCAGTGCATACAACAAGTCAAAGGATCATGCTTCGGCACTACAGTATTATCAAGAGTCACTGAAAATGAGAAAACGGATATATGGCGACGTTGACCATCCAGACATTGCGTCTTCTTTAAGTGACGTTGGCAGTGCATACATCAATTCATGTGATCATGTCTCGGCACTACAGTATTTGCAAGACTCACTGAAAATGAGAAAGAGGATATATGGCGCAGCGTTGACCATCCCGATATTTCGTCTTCTTTAAGATACGTTGGCACTGCATACAACAAATCAAGTGATCATGTCTTGGCACTACAGTATTATCAAGAGTCACTGGAAATGAGAAAGAGGATATATGGCGACGTTGACCATCCCTACATTGCGTCTTCTTTAAGTAACGTTGGCGGTGCATACAACAATTCAAGTGATCATGTCTCGGCACTACAGTATTTGCAAGACACACTGAAAATGAGAAAGAGGATATATGGCGACGTTGATCATGCCGACATTGCGTCTTCTTTAAGTAACGTTGGCGGGGCATACAACGATTCAAGTGATCATGTCTCGGCACTACAGTATTTGCAAGACTCACTGAAAATGAGAAAGAGGATATATGGCGACGTTGACCATACCGACATTGCGTCTTCTTTTAGTGACGTTGGTGGTGCATACAACAACTCAAAGGATCATGCTTCGGCACTACAATATTATCAAAAGTCACTGGAATTGAGAAAGAGGATATATGGCGACGTTGACCATCCCGACATTGCGTCTTCTTTAAGTAACGTTGGCGGTGCATACAACAATTCAAGGGATCATGTCTCGGCACTACAGTATTTGCAAGACTCACTGAAAATGAAAAAGAGGATATATGGCGACGTTGACCATCCCGATATTGTGTCTTCTTTAAGTAACGTTGGCGGTGCATACAACAATTCAAGTGATCATGTCTCGGCAATACAGTACTTGCAAGACTCACTGAAAATGAGAAAGAGGATATATGGCGACGTTGACCATCCAGACATTGCGTCTTCTTTAAGTGACGTTGGCAGTGCATACATCAATTCATGTGATCATGTCTCGGCACTACAGTATTATCAAGAGTCACTGGAATTGAGAAAGAGGATAAATGGCGACGTTGACCATCCCGACATTGCGTCTTCTTTAAGTAACGTTGGCGATGCATACAATACTTCAAGGGATCATGTCTCGGCACTACAGTATTTGCAAGAGTGACTGAAAATGAGAAAGAGGATATATGGCGACGTTGACCATCCCGACATTGCGTCTAGTTTAAGTGACGTTGGCAGTGCATACAACAACTCAAAGGATCATGCTTCGACACTACAATAATATCAAGAGTCACTGAAAATGAGAAAGAGGATATATGGCGACGTTGACCATCCCGACATTGCGTCTTCTATAAGTAACTTTGGCGGTGCATACTACAATTCAAGTGATCATGTCTCGGCACTACAGTATTTGGAAGACTCACTGAAAATGAGAAAGAGGATATATGGCGACGTTGACCATCCCAACATTGCGTCTTCTTTAAGTGACGTTGGCAGTGCATACAACAAGTCAAAGGATCATGCTTCGGCACTACAATATTATCAAGAGTCACTGAAAATGAGAAAACGGATATATGGCGACGTTGACCATCCAGACATTGCGTCTTCTTTAAGTGACGTTGGCAGTGCATACATCAATTCATGTGATCATGTCTCGGCACTACAGTATTTGCAAGACTCACTGAAAATGAGAAAGAGGATATATGGCGCAGCGTTGACCATCCCGATATTTCGTCTTCTTTAAGATACGTTGGCACTGCATACAACAAATCAAGTGATCATGTCTTGGCACTACAGTATTATCAAGAGTCACTGGAAATGAGAAAGAGGATATATGGCGACGTTGACCATCCCTACATTGCGTCTTCTTTAAGTAACGTTGGCGGTGCATACAACAATTCAAGTGATCATGTCTCGGCACTACAGTATTTGCAAGACACACTGAAAATGAGAAAGAGGATATATGGCGACGTTGATCATGCCGACATTGCGTCTTCTTTAAGTAACGTTGGCGGGGCATACAACGATTCAAGTGATCATGTCTCGGCACTACAGTATTTGCAAGACACACTGAAAATGAGAAAGAGGATATATGGCGACGTTGATCATGCCGACTTTGCGTCTTCTTTAAGTAACGTTGGCGGGGCATACAACGATTCAAGTGATCATGTCTCGGCACTACAGTATTTGCAAGACTCACTGAAAATGAGAAAGAGGATATATGGCGACGTTGACCTTACCGACATTGCGTCTTCTTTAAGTGACGTTGGTGGTGCATACAACAACTCAAAGGATCATGCTTCGGCACTACAATATTATCAAAAGTCACTGGAATTGAGAAAGAGGATATATGGCGACGTTGACCATCCCGACATTGCGTCTTCTTTAAGTAACGTTGGCGGTGCATACAACAATTGAAGGGATCATGTCTCGGCACTACAGTATTTGCAAGACTCACTGAAAATGAAAAAGAGGATATATGGCGACGTTGACCATCCCGATATTGTGTCTTCTTTAAGTAACGTTGGCGGTGCATACAACAATTCAAGTGATCATGTCTCGGCAATACAGTACTTGCAAGACTCACTGAAAATGAGAAAGAGGATATATGGCGACGTTGACCATCCAGACATTGCGTCTTCTTTAAGTGACGTTGGCAGTGCATACATCAATTCATGTGATCATGTCTCGGCACTACAGTATTATAAAGAGTCACTGGAATTGAGAAAGAGGATAAATGGCGACGTTGACCATCCCGACATTGCGTCTTCTTTAAGTAACGTTTGCGATGCATACAATACTTCAAGGGATCATGTCTCGGCACTACAGTATTTGCAAGAGTGACTGAAAATGAGAAAGAGGATATATGGCGACGTTGACCATCCCGACATTGTGTTTTCTTTAAGTGACGTTGCCGGTGCATACGTCAATTCAAGTGATTATGTCTCGGCTATACAGTATTTGCAAATCTCACTGAAAATGAGAAACAGTATAAATGAAGTTGGCAGTACATACAACATTTCAAGAGATTATGTCTCGGCACTACAGTATTATCAAGAGTCACTGAAAATGAGGAAGAGTATATATGGTGACGTTGACCATTCCAACATTGCGTGTTCTTTAGGATACGTTGGGATTGCGTGTAGCATGTCGGGTGACCAAGCCTCGGCACTACCCTATTACTTAGACGCACTACGTATGATGATCACAGTTCATGGAAGCGGCCACTCATTTGTCCCCTTACTGTGTGTTAATGTTGCATGGGCTTTTAAAGACCTTGGCTTTTACGAAAAGTCTCTTGAGCATAATTTATGTGGTTTGCAAATAGTCTCAGGAAAAAGCGACCAAAATGCGAGATTGGCAAATCTCTTAAACAACACAGGTGAGGTTTACCTAAAAATGGATGAATTGAATGAAGCACTGAAATACTGCACTCGCTCACTGGACGTCAATAAAAAATTATTTGGTGAAGATCACTTTAACATTGCTGAAACACTAGGAAACCTTGGGCTTACACTCTCTAGACTTGATAACAATAGTGTGCGGGGGTTAGACATGTGCATAGAATCACTCGAGATGACTTTGCGGCTCCCACGATCATGAGTATATCGCGGTTTCTTTGAAAATGCTTGGTTTGTGTCATAAAGCGAGAGGTGATGTCGATTTAGCTCTTCGGTATATTAAATACGCTCTCAGCATGAGAAGAAGGCTGGACAAGTTCGGACGGGGTCACCCATACACGGCTGATCTTTTACGGGAACTTGGTGCACTCTATTTCAGCAAAGATGAACTGGACTTGGCCCATCGTTGCTACTCCGAGGCTAAAGAGATGAGAGCTAGGATTGGCTATAATAACGAAAACAGTGACAATACGGCGATGTTGAAGGAAATGACTGAAATGGAAGGGAGATTGTGTACGGAGGATTCACGCAGAATGTTTGAAAATTTGTCTTTGTAACTGCTTTTGTTGCAGTTACATTATAAAATGATCATGGCACTACTTTATGTTTTTGTTAATGCAATGGAAGATAATCTTGTGTGATATAGAGCTACATTTTGCCATGTTTAGCCAAAGTGAACTGGTGATGTATGAAAATGGCAACGAATTCAGTTATTTTACTGTTTGTAGTGTGAAGTAATTAATTGTGTGTTTCTTTGAAATTCTGTTCTTGAACATACATGCACCTTTTAGTAAGCCTACCTTCAGAATCGCCAGAGAAGTAATCCATTAGGTTTGAAGCAGTTTTCGCTTAATTTAACTGTTATAAATGCCCATAGTGGCCTTGTAAGTTATGTGATGACGTCATTTTGAAGCAATGGTATGGCCCCAGTATTTGTACAAAGAAGGTTTTGAAACATAACTTTGCCTTAGATAAATGTGCTCTTTTCTCAGTTGATAATTTTTGTGATCATTCAATATAAGTACCCTTTTACAATATATTGAGTAGTGTACACTTTCGGTTCGACCTCTGTTTGAAGTGATAATAATTCCTTTTTGAAGAAACAGTATACAACGAACCTCATTGCAACACTAGGTAAACCCTAGTGGACATTTCAGTAGGGATAAATTTGACGACTAAAAGTACTTTTTCAGAGGGTCATGAATAATATAATATTGTTTTTTCATTTTTTATTTTTTCCAACCGACGTACATGTATATATTGTGTTCTTAGTTACGGGATGATATTTGCATATACATTCGGTGCATAACAAATTTTGTGTTTATGTAAGAGTGCTTGATATTTTGTATATGTGTGCAACAGTATTCAATTGCAAAACTCGGCAAACCCTAAAAATGTATTTGACTGATACAGTTAAAACGAAGGTTAAAAATTGCTTTCCAGAGTGTCATGAATACTATCATGTTACGAATTCATGTTTTCCAACCGACATACATACGTGTGTGTTTCTAGTTTACAAGATGATACTTTCAGTTATATTCGTTGCATAACACAATTTGCCTTTGTGTGTGTGTGCGTGTGCGTGTGCGTGTGCGCGCGTGTGTGTGTGTGTGTGTGTGTGTGAGAGTGTGTGTAAGCTTGTATATGTTTTGCATATAAATACATGCAAAGTATGTATTTGTGCCTCAATATCCATGATCTACTTGAAGCTTGACTCAGACTCGGAAATTGACAAACAGCACGGTCTGCTAATCGAGCAGACTTAAAATTCTGTACTCGAATCGTGCTGCGTGATAGCCGAGTTTGATTAGGAATCAGTTTCAACTTGTACAGGTTAGGCAACGGTTGTAAGGGTAATGCTGAACACGAAAGGGGGAAACACGAGCACTGCAGTTCTAAACGAACGCCGATTATACCAAACAAACACCCAACCTTACGCTCTTCTTTCTATTGCAAGAAACAACACCAGAACCAACGAGTGGGACCTAGTACCACGAGTGCGCGGCGCAAAATCTGCAGCGCGGGATTGATGTTGGCATTCGATGTATCGGTATATATGATATAGCTCATTGGATAAGGTTATTAGAGGTTGGAGTGCAACGTTGAAATGATTGGTCCAAAAAGCTTTTAAAACTGTGTTGGTGAATAAGCGTGAACGATATTGGCCACGCTTGAATAATATTGACCAAGCTGGAATAATATTGGCTTAGTTTGTATAATACATGTATTTGTCACCTTGTACACGAAGATTAACATGTATTTACCAGCGTGAACATGAAAGCGAGTAAGGATTTAGTTTCGTAGTCTCAGTAACATAAATTGTTTGTATTACGAATGTTAAATATTTTTGTGATTTATATGCAAAATATATCATTTTTTGTTGCGTTGTCAAATCATTTATTTCTTTTACATGTTATATGTGCAAAACAAAAATCTAACAAGGTTAGGAAGTTTTTAAATATTTAAGGGACCATCAGCAAGACGAAAATTTAGATTTTTTAAAAGGCGTTATTATCAATATCAACAATTCTTGAAATTAAAAAATAGTCAATCAAACATAACATTCACGACCTTAAGTTACCTTAAATGTGGTCATTTTGTTCTTACCAAACATGATCATATTTCACATTAGAAGCAAGCAAATTCAACATCCTTCGATACTTTTGAGCTTAGTGAACAAGCTTTGATGAGATTATATGGTGATAAAGCTTGAAAAATATTGCTCAACCATAAAAAATATTGGTCAAGCTTGTATAATAGTGCTCAGTTTCAGCAACAAGACCTACTTTCCAGCTTGAAAAGTTATTGAGGAAAGATTATTCAAGCGTGTTCTTTAAATTTCTAACAAAGAATGTTATTAGGAGTTTGTTCAACTGGACTCTAAACACCGTTGACGTGCTTATGAGAACAACTGAAAATAAATTCAAAAGTCGTACGACATCTTAATCCAAGTTCAAGCGCGATTCGCTGAAGTTTGCCAAGTCACGTATCGTCTTTTCAAGCGTAATAAAAATGTCGCTATTTAATGACAGGTTCAAGGCCCGTCTTTTCAAGCTTGGAAAAGTGTAATCTTATACCACAATATTGGCCTAGAATGGCAAATACCACCGTGTAATATCCCATTTAGATTTCTCACTAGTCAGATATCATTTTGGCGAGAACCGAGGCGGTTTCAAACCCGGGCCGTAGGAGTTTCGAGTCGTCGATTTTACCACTGCATCACTCAGCTGCTGACGGCAATGTTTCTCGTTCAGTATGTGGTGTAAATAGATTATTACATGTTCTCAGTCGTTATCCCCTTATCTAGAGCCCGAGTGAATTTTGGAGAATTATCACCCTTTGGGCTTACGCCCCTCGGGAGATAATTCTCCAAAATCCACTCGGGCTCTAGATAACGGGGGATAACGACTTCGCCATGTAATAATTTATATATATATATATATATATATATCTCATTTTAAACTACTAAGATACGGTTTGATGGTGTACGATTATTTAGTTTGTGTTTGCTGAGACAGGGGCAAGATGAATTTTGTCTCCGTTAGTTGATCTTGTTTTGAAGTACGAATCAGATGTTTATGTATAAATAAGTGCGATTTTTACACAAGACGATTTTTACTTCATTTTGAACTTTTAAATTTTGTTCGTGTGAATTTTTCTGTGAGGTCATTACTGAGCGGTTTTGGGTTTATATTTCATTTTCAGGGTTTTCTTTCACCTATCATTTCTCAAAAGTATTAATGCAAAACAATGCCATTTTTAGTACGGTCGTAGAGAAACGGATTTGCTGCACTGACATAACATAAAGCGTAACAATTTGAAAACTTCAAACGTGATTAATCAAAATTCAAAAAATGTCATCAAAGTTTCTTTGACGTTGTACAACTTTCGCGAAATTGGACCTTTGATACGAACTGAAATGTGCCACTCGGATCTGTAACGTCCTTTGAATATTGTAATAAATTCCAAAAGATTTAATTATAGATGTACCGCTTCAAATATTTCACCCAAATGAATGGTAAAGTTTACCACCTAATCGACATTTAAATTTTCCAAGAATCTTACTTTTCGACTGCCAGGTCTGTCCGTATATGTGACAGTTCATGTGTTGAAATTACGTCGAGTGCATATTCATAAAACGAACGATTGTTACAACTTTCGTAAGCCACGTCATATCTTTAAATTTTCGGCAAATTTTACGACTTGGTTTGGTACAGCTACCTGGATAATCTTCAGGGTTTAGGTCCAAGAGCCTCAATTATACACATGAACTTTGAATCAAACATCAAAACCAATGAATTATATGCTTGAATCATTGGCCGGCCGGTCTATAGGCATGAATCACGACAACAAACGTTAAAACAAAAATCATGCCCACAACTCGCATTTCCGTGGTTCATACAAATTGTGTCATTTTTTATTTCAATGTAATAGGTCTGGCAAATCGGTGTACCCTTGAACTTGGTCGAAACAGAAAATCTGTCAAAATTCACCACCAGAATGGTGATACCCTGGCACTTTTCGAATAGTTGTTCTGGCTTGAATGTGACAGAATTGGTTTGGTTTGAGTCCGGAGGTTAGATCCTGGGACCTGAGAGACCACCGAAACATGTTCTCTGATTGATTTTGTTCTGCAACTCTCCAATTCATATCTCCAGGAACACGTCAGCACCACCAGCACGCGCAATTTTGATGAACCTCTCTAATGTAGCGTGGGCAACGAGTTATACAAATTCTCCAGTCGAAGGCAAACGTGCGCATTTTGCGTGAGAGCAGATGACGCCGCGTTTGAAGACGAGTCGGCCCTAGTTGATTTCACGGAGAGTGAAGGACAGCCTGAGCAAGAGGAGGGAAGTGTTGAGGAAGATGAAGACGCACGGGCAGATGACGAGTCGATGGAGCTTGAAAAAATCAACGATATAAATGAGAGAGTTGTTGATGACGAGGGAAAGGAAAATGAAGAGGGAGACGAAGACGATGTAATTGAAAAAAGCAAGGGTGATGAGGACGAAGTTGACGACGGAGATGACGACGTTGGTACCAGGAGTCTGCTGTTCTTCAGGACCTGCAGTACAAGACGTTACAGGGGACTGAAGTTCAGGCAACCGGTTGGTGAACACTGTTTGCAAAAATAATGGGTGAGTACTTTATTCATAGTTCTTATATTTGGAATCATGTCACACTTAACTTTCTCGTTCCATTTTTTTACACAAGTTACCTGAGTCCACTCATTGCGCTGAGGCAACCTCGCTTTTTATTGCCCACACAAGTTATTATTTTATGTGTTTGATCATATACACATCGTGCCATTTGTATCAGTGGAAAAATGTTAATAAAAATCTTAATAAGTGGATTACGCTTCTTCAACTAACTGTTTTGTTTTTCATTCTCTGGAAGTAAAGCTTGTATAACCCTTTTTATCTGTCTGTACATATGTCGATCATAAATTTTATTTCACTTGTAAATCACGTCAACAAATAGGCTCGTATATTTTGTTACCTTACTTCCTCATTTTCTTCCGTTCGGGTTGAATTCAAAATACATTGTTACAGCCTCAACCCAAGGGCGGGTTTTCCCGGCTTTTTGGATGACTGTCACGCGCCATGAACATAACCTCAGCTTTTGTCTACAGCTCAACATTTAATTGAGGAAAACCACCATTGTTTTTACCTGCCATTCTAGTTAACTTCAGAAGTTGTGTATTTTACACAAAACATTACCAGCTGTGTATCTAAATATTTAACTTTTTTGGAAGGCTCTCCCCACGTGACCTTTTTCAGTGCCTATTGCTCAGTCCTCTGAGGATGAGGAAAATGTCAAACTCACACCGTGTCCTTCTACACCAATAGTTCATGTGGACGATGCAGAGGGAGTCCATTTCAGTACGTGAGGTTCCAAGCGCCGAAAAAGTGTGCAGGTGTCAAGTAATACACATATTCTCTTATTTACGACTGGAAATCTCAGTCTTGTATGAGGATAAGTCAACTTTTCCGTGTATCATGTTGATGAGTATGGAATGTGAGTCATATAAAGCAGCATCGTGTATTGAGGGTAAATAAACCATGATTTTTAGAACATTTCTATAGGCCACAAGTTCAGTTTATCGTGGTAAACACGCAGCATCTTTTCGTTATGTGCTGCTGCATTACGGAGCAGACGATCGCCGGCGTGAGCTTTTTTTGGTTCTGGATTCGGGTGGTCTTATTGTACGGTGCATATTTGTACTCTGGGATGCGTTGTGTGTAAAACAGTGTAATACAGCAGGGGACAGGTTATGTAATCACTGTGGCATATTGCCACGTAGTAATGCGGGTATTGTAATGTTTATGTAGGTGTGTGTTTGTGTGTGTGTGTGTGTGTGTGTGAAAGTATGTATTTATATGTATATGGGTGTATGTATGTTTGTATGTAGTATGTATATATGTATAAATGGTTCGGTTTTTCTTCAACAGGAGATTCTTGAGTATTGTTTTTGATTGTCCTTGGTGATTTTTTGCTTCGCATGTGTTGAATTTCAAGAATGATGAGTTTTGGAATTTGATTTTACTTTTCTGGTTTGGAGTTCTAAACGTGTAAAAGTAAAACAAACCCGAGGATAAACACATAATGTTGTTGAATATCATGGTGAAAAAATGCTGCAAAAATGGGAAGGGGTTAAAGGGACTTGCGGTGTGGAATATTGACTGCGGTGCCACGAGTCAATGCACAATAGAGTGGCTAACATACAAAAACGATTGTCCTCTCAATACAACTGACTGAAGTTATCCGAATATGGACATTTTTCTATGGTCCTATAACTTGCTACTTAAACGCAGCAGAATACGAAGACTGGTGTACATTCTGTAGCATTGGGACAGCGTTGTTGCACATTTACTGCGAACCAAAGATACCAGAGCAGTATACGCAGAGAATGAGTTGTCATTGACGTTGGGACATGCAATATTAAATTAAAAGAATAAGTTGTGCAGCGAAAATCAATCTTTGACTTTCATTGAGTGAGCCAGGCATCGTTGCTAAGTTATTCGACGTCCTATGACCAACATGAACCAGAATAAACCAGCGCCGTCTGGTTTGTGCTAGGAGCCATGCTAAATGTAGCAAAATGAACCCAAACAATAAATGCATATATCTCATAATTTACATACATGATTTTCGTCCCATAATTCAGTTTTTGAATGTCACCAACCAATTACTTCAGTGCCCACAAATTTGCAAGGTTAGTGATAAGGTATTGATCAACCTCGCGAAGCACTAGAGTTTTACTCATGTGGTTTTGCGTGGTGTTTCGTGATCTCACCTTCCTCGTAAGAAAATTAGTCTACAGAACGTTATCCAGGCGACGTAAGTGGGTTTTCGTAAGTGCCCCACCAACGTAAAAGCCCCCATAGAAGAAACAAAAGCCCAAACTGGGGTCTTTCGAGATCATCATTTATATCTGGCTCGGTGCAAAGAATGGAGATGTGGCAAAAAGGTATTTTTCTATTCGTTAATAGTCCATAAAATGACCGTTATAATATTTCAAACTCGTCAAACGGGCTAATAGAGAACACGATTGGTATTTCGAGTCAACACAAGTAAGAATCTATAAATAAATGAACTATTATCACGAAAGACGTCACTCTAATCGGCTGGCGACTGTACACGCTAGGGTTGACTTGTGTATTGAATGTAAATGAGTCCCCGCCTCGGACGCCAACAACGCTGAGTTGAATATTCTAATCTCAAGTATTGTGTCTTATTCTAGTCTTTTGCATTAAAGTCCACAGCTCAAGGAGGGCGCTGTGGTGAAAATAAATGTTTCCGAAAGTCCCACCACTTTCATCCGAATGAGCTACTAGCAGAGAAATTTTCTGGACGAAAAATCGCTTCGGTAAAATAGACATTTGCGAAAGATTTTTCCGGTATCCAGTTTTTGGGTTAATTCTTTAAAACGTACAATGCCTTGCCATGTAAAATGAATTTCGCTCAGACAGCGCAAGTGACGACAAATCTTATTCGTTTAATAAGTGTAGATGTTATTCCACATCCACCGTGATGTATTTTGGGTTGCTATGGTTATACTATTGTTATACGTTATACAATGGTCTAACTGTGAATAATTTTTACCGGGAATTTTATGCTGATATGCTTCTCAATAAAGCTGATCTCGAGTCGTTATATAATTTTGATTTTGATGAGAATAGTATTTTGAATAAAAATATTACTCGCGATTAAGTAACGCGGGTAGTGATGAAATCTAAATATTATAAAGAAGTAGGAATTGATTAAGTACATGTATGTAAAAATGATAAAGCTATTGACCCTTTGACTTATTTGTTCCAAATGGTTTTTCTTTACGGCATGGTTCCTAGTTTATGGGCTAAATCCCTTATTATGCCAATTCCAAAGGGGTCACAGAAGGACCCGCGCGTCCCGTTGGGTTATAGGGGAATTAGCTTGTTGTCCAACAAAAACAAGTTGCATAGTAGTGTATTGAACAAAATAGACTGGTTGAGTACGCGGAGGAAGACCGGCTCCTTGTTGAAGAGCTAAATGGCTTTCGTCGTGACAGAGAATGTGTTGATCAGGTCTTTGTTTTGACCTCGGTTCTACGTAACCGATTGAATAACAAACAATCCATATTTTTATTTTGTGACTTTTATTTATATGCGAAAAAGCTTTTGACTGGGTAGATAGAAATAGTTTACTTTTTTAAAATGCTGGATCTGAAGATAGTTAGAAAGTTTTATGAATCGATTAAAAATATCTATGCCGGAACTCAATCCTGTGTTAAAATTTATACCTTTATGGACTGGTTCGATACAACTTATGGGGTCAAAAAAGGGATGTTTCATCACCAGGTAACACTGCAATACAGTGAGGCGATTTAGTGAAGTGCTGGTTGTGATGGAGACGAGAACAGCGCAACTGGAAGCCATCCTCTGATGGACAGTGGCGTGGCCAGCCCCTGTCGACTCGCTACTGAGAGGCCTCGTACCAGGTTTTGGAATCAAACCTACTTCCGACGGCTGGTGATATGGATGAGGAGATCCCAGGATAACTTGCCTCTCTTAAACTTTGTAGCAGCTATTGTGTTTTGGGATGCGAGTACTTTAGTAATTTAAGAAGTATATTTGTTAGTTTATCATAAAAAAATGTGGTTTTAATTGCTTGGCCACGCGAAGTTTCTAGGATCATTATGGGTTTTACGGAAGAAACACGCATTTGGAATAACTGTTTACGGTATAGACTTCTTGAAGTTATTACATTTGACCAGAGGTATAAAACAACAAAATTTGTTGTTTTGCGATTTTATCACAAATCAACAATTCTTGTCGGTAATATCATCAGTTACTTGTGCTGAAATACTCTCTCATTGATTATAATTTATTTCCGCCAGCATAGCCTCAGACTGCTTTTCTCGCTGATAACGTCCATTTATACATGTGGCGCCATCTTTTAAAACCATACGTTTGAGGTGGAAGTTTTGTTTATCCTGTCTAATGTGGCGAGTTAGGGGTCCTATTTAGGTACGATGATATAATCGACCAAACGGGGTTCAAAGAACTGCCGCTAGTCGCCGTATACATGGTTTGAGACTAGCATTTCGGGTTTTAGTATCTCTTGAATTTATAGTTATTAGGGTTCTATTTTAAGAGAAACATGCACGCTAATTCCTTATCTCTGTGATTTCTTGGTCAAATTAGTTAGAAACATAACATAAAACTACGATGTGAGTATGAAGTATCTTGAATATTGCGAACTGTTTTTAAGAACGAGTTGTGTCGAAATGATCTGCAGTAAATCCCTCAACCATATCCAGTAAGCATCGTGACATAGTGAGCCCCCATGATACTCAGTAGTGCAAAGGTCAGCTACATGTATTTGCAGAATTTTTGTTTTCGCATTTACAAATTGTCGATGAATACATATGCACTTATCTTAACGTTATGATGTTCAAATAGCATTTTCGTTCAGTTCCTTCTAGACATTAGCAAGTTTAGGAGCAATCAAATGCATCTTAGGGGATTTTAAAGTTGCTCCAAACTAAAGTACTTGAAGGACGATGACGTGGGTATCAGAGGGTGTGTCAGTTTTCAATTTGTGTTTTGTATTTGGTGTTAAATAAACCGTCTTGTGCATGTATCTACTATATATCTGTGGTTTATCTCTTTGAAAGATATCACCACGGTTCCTTTGCGTGCAATACGAATTAGCTAAAAGACTGCACGACTCTGCGAACATTTCCTCTAACGAAAGTGTCAAGTTAGTAAATTATAGATCGTAGCTGGAAGCTCCACCGATTCTCCTCACAATAAAGTTAGAAAGACCCATGTTGCACACTGAGACATTCAACATTGGTAATGTCTGACAGAAGCTGGCCAAGCTCGTTTTGTTCAAAACCTAGTGAATTCATACTGTTGGGTCTAACAAAACATGGTATTGTTTTTATCTGTGTTTTTTTGAAAACTGATGTGATGATGTGCCAGTGTTTAGTTGTCGAGTAGAAAAAGCCAACTGAAATAGGTTACTATCCTTCTTCCAACATCGTCTGATGTCGGGTGATATAGGTCGAAATCGTTTTTCTTTAACAAGTGAGATGCTGGCTTTGTAAACAATCAGGCGTCTGCAATTTTGTCCTGAAATTTTACTCAAACTTATTCTGATCACTTTTGCCCTGCTTTGAATACAAATTCAAAATAATATGATCGACTACATAATACTTTATGCACGTTAGTTTCTAGTCCTGATTGGCCCTTGGAGACTCCAAGACTCGAGCTGCGACTCGAGGCAACTCAAAAGTTCGAATTCAAATTCATAGCTTTAATGCTAGGGTCATCAAGTGCAAACAAGTATTATTAGACAGTCATCCACAAAAATCTTAACCTACTTCAGCGCAGAATTATTGAGTCTGACACTTATTTTGAGCATGGAAAAGTTAAAAACAAGTAACAATTTTAAATTCAATTTCCATTAGAAAGATTAGACCTCGGACCAAGAACCAATGGTGTAACTTTTTAGCCTTGCAGGGATTAAAAATGGATTTTGCGGTGGAGAATGCGATCGCAGTAATAATTATTCTACTCCATTTGATCCCTAGCACAGCTGGGTAAGGGTTCGAGCGTTAACCTTCCATATTGAAAGAAATAAATACAGCTGCGCCGCCTTCAGTCTGTTACGAAACCGTGCCCTTCATTCTTAACCGTGGCTAGCCCGAGTGGCTGTGTACGTGTGGGTCATCAGGAAATTTATTTTGCTTCTTGTGTGACTGTTAGACTATGTTCACCGTTTGCTGACATATTTTATAGCCTACACTTGCAAACAACAGAACTGCGCTGACAGTGGATTTAACAGGTTGGCAGTTATTGTTTAAAAGCTTTCTTGCTTATCTTTTGACCTGTAACAATTGTAACAGGTTTTATGATTGGTTTGCCCAAATGAAGCTTTAAAACAAGCCAACAATGCATCATTGGGACTTCCGGTTAAAATGGCGGAGCGAGAAGACGTGTTTTGAGGAGCTCTGCTGAGACGCCCCGCGAAATTCAAATTTCTCATACCGTAGTTGTATTTCTGCTTGCACGTTTTTGAAAGATGGATCGCTCCAAACAGAAGAAGACTATCGCTGATTATTCTGTGGCTACGAGGTCAGTTTCAATGAGTAGCGAAACTCGTACCGTACCCGAGACAGAGCCCGCCTGGCTTTCATCTATCAAAGAACAGTTAGCAGGTATGAGCTCAACTCTGTCGGAAATCAAGAATTCTATTGCAATAACTCACTCATTGGCGGAGGAAAGTAGCGAACGTTCTAAAAACAATGAAAAAAATATAAGGGCGCTGACGGAGGAAAATGAAAAGCTGAATAAACAACTATGTAATATCGAGTTTCAAGCACGCCGTTCAAACCTTAGATTCGGTGGCATACAAGAAAGCGACGGGGAGTCCTGTAAAGAAAAGTTATGCTCCGTTTTGAAAACGTTTTTCAACATAACAGACATCTCATTCGAGCGTGTGCATAGAACAGGAGTGAAAAAGAATGGAAAACCTCGGGCAATAATTGCAAAATTCACCTTTTTCGAACAAAGAGAGAAAATTTGGTCGGGGCGCAAGAACTTCAAAGGTACAGAATTCTTTGTGAATGAAGATCTCCCCTGGCTAATGGTACAGAGGAGAAAGCCGCTCGTCCCGATTTTGAAAGCTGCAAAGACGTGTCCTTCAGTAAAATCTGTTTTCCTAACCAGAGACACACTTCATATTGATCGTAAGTCGTATTCTGTGGATAATTTTCACGACATTCCTGCGTACTTGCGAGAGTCGTCAGGTTAAACAAGTCCAGTGACTGCGTGTGAGTGTAGATAGTGTTTCCAAAATTTCATTAATTAAAAGACTGCAAAATATTGTTTGCTTTATTGCTCATATGATATGCTTACACAGCTTTTTGCTGACGGTATGTATGATTTTCGTTTCTTTTCTACGGTATGATAACTATTGATTTGGCTCTGTAACAGATAGAGCATTGCCAGCCCTTTCTATGCTTGTTTTTAGGCATCGGGCCATTACATCTGCATGTAAAGTTGACTGATGTGGGCAGTGTTCTATTCAGTTGAGTCTTTCATTGTGTCTACAACTGATTTGCATATCAACACAGGTCTATGAATGCGGGTATCGTCTTAGCTGATGTCCAGTGTGTATCATGGAGGTGGTGAAGTACACTTTAGCCACTCCCTTTTTGTTTTCTTACATATTTTTGGGCGAGATTTTTGTTGATTCACCAACTTGTGTACGTTCTATATACATCACACTAAGTATTTTAATTGATAGACCCGATTTGTCATGTCTTTTGTCGGAACATGGTTAGTATCTTATCTTTAAACTGAAGAGGACTAAGGGACACAATTAAGAGAAAGGATGTCTTTGAATTTTTGAGACGGAAGTGTTGTAGTATATATTGCTTGCAAGTGGTGTATCATAATGTGTACATTTAGTGGGTCTGTGCGGTGTATCATAATGTCTACATTTAGTGGGTCTGTGGGGTGTATCATAATGTCTACATTTAGTGGGTCTGTGCTGTGTATTCTAATGTGTGCATTTAATGTGTGTAGCTAAGAATGTGTTTAACAATGACCAAACATTGTCTTCTTTCCAGATAATGTTCACTTCAGAAACTCTGCAGAACTGATGCGCACTCTGGTGGAGGAAGGTGTTGACTTCAGAACTCAGGTAACAATAGTGTAACTTGTAAAGGCCCGTCCACACTTAGCGATTTCTCTTCAAAGCTTAGTTGAGTGCAGTTGCGTTTCTGACAAGTTGCTTAGTGTGGACATGCTTTTGAAAGCAATCCTCAGTGGTTAAGCAATGAGTCTCCAACTCTGATGAAGCACCCTTATTTAGCAATTTCTTGTTGTCTGTCCGTTCTGTTGCAGGCAAATCACTTAAAAGTATGAACAGGTGTTCAAGAGTTCAAGAATTTAAGCCTTACCTAAAAGAGAAGCCTCTATTTTGCACCAATTATTTCACATACATATCTTCATAATGACTATGTTCTGTTGTCATGTCTGTGATACATATGCATATATGAAGCCATGCTGTCAGTACATGCGTGTATATAAAGCCATGCTGTCAGTACATGCGTGTATATAAAGCCATGCTGTCAGTACATGCGTGTATATAAAGCCATGCTGTCAGTACATGCGTGTATATAAAGCTATGCTGTCAGTACATGCGTGTATATAAAGCCATGCTGTCAGTACATGCGTGTATATAAAGCCATGCTGTCAGTACATGCGTGTATATAAAGCCATGCTGTCAGTACATGCGTGTATATAAAGCCATGCTGTCAGTACATGCGTGTATATAAAGCCATGCTGTCAGTACATGCGTGTATATAAAGCCATGCTGTCAGTACATGCGTGTATATAAAGCCATGCTGTCAGTACATGCGTGTATATAAAGCCATGCTGTCAGTACATGCGTGTATATAAAGCCATGCTGTCAGTACATGCATGTATATAAAGCCATGCTGTCAGTACATACATGTATATAAAGCCATGCTGTCAGTACATGCGTGTATATAAAGCCATGCTGTCGGTACATGCGTGTATATAAAGCCATGCTGTCAGTACATGCATGTATATAAAGGCGTGCTGTATGTTATGCATCAGCTATAACTAGGCAGATGTGTCGATGTAAAACCCTGAAGTAGAACCAAGGTTCAAAGGTTAAGGATTGCAGGATAGTAAAGTTTCACCTATCGGAGATGTTGATATGTATTCTATTTAAATGAATTAACAATGGACAAAAGCTTGTATTTGAAAACGTGCATGACTGCCCTTGTCTGTAAGAATGTAAAACGTCTGAGCAAAAGACATTATTTTATTTGTAGACATGTGGCCCTAGTTAATGTTAATAGATGTCGCCACTGTCTCACAGTTGTACTAACACACATTGTTTTTCCCTCAGATCTACATCGACCAGAGTCATGCCATATCGGGCACAAAGGCGAATAAACATCTTTATCAGACGTTGACAAACTTTCTGCTCGACTGTTTCTCCGGAAGTACCAATCACACTCAGTTAGTTATTGACCACACAAAGCTCGCCGACACAAGATAACACCGTGCAAGAGGATAGAGCGTATTGAAAACCAATGAGCTGAGTTGATGGTGCATCTATATTTTGGGGAATTATTGGTGATAATTCGAAGATCTACGCAGATAGTGGACTGCTACTTTGTGACATTGCAAGCCAAGACTCTTTGAGAGAAATTTGGCTGCAGACATAAGTTGAATGTGATAAAATGACCACTGCTGTTGTCTGCATAAAGTTATTGAACAGAAAGGCTTTTGGAGACTCTTTTGAAGAGAAATGATGAGATTGTGATGACGTCATTGTGATGAAGCCTACTCTCCTTACAGGGGAGGTATAAAGACTGCATTTAGAACCAGCACACGCTCTATGAGAAGTGTTGCCTCCCACTGTTAAGTGATTTAATTCTTCCATTTTTGTGATTTTGTCAGGGTTGTGCTTATGTATGTTATTGAACTTTAACCGAGGCCCCGCCTTGTGAATCTCTTCTTCCCATGGGTTTCACGGAATTTATCATGTGAAAGTATTTGATGTGGTGGTGTCGTATGCAGTTGCTTTCGAACAATTCATTTAGAAAGTACATTGTTGCAGGGCACTGTAGGAATCATTGTCAGACAAAAACAAATTATTTAAAGCATTTGTCTCCTCCAATGGACCGCCGTGCACTCGGTTGTCCGAACAAGACTCTGTAATTTTCAAGCTTCTGGTTGTTTGCTGTTTACTGTCTCATACTTGGTGTTTCTTTATGCATGCTCTTGATTTATCTGTCTACTTTATATTTTGTTTG
>NMRA01001033.1:40699-55377 GCA_002633005.1 Phoronis australis | reverse complement strand
GAGCCATCTCGTGGAAGATTCTAGAAAGGATCTTGGCAAGGGCAAGGGTTAACGAACAGGAAGTTAACTAAGAGCTTGTCACTTGCATCGTGGGTAGTAAGATACAACATGAAGTGTTGCGTCATCAGCCAGAGACTGTGACCAGCAAGAAGATTCGCGGGCAAAAGAAATTACCTGCAAGTGTTGCATCACCAGAGGCGGTGACCAGCAAGTACACTGTCGCTACACAGTGTGTGTGTAGTTCGAAGATTCACCAACAGGACAGACATCCAACAAGTGGAGAGTCCTAGCTTGGATAGCAGATAGGACATTTGATTGTTTTGGTTGTTTGATTAAAGTAATCTTTAAAGAGGGCGCTAGCGTAGTTACTCTTTGTAGTTGATTACTTAATTAACAATAGGTTTCATTTGTCAAATTAGGGGTTATCATATAATAAATTAATTACTGAATTTGAATATTCACTCTCCATCTACGCACAATCTCAAAGCATAGCTACCTTTTAAACAAACCCACAGTCAATCATCTGACATTGTACACTGTAACACTCTTCAACGAGTCCTAAATGCGTGTTACAATGCACTCCAGGATCAAGTCGATATTTACTCTTGTTGCCAAGATTTTGGCTTATATTCAGCTTCGAGACTAGCGGTAATCTGTATTTTGCTCCGAATTTACAGTGTGGCAGCCTCAGATGAAAGTACCACTATCCCAGAACTCTTAGGTATCGCGACTTCACACTTGTTCTCGTTGCTCAAAGAAAAGGCCGTCTAATTGCGAGCTGTTGAAGAAAATTACAGTGTGTAATGTATTGTAATAATATATTACAGTGAGCTGCAAGCATGTAACGGCTTGCATTTAGTAAACTCTTGAATGCTGTTACGGAGTTTGGAACGGGTGGCATATTAAATTCACATATATCCCAACTAAATACGACGTGTTGGTACATTTCATTATTTATTTGACGAACATTTTCCTCAGCGCCGCAAAGTTTTATCAAACATTATGGGTTGACACAAAAATTTGAATTTTGAATCTTGTACTGCGTGGTTAAGTTACGAATGCAGTTGCTCGATTCTAAAATCTGCTCTGATTGACGGAATGCCAGTTCTTCTCCATTTGACCCATTTCTTGCTCAACCATAGCATTTCAAAACCCTCACTTCAAAGATCTTCCAACCGTTAGAGAATTGAAGGATGTACGTTTCATTCGCTGTCTGTTGGCTGCAAATGTCGGCGCGTATTTTTTGGTTTCACTGGTTGGTTTCATGCTACTTTGGTGGCGGTGTTCCATAACCCATATGTTATCCCAGAAATCTATAGCCGTTAAAAGATTAGTGCAAGAGGGAAGTTGTAATTAAACGGGAATTTCGGGAAAGTTTTTCATGGCTGGAAATCGCAAAAATATGTGTGGTTGGCATGCGTGCACCCAGCCTAACAAATGGGGGTGGGGGGCTCGGGTTTTTGAGAATGTGGAACTTTTACTGAAAAAAACGCTATGTAAACGCATTCCGAAATAATATGAGACTTTCATAAAATCTCAAAATTTTCTGCTCAATTCAATTTAAAGTGGGTGCAATAGATACCTTCTTTAGTTGTGATTTCATTTCAATAATTTCTTTGCCAAAATGATCTTTAATTACTGTAATTAACTTTCAAAACTCACGTTCCGTTTTCAAAGAATGGAACATATTGTTGAGAGGTTAGATATTAAGTAGCTTGAACAAGTAGTTTCTACTTACGGATTACAAGATATTTGTTGTAAACAACGGAGACGGCTAAGAACTTAAAGTCCTGCTCTCAAACAGCCCATGTGGTTCCAGTATCCGAAAATACTTACTACATAAAATCTTATTTTCGACACGCTTTCTTTATATTCTTTTCGCCTTTCTTGCCAAAAGCGATTTTTAACAGTATTTGACCCTTCTCCGTGAGCGTATAATTACCGGCTGTCATCGTTTATTTCCGTACCCACATTTCCGGCTCATCAGTTCAGGAACTTGTCCTGAACACCGCCATCTTTTTCCTTGTAACTGAATGTGCTATCGCTTGTTCGAAATGTCTTCATTATTTTGTTTTATTAGTAATATCTCGTGATTCGTTTGCATATGTAGTGTATTTATAGTTTGTAGTTAGTGGTCGTTGAATTTTTTTTGGAATGTTACGCGTACTTATTATGTTAAAATAGCATTGGTGTTTAGTTCCTTACGTAGGGTGGTCGAACCTAGGAACCAATATGAGTCGAACCAATTTTTTTCGTTTTAATTTTTTTTCTCGTTTTGAAAAAGTACTTTGCTATCATCGGAAAGCTAGTGCATTCTACTCGGTAAAAATTGAAAAAGTATCAAAATCGGGGTAAGCAGTGTAAAGTTATTGCAATTTTTGTGGAGAAATTTGGGTCACTTTGTTTGGATCGCGTCGGCCATACTGGAGGACAGCGGGATAAGATACGAGTTTAAAACTTTGTGTAAATTGTTTTCGCCAACAATTTACGGTGAAATTTAGGGAGACATATCTTTACTTACTAGTCTGCACGATTCAACAATTTTCACCAAATTTCAGCCTCGCAGTTGTTACTTATTAAGTGATAAATGTGCTCACAATTCCCGTTGGGCTTAGTCTCATTTCTGCGGCGGCACCGACAACATGGCGACTTTTGCTGAACTGGAAGGCATGTTCAACCTGTTACTTTGTAATTTTTGAAGTTTTAACGTTGATACACTTTGACAAACGTTGCTACAAAAAGGAACTTTGTTCAATTTTCGTGTTTTTTGTGCAAAAATATAAGATATACGAATTATTTACTGTGAATTTCCTATCAGGTGATCTTACACTAAGTTAAAAAAATAGTTGAAATAATTTTGAAATGGGTTTTTGTTTGACTGTCAACTGCTGTTCAAAGCTTGATTAGATGTCACAAAATGATTCATATTTTTCTAAATTTTAAGTCTAAATTGCTTTCAAGTCATGTTTTGTAAGCTATTGTTTCTTAATTCAGGTTATCAAGTCAACAATATGAATAATCTTAATTTGAGAAAAAAGCTATGTTCGATGTGAAGCTTCAAGCCTCCAATTCTTGTTCCTTGCAACTTCATATTTTTTAATCATACTTGTCAAATTCTGGTGTAAGGAAACACTATTCGGTCACCATGGTAATAGTTACATGTATGTTCACTTTCATATCATGGAAGCTTTTGCTGTTGAATAGTGTTAGTAATGCTCAATGTTGTAAAGTATTGTGCATTTTAAGTAACTTATTATGTTAAAAGGTTGAATCACTTTGGCTTGATGAATAAAAAATAACATTTTGTATTGGACTTGTCAGATACTTATGTGCTGGAACGAGCCCCCTGTTGGGAGAAATGGAAAAAGGTCTGCCTCAGTCAGAGAAGCACGAACTCCGAAAAAAGTAGAAAACGAGACAATATTCCACTAGAAGACAGGAAGTACCAAAATTTAGCGTCTGCAATTCATAGCTCTGAACATACCCAGTGAATCTTATAGTAAAAGGTAGACATTCCCAAAAATTCCAGCCCCCCAATTTTTAGGCTTGTTGCGCTCATGCAATGTCTGGGCAAATCTCTGTTGAAAGCCAACAACTTTGAACACTTCCCCAGAAGACCCCAAGTTATAAATAAACCTCGTTTGAGCGAACGCTTCGGCCAGGGACCAGGTAGGCCTAAGGGTAGCCTTGGCACAAAGCTGTGGAGGTCTACTACTAACAAGCTGTATTTTGACGAGTCTTCATACTGGGGGTAGCTGGCACTGAGGTGAGCTAACCTAAGGGCTGCCGCGGCAAACTGACACAGGACTAACCAGCCCGTAATTTCATGCAAGTGTCTCTAACTACCTTTGTATGTATACGGCATTTATGATTTGAACCTTTTACTTCGACAAAACAGTTTGAAACCGCATGCCTTTACCGTTCGCCTGTGTCTTGTCTCGATCCGCACCGGGTCCGATAGGCTGCGGTCCCGAGTCCGGCAAAATAATTTCTGTCAAAATTTATTCGCCACATTTCTTCAGCAAATTCGATAAAATTGTCCGTGTTTTGATTTTATTAAAATTCAAGGCGCGCTGACAATTATTTTATCCCCGTTGACAGGCTGGTAACAGGCACTGCTCCGGTCGCACTGACGGCGTTTTCTTAGCCTGGGTTCCTGAATGAATTGTACTTCCGGGTTCGCGGTAAGTTGAAAATGGCGGTGGTTCTTCGGGTGCGAATCGTGAGTGGCGCGTTCATTTAAACTTTTTTAGAGTACGTATCGTGTATTAGTTATGGGGTAGGTACTTTTTGGATCCTTATAACATCCTCTAACCATGTAAAAAGGGTTAACAACGTTCGAGTCCAGGACTTTAAATTCAATACGTTTGACAGGAGCGCAGTTTTGTTTCGGTGGCATAACGGGACCCAATTAATGGCGTCCTGGTGAAAAGTGCAAATCTAAGTGAAGAAGATATAGACCATTGCTTAAGCCAATTATATTATGTTATATTTGACTAAATTTACAGACTTGCTGATAAGGTCTTACAAAGCCTTAGTGAGGAATATCGGTGTCAGATAAGCGAGAACTCTTTGACTTCCGTATCTAACCTTGCCTTTAGTGGAATGTCAATACAGAACCCATCAAACAGTGAACGGACGGATGCTACGTTCACGTATATGCAAACAGGAAACACACGGCGAGCTAATAAGCTTGTTTTAGGCATGCACACAATCGCAAAAGAGATGCGCTAATTTTCGAAGCTATTGGTTGCGTTTCGTTGGGCGTAAAATATCTTAATGACAAACGAGGCTGCTATGAACAACTCCGTTCTGAAGAAGAATTACTTACACAAAGATAGATGGGTGTGCTCCATGGCCACTACTGCAATCATCAGCTGAGCGCCGCAACAGCTGGTCGATGTAGTTGTGTAGACACGGGTTCCAGTAGTGTGGGTATAGATCGTGGTAGTATAGTTGGGTTACCCGGTTCTTGGTTGAACGGTAGATAGTTTGCTAACAAGGTAGCAACAGCAAGTTGATGGAGAGTAGCATAAAAACTAACACAGTCGTTGAGTTTCTACTGACACACAAAGTTTATTAACTCTAGCTACAAGATATATTAGAAATATGTGTGGGTTGTGAATGCAAGACAACAACAATATTGAGAGTTCCGGTGATTTCATCCAACTCATAAACATGAATGAAGTCTGGACAGCTTTTTGGCATATAGGGTTTCACTATGAGTGGGCACTGATCAGTGACATAGTAAACAACAACACAAGATGTCGGGAATTGTTATATAACATAAACTATTTTGTTGGGATAGTTGTACATCATAGGAAATCATGAAACTTGCACTTAAATAACTTCATGAGAATTCATGACAGTAGTTGTGTTGCAATCGACTTTCAGGTCATGTCTCCATTTTAAGACCTATCGGACATGTGCTGCTCTGCACAGCCTTCTGTTCACACACCATGACCACCTTCCTAGAATGGTTCACACCAGCCAACGGCTTCAGGAACCTCCATATTTGAAGTTTTATGCACAGAACTTCTTTCAATATTCACTCTCCGGACTGTATATTGTTTTGTCAATGCGTTTAAAATGCCAACGCCACAACGTTGGGTTACCTTTGTTGGGCCTTCAGGTTTTTCACATAGAATAAATCACTCTAGAATTCCATTTCAATACTAGTAGCAGTTGCAAAACTTTTCGATCAACTCGATAAAATCCCCGAAACATCTATTTGCTGACGTTACCTTTGGTTCAGTAAACTGTAGTAACGTCACGACACTTGATGTCAAGCTGGCGTCGTGAACCGAAAATCCATTCCCCACTCTGTCAAGATCTAGCGGGTACCAGATATGAGTATTTGAATATTAATGCATTAATGTGGTCTAAAGCTCAAATACTCTATCTATATTTGCCCACTCGCTCGAAAGTATGCATACCTCTGGTTTGCTGTGTAGAGTAAGACAGTCGCTCCCCAACCAACTAGCCAATTCGGCGGTTAACACTTTTTTTAAAAGCAAGACTGTGATTCTATAAGACCACTTGATGTAAACTTGGTCGTATTACCGAATTGTTCCAAAACCCTCCTCAATCCTTTCCACCCCACAACCCTCTCGATCCACGACCCCCTCGACCCACGACACACTGCCCAACTTCCCCTTCGACCCACGGTCCACAACCTCCTCGATACAGTCTTCACAAGCTCAACTAGATCTGAACATTGAACAACGAAACGGGCCGTGAGGTCGGATGGCTTTTCCCTGTTTTTTTTTTGTAATTAAGAGAATCAATTCGTTCCCGGCAAAGTGTAATAGTCTCGTCTGCTCTTCAGTGAATGATAGGTTCAAGCTTTTTCTGGGAGAGTGCGAGGAACCGATGAATATGTAATTTCTTCAGTATATACAGTTTGAAAAAACAAATTGTTAACTAGGAAGTATCTCAATGTTCCGGAGTATTTTGTAAACAAGTATACAACAGAAAACAAATAATAAACAAATGAAGTTATGTCCATTCGCGTTAAACGTTCTCTCTCCTTAAGTTTCGTAGAACAAGCCGGCCCATTGGTAGCAGCTCGTGGAACTGTTTCCGTGACAACGATAGCACGCCCACAATTGGCTATAGAAAATCATGTTCCTACGAACTTTCTGTTTTTAACCACAAGACGTGAGCCAGAGCAGATTCGCGTGCACGTAAGTCTTTTGGGAAAGTCATTCAGCGACGTGATATGATTATGAAATGTGTAAAAAGCGCAGAGACTGCCACAGGCCGTGGGTCGAGAGGGTCGTGGGTCGAAGGGGTCGTGAGGGTTGTGGGGTGTGCGGGTAGAGGGGGTTTAAAACAATCCCATATTCTCCGTACACTTTCCGATCTTCCAGTGTGTAGTTATAAAGCAAATTGCCATTAGACATTACAAAAAAACAAGTTAAAAAATAGTGGCTGTATTTGGAGAGCACATGTCTCGGGCGCATAGTGAAATGCACACGGTGGAAGCGAAATAAACAGCGAAATAACTCGTGGTGACAGGTAGAAAGGCCTACAGACAGATAGTGTGAATGGGCATGTCTATATCAAGATCTGCAACAGAGAGTGCTGTCGTGTTTTTAATTAAGTTTGCGTTAATGAAGGTCTGCTGCCGGTTTATACTCATGGAAGGTACTTGAAAGGTGATCTTAGGTGGCTCTCAATCGTTTTCGGCTAACTGTTGAATTTCCCTCCCCGCCGACCAATTACATCAAAGATGATGGGTTGACATAGAAAATTGAATTTTGAATCTTGCACGGCGTGTTTAAGTTACGAATACAGTTGCTCCATTCTAAAATCTCTGATTGGCGGAATGCCAGTTCTTCTCCACTTGACCTATTTCTTGCTCAACCGTGGCATTTCAAAACACTCACTTCGCACACCTTCCGGCAATGGTTAGAGAATTGTACACTGTAGGATGTACGTGTCGTCTGTTGTCTGTTAATGAAAATGACAGCGTGTGTTGATTAGTTTCACTGGTCGGTTTCATGCTAATTGGGTGGCGGTGTCCCACAATCCGTTCTTACTATAGTGGATGTTGGAGGGCAATGTCGCACACTCAAAATTCCGGAAAAGGATACGTAAGATAAAAACAACTTAACACTTTCGACAGTCTTAACCATGTCTAACTGCGTGTTGACACCATCGAGACTACACCACAAAGACGCAAAGGGAAAATTTCCAGTCTTTAACGACATTTTGTTGTAAACAGGGTAGACTTGGCGTTAGGTAAAATCGGTACTTCGAGGATTGTACTGACCAGTCAATGTCCTTAGCATAGTAAGTTCTAACTAGGTTTTTAACAGATGATATAGCTCAGATCCTTTTATGTCCTATGCAATGCTTTATTTTCACTTTTCTCAATACTTACACTCGAGCGCACCAGAGACCGTAGCGTCTTTGAGCGCACCCACTTTTATCGCTTAAGACCACACTCGTTGGCTTTCTCTGGTCACCGGTTTCATCTTCTGAAACGATGAATGGCTGTCTGGGAAATATTCCTGCTGACACAATGTCAAGCAACAATTATTAACAAGGATAAAAAACACTAGTGTTGTTTTGAAAGCGTAAACGCCCTTGTTAAGAAATATCTTTTCACACAAGGATGGGTGGTGCTTTGGGGATTAAAATTCTACAGCTGCTGGAGCAACACAGGACCTAAGTTACACAAGTAAAACAAAAGATTGTATCTGTTACTGCAGCATACGTTTGCAGCTGCCTTAGGATCTCAAAGTTTCAGCGAGCTCAATAACCCTTTCTACCCGACCCTCTTCCTGGTAATTCTGAGGCCCCATTTAACCAGATGTTTTGTTATTCTACCATTTTCCGTAAAAAATCATCTGCAACAAATATGTACACTAAGTCTTTGTCAGCCAATGCGGTATCAGAAAGGTTTACTGGCTGGAAATGATAGAATTGCATCGCCCACAAATTCACCAATTGCGGTCAGAAGCTCAATTAATCTCTGACATACCTTTACGAGTGCACCAGGAATGATGCTTGACAAAGCTTTCGCAGTGCTGTTTTTATATATCAATTTTAATTGATATATTAAAATATGATGTAAGGCGAAAGCCAACGATTAGTGTTAATAACTTTGACTGTTTTCACGAGTGATACAAGTCCGATATTACGTAGGCCTATATACTGTTAGTACAGGGCCGCAGGAAGCGGGGGCCGGGGGAGGGCACGTGCCTCCCCCCAAAATTGCAAGCGTCAGAGCTAAACCTTGCCAACCGACATAGGCGTGGTGCCGCGACAGTCGAGAAAAGAAAGACCGCGAATATGGATAGGTGACAATATTCAAGAGAACATTTGACAACTCAGTATCAGTGCAAGGTTTACCCTTTGAGGGATCTGGCCAGGACATTGTTGTTAAGGTCTCCGTTTTTTAAAAGCAATAATGCAAAACTATATTTTCCAGAGATTCCTCTCCGGCAAGGGATAACGGAGACAACTGTTGCTCTATTTTTGAGAAAAACAGATAACATCAAAAGCTGTGCATTTCCTGTAAAATTATAAATCTTTTCATATTTAGGGGCCCAGTCCATGAAGGGGGGCTCGGGAGGCTCGAATGAGCCCCCATTTGTCGAAGTGGGCAAAAAGGTCCTTCTTAGAGAAACAAAAAGTCCGAGGAAACGCGACAAAAGTTCAAAGAATTCGTCGGTGCAATGCACGGGGTTGAACCTATTACCCGTTTTTTTAGTATTCGTCTCAATGTTCCAATGAAAGGTCCACATGACCGCAAAATTCCCCCCTCTATATTTTAGGTTGGGTGCGCGCATGTGATCCTCTTGTTTGCCGACCCCCTAAATCAAAATTCTGTATCCGCCCCTGAAACCGTTGAATAAAGACGGGACGGGTTTTCACGGACATGAGGTCATTGTTTCATGGGCTAAAAATTCTTCACATTAAATTTAGACCCTGTGAAAAACTAGCCGGGGTCATTTTCACTTAGTCATTATTTAATGCTATACCGGCTCAGTTGGTTATATTTCCACTCGGTTTCGAGTGAGAAATTCTGTATTTTGAATATAGGTAGGATACGCAATTCAGTCGCACAGGTTTGACATTTTGGTTAGTATGCTTTTTACTTGTTTGCGCAAGTTTTGAGACACAAAACAAAGAGCTCGTAAGCAAGCATTACAAATCCACAAAATTTCCAATATCAACTTTAACATAAGTACAGATTTTGCAGGGATGTGTTTGTGTTAATACAACAGAAGAAATCTGATTTTGGAATACTGTTTAAGAAATGAGTTTTTAAAACAGTATATATTTCAACACAAAATACATTATTCACTTTGATGTACTGATTGGCTAGCGAGTAGGTTTGGGGATGTTATTTTTCAGAACAAGTAAAAATACATATGATTGTCATTGATACCAAATATTTACTTAAGTACAATTAACAAACAGCATCATCATTGGATAACAGCATATGCTGGTCAGCAATTGTCTTTTAATTGATCTTATATCGCCTCAATCCCCAAGACTGATGTGGAAACAACGCTTAATCGCTCTGCTTAAACTATGGTGGCAGAACATAAAAACCTAGGGGCAGCACCTCAAAAGTCCATGGACGAACCAAAAAACCCGTGACTCAAAGGCTGAACCAAAAAATTTAATTCTTTGGCTGCAAGCATAACACTGCGAGCCCGCCGATTTTCTGACTAATGCCGTAGGGCTCCCAGTGTTTTCCGCAATTTTTGTCCTGCGTAACACTCTCCAATATCGCGTCATATTGACAACGTGAGCAGCATGTATCTGAGTGGCGCGCGCACGGTCTATGTGATATCTATGGTTTACACGCTCTGGCTGGCCGTTTTATTTTTAAATTCCGTTCCAGTCTGCGCTGGATATTTGGGTTGTTGGGTTATACCATAGACTATAGTACATGGACCGCCAACTCCGTTTACTTTCAATGGACGAAATCTGTGGTCTTACGCACAAGCCTTTACGTCATTATTCACTGGCGACACCTGGCTCAATTATCTGGTGTAATTTCCGGCAAGTACGTCGTCTGCTAATCATGGTCGGTTGCTGTGTGGCCGGTTGTTCGGCTACGCAGGCGAAATGCAGAGGCGTTAGCTTCCATAGTGTACGAAGACCACAAAATCCGCTTTGGGAGAAAAAGTTATGTTCTTGCGTCGACGTGAATGGAAGTTTTTCTTCCAAAAAAAAACTCATACATTTGTTCACGACACTTCGAAGATGGGTGTTTTTTAAGAGGCTCTGGTAGGCCTACTACTTAATCCTGTCTTCACAAATCCATTTTTCTTTTCTCCGTTTTGATGAAAACTATCTGGTAAACTTTTTGACGAAAAATGTCCGCTAAATTTCTTCCAATGGTAGTGACTGGTGAACTCTTGTCCTTACGAGGACCTTCAGCCATAGTCTAGTGAGCGAATTAACCAAATTACTCTTAGGTGGCCCTGATCAGACGGTTGGTCTCAGCATAATGCGCAGATTTGGCCAGGATTTGGATCAGCGATTTCAACAAATTCACATTCGTGTACAAATAAATAGGACGCTAGTAAAACCTTTAACATAAATAAAGATTACATTAATACTTCAGAAATAAATACCTGGACCTGTCAAAATCTATCCCGCAATTCAACAGCAGGTTACATACTCAATTATTTATGTCGACTGTATGCCGCACAAAACTTGAACCATCTTAGCCAAGTACGCTGCAGTCTATGAAAATACCAGAATAACGAAAAACCTCGGAAGCAAGGGAAATGAACCCTAAGAGGTAGCAAGCAAGATAAAGGGGGTGGTAGGGACGTGAAGCTGACGTGTGCTAATTTTCAATTTCATACTTTTATGTGGCATTTTCATAATTTTGATTTGAGATGTCAACTCAGATCAAACGGTTTGAAAGTTCGGATTTTTAATTTGTAATGAACTTGAGTTGCACTGCACGTGACCTTTTATGAATTTACCGTAGTTGGCTACAGACAGGCCCACCTTTATAAAAACTAGCAACGTAGACAAACGCATGCGCGCACCCAGGGGAAAAGTCCAAGAGAAAGAGACGAAAGTCCACAATACGGCAGCACCCCGTTTTTTATTTTAGTTCTCACGCTTTTTGTTAGCAAAAGGTCCACTTTGCCAGAGATTCGAGCCCCCGTATTAGAGGCTGGGTGCGCGCATGAAACGTCTACACAAATTGCACCCAATGCAGCTCCTGGTTTAAACGCGGGCTTCTTTTTCAAAGTTTGGTCAGGTATAAATAACGCCACAAACATGGAGGTTCACTGAAACACGTCTACCTTACAGATGTGACAATCCCTAGCCACGGAAAACTTGAGAGGCCGACAAAAATACTAATGATGAAATACCGGTGATGATAATCATCCACTTTGTTAATTTACTTCACCTACACAATTGGAAATAGCCGCTAAAATGAAACTCATTCGAGTAAGCACCACGTCATGTGCGCCACTCAGAGGGGGGGGGGTTCGAGCCCCCCCCATTTGGCGAAGTGGGCAAAAAGGTCTGCCCGCTCTCTTGTTAACAACAGTTCCATAACGTCAGGAATTCGAGCCCCCCATTTTGAAGACTGGGTGCGCGCATGCACGTGAGTCCCTGGACAGCCCCAATATGGTAAAACCCAAGGAGCTCAAGTCGGGGTTAAATCAGGATGGGCATAAATAAGGAAATTTACTGTATCAACAGATTAGACAAATAAGAATAAGATACAAAGCATTGATACAGTGTACACGCGCACAATAACTGGGTCTATCAATTTTCCCGCCGCAAGCGATTGAACCAATCGGATCACCAATGGCGCAAACCTTTCGAAAACAAGCCTAATTTTTAGGGAGTCTGTTACTGCTCTTTATATTTTCAAAACTTTAATTTGTTATAGTTAATTTATTTGCTGTGCACCTCAATGAGACCAGTTCATATATATGCATTTAACACTATTAATACATTGTAAAATCATAGATTATGCACTATCAACATGAGCCAAAAACAGTACACCCCTTTATTAAAAATGGGTTAAAGGTTAGAAACAAAGGACGAGAGCGTAGACAAGTTTCCATCACTTGCAACGTCGATTTTTTACGATGGACGTTGGAGAAGAACATCAGTCTGGTGACAGCAACACGGAATCGTACGAAGGCGATGATTTTCGAAATTTGATTCGTTGTGTTGTTTGTCATTTTTTTCCTACAGTTCAGGATTATTTGTGGATACAGGAACAAGAACTGAACGATGCAGGGTTCGTGACAACGTTGGTGAACGGTGATATCTATCTAAGGTGTTACAACTGTCATCGATATTGTCATCTCCTCTGTTTTCATCCAACCTTTCCAGATGAAAACTTTAATGAAGAGGACCTTCAGTACTTGAGTGAGCATGGCATACTGTGTGATTTATGTTGAATTATTCAACGGTTCTTTTAAGAACCATTTCACGCTATACCTACAACCAACGGCCCTTTTAAGGGCCACTCAACACTGCCCAGAAGAACTGCTCACTTGAGAATGTTGATTTATAAACACGCTTTCGTAGTTTTCTCAGTAGGCCTATGTGAACCGTAAATCAAAAACTGTCCGATAACTATGCTGCTATTGGGCAAGCAGACGACATAAAGGGTCGGAACCGAAGTTTGAATTTTGAAATTAATTACCAGTAGCATTGCCAAAAGTACTCACAATACCAACACTTCTACTATTGAAAGATTTTGAAGAGCGTTTCAATACCGAAATTAATATAAATTAATGTTTTTTCGCTGTTTTGGACAGTAAAGTAGATGCAGGTATTTCTCGTCAAATTAAAACTGACCGGAAACTGCAGCAGATAGGTCATTAGAGGTCAACTCAGCTCGTAAGAATATGCCGGAGTTGCGAATCTGTTGTCTATAATCTATGGTTATACATGGTTGTCTCAGCACGACATGTTTTCACGAATCATGGGATACAACTCGACCGACAACATGTACATGTAAGTTTGTCTTATGCGATGTGCTGAACGCAGAGTCCATTTAGAAAGCGAATACCTACTTCAAGCTAAAATAGAAAAATGAACATCTAATAAAAATGTGTCAATGATCACATCGTTGTTAACTGAAAGTAGACTGGACGGTCTGTCACGCTTTTTAGTTAATTTACTGTAAAGGCAAACTCTAGCTTAAGCGATGAAAACGGAAGTTGGTTATCTCGTCATGTTGAAAATGCTCATCAATTTTTCACAAAAAAGACTCGAACAAAGTGTGATTATGTTGGTTTTAACGCAAACCAATGCATACGGATGTTTTCGGTGACTGGCGACAACAAACTTTTGATGCTGTGACTGAAAACAAGAAAAAATCGAAGCAAGAAATTTGATTCATCTAAACCACGTTTTTCAGTCGGCTCAGGATGGTTACTAATGGATAGAGCCGTACAAATGACATGTTTGAATTTTGTGAAAAACTACAACAAAATGTCGATGCATTGCTTTGAGATCTTTTACAGGCCTACTGTAGAAGTGATTGCACGAAGAGTTATAAGGCACGTATCATACTTAAACTATAGATTGTAAGCTCAGACAAAGGCTATTCATGTGGAAGCCATCTTAGATTGGGAACGAGGTCAAGGTCAGACAGCCCTATACATCAAGTATAAGTGTACATATGCACTATTTCTGCAAGTGTCACAAGGAATGATGTATTTTTCCCTGCTCGTGCAGCCTACTTCCCTGCCGGAGGAAGTATATGTAATGTCTTTGTTAACTATGCAATATTGTAATGGCGGCTTTCACGTGGTTGCCACCATTTTTCATAGTGACAACGAGATTTTTCGTCTACACCAATACGGTTATCATACTTCATTTAATTTAAAAACTGCACAGTTCCGCCGAAGGGTTTTCTAAGCAAAAATAAGTGACACCACTTGAAACGATTTGGCACTCCTTCTCTGTTGGTACAAGACATAAACTACTCACCCTATATCTAATTTCGACTTGTTACTAAAGATGTCTTTTGATAAAGTGTAATTAAAGTATGTTATCTATCCATAGGCGGATTTAGGGGGGGGGGCAGGGGGCCCACTCCCCCCCCCCTTTAGCTGCCGCAAAAAAATAAAACAGTAAGAGCGTAGGGAAATGGTGAGTTTATTAATTAACCCCGGTAATTAAAGTTATACGGATGAAAAAAGATTTAAATG
>NMRA01001033.1:2937-40251 GCA_002633005.1 Phoronis australis | reverse complement strand
CCCCCCTCCCGCCCTCCCCCCATTCGGTGCTATGCGCATCTACAATCGTGGTTCAGTTTGCGCAAATGCTTACAGCCGGACAAAATGTTGGGCCCCCCTTGTGATATCCTAGATCCGCCACTGCTATCTCACGTGACCTCCTCACATCTTTGATCAGTGTTGCTGTTTGTTTGTTCTTCATCCAGTGTCACACGATTTAACAACATTACATAGACACATTTTAAAAAACATAGTGTTCTAAATATCAACTAAAGCACTTTCTGTCATGGCAAATTTTCAGCACCAACTTCACGACATGCCAGAAGGCGCTTACGACTAGATTTTCAAGACCGCTTGCATTTACATTTTAGTCAACACAAGACCTCTCCAAACGAAAAAGGTTTGGAATGGTCGACGACTTTTTAGGGAGTTTGCTCAACGATGTTCCTGGAAAACCAAATCTTTCTTTAAATACATTACTATTAAGAGATGTATTGTGTAAGCATTCTTCTCATATGGCTACTCAAAGACGTGAGGATCTCGAGCCTGAATCGTCCCGACCGTTCACTCGTAGTCAACTACGGTCATTAGAATTTACTTACCACAAATCAGCAATCATGGACCATGCTTTCCAGCAAATTCATATGAGATCTGAGGGGGATAGGTCAGCTATTTTAGATTAACAAGTTTTTCAGATGGATAAAGGAATCCGTTTACATCAAGAAAAGTGTCAATAACTGTATGAATTCAGACTGTGGTCAGCTCCAGCGGGACCTCTCATACACTGCACTGCTCAGAAAAACGACCAAAGTGGGCGCTCATCATCACCCTCGTGACTACCCTCTGACACAGCGCCACCTATACTGCAAATGCGCGCGCCCAGCCTAAAATGTGGGGATGCACGGCTCTCGAATTTTGGGTTTGAGGACATGTTGACTAAAAAAAAGAAAGGGTATGCATTGCCTAATCACCCCCGAGCCCAAGAACTCCAAAATGGTATCTGGTAGAATTTTAGAGGGGCCATGACCCCCTTGCCCCCCTAAATCCGCCACTGAATAGAGCCAAGTTACGTGACCTCATGTGAATTATGAAAACAAAGTTAGTGTTCACCAGTTTACCTTCTTCACCAAAAGAAAGAATTAGAGCTTCCCTATATACCTCTGTTGGGCAAGAATGGCATTCAGCGGGCTGATTACTAGACACACAGACTTCTCAAATTGTCCCCGGGATGCAAGCAAGTCCTCGTAGATAGGCAGTACTTCCATCATCCCGTCGGCAATATACCGACCACATCGCCACCACTGACACACACCTTTATACATCGGATTTGTTTCGGCTAAGCCACTGTATTGGGGTTTTCTTGGTCTTATTTACTTCCACCACTGTCCGTTTTCATAAGATGCAACTATTTAAATCCGTGGTCGCCACACTTCGTAATTTGTAAACTGAAAGGAGTTTCCCAACTTTCAACCAATGGAAATGGCTGAATGTTATGACGTCGGTTTCATTACTTTAACCAATGGGAGGCCATATTAAACAACATTCTACAGTGCTAACTTTCGTTTAGCACTGTGATAGAGTGTACCTCGTGACGTTATTCACACACTATTTCCGTTCAGTTTGAGAAAGACATAGTGCCCAACGGTCGAAAACCTTAACTAGCAAGGTACGTACATATCGACTGTAGAGAAACCCTCTCAGTGTTACCAATCTGAAGTCGGATGAAATTATTTAGTGTATCCCAGACTTGAACTAAAAGACCATCAGAAAATTGCGTATTGTTTTTTCACATTTTACAACACATTGTTGTGGAACATTCCAGACGTTTACTCGTGGTGTCTGCCAATATTTCCCTGTTATAAGGGCAAATAAGTTTTAATTAGCGGGATATATTCAGTGTTTTGCGCCAGCGACATGTGCCTCTGGAAAGTCGCTCATTCTCAATCAAATATTCAAACTCAGGTAACCAGTTCTGCAGTAATGTTCTATGCATACAAGGTCTAAAGGTTACAGGCTGCTTCTCAGCTCTCATCGGATGTCTAAAAAGTATATGTTTTGTATGAAAGCGGAAGAAATTGTAGCATTGCGTTTTTTTAAATTGAAATCACGATACAGTGGGTATTTGATGAAACCATAAATTATAGACAACTATAGTCTATGATGAAACCAACCTGAAATAATTTAGGACAGCATTTATTGCAAGAAAGAAGCGAGAATTTAGATTCAAAGGTCAATGACGTGCGGCAATTCAATTTATAAGACAAATGACATTAAAAATGTTCACGGTACCTGCAGTTTGAGCCCCCACATCTGATAAATGGCAGCCAGGTACCTTATGCAAACAGAAGAACAAATATCAGTTAATTTATCACTTTAGTATCTCTAGACACGAAATGTCAAGTAAAATATGGCGGCAGCTGAGGTTGCGCCGCGCATGGAGGAGAGTTGCTTGAATTCGTTTGTTCCGGTGTGTGTACTTGCTATAAAATTTCGGCCATTTTCACATAAAGTACCCAATAACGGTAAAGATACAATCTAAAAATTAATGTCTAATATTCCATGAACTAAGCGTTTGAGGTCATTAATTTTCAAAATACAACAATGTATGTTCAATTGGCATACTGCACAATCATTTTTGAGGAATTTGTGACCATCTTAATTTTAAATATCCTGTCCTAACCGTTTTTCCGAAAACAGTGAAGACACCTCAGTAGTTGTACACACATGGGAATGTTTCTATTACGTTTAAAATTGTATTTCAGCTCAAATTTTAAGTCAGATATCGTACGGTTAAAAAGCCTATAAAAGTTCCCAATACACGCCTTCTGTTGCGGTAAGACTCTAAGGCTAGTGGCATCATCTTGCTGTGTCTTTATCTTGCTGTGTCTTTACGGTAAAGACATAATGGTACAGACGTAGCAATATCCAAGGTATTTTTTAGTATTGAAGTTAGACATTATTTCTTATTTCAAAAATTCAGCCAGATAAAGATTGTAACTATTTGTAATCAACTTATTTTGATACCATGAGAGTTATACATGTATAACACTGCAGTCACCAACTGTTGATAGCCAATTCAATAATATTTTGCTATTAAAGATAATGTGGTCAAACAGGGTAGCGCGTTATCAATTTCAATTGAAACGATCAAAATCAAGAGTTGTTTTTTGTGATGGACGTCGGGTTTATAACGAGTTCAACTGAGCTCTACAACGGGGTATGTTTCAAAAGGAAACACGTTTTATAACCGAAATTTTTGTTTTTTCTCATAATTTCGGAAATTATTGCTAAAATAAAACGGCAAATTGTAATGTACCGGTGTTGGTCCTGGAAATTGGCAGGAGTCTCGGCCATTGAGAACAGCGCTATTAATCGAACATTCCGTTATGATATTTTGTCTTCTGTCAAATGATATACCTGAGGATTACTTTCCATAACTATTGAAACGTCGTTTACTTGCTGCAGTCTAGCGTCTTTTTTCCCTTTTTTGTTTCTAAGCTGGCCAGGCATGTTTTCAAATGATTTTGACCTGAACTACCTTACCAGTGCCAGTTATAGCATTTTGGAAACAGTTCATATGTCTAACCTGTGCCGCCACCGCCAACTACTAACTGATGCTGTGTACTGGACCGTTCACTTTATAATCTGATAACCATTACACACGTATATATTACAACGTGTAAAGTCATTTCAATCTGAATGTTGTCAGTTTTTACAGGATGCGAATCGTTTGACCGACCCCACCCCAAACTGAGTTTGTCAGTTGTTATCGCACTTCGATAAGGGATAAACAATGACATTTCTTTAAAATATTGAACGCGTGGGATTAAATCTAAATCTCACCCTAACAGTTTTCGTCTCATTCATAACTTGTCATATCCATTTTGTTACTCTAACTCAGTTAACTCCCGCATACCCCTCATTTCTCACAAGTCCAGTACCAATCCATCACGGACGCTATTCGCCTGGTTCAACGGTTTGGACGCCACTCCCTCATGTCTAAGACTGACATCAAGGACGCTTTTCGCACCCTTACGACTACCGCCTCTTAGGTCTGTCCTGGGCCAACAACTTCTCATACGACAGGTGCCTGCCATTTGGCTGTGCCTCCAGCTGGATCCTGGAAACCAAGTTGAAGATCGCCGGCGTTTCTCACTACCTCGATGACTTCTTTGTGGTGGGCCCCTCATCCTCGCCGACATGCTCCCGGGACCTCGCCGCATTCATATCGCTCTGCGACTTCCTAGGCATTCCTATCAACCACGACAAGACCATTCAGCCGACCACCTCCATCACCATTCATGGCATCCATCTCGACTCTACGACCAAGACTGCTTCTCGCCACAGGACAAGGTGGAAAAAGCTTCCAACATCCTCCTCTACTTCCAGAAGCGCCGGAAGGTTACTCTTCGCGATCTTCAATCCTTTATTGATCTACTAAAATTCGCCTGATCCGTCATCAACCTCACCATTGGTATTTCGAGACCAGACCACTTCATCAATCTCAATAAAGAAGCTAGAGCGGACCTTAGGGCTTGGTCTATCTTTCTCCGAGGCTTCAATGGGAAAACACTGTTCCTATTCGACAAGTGGACATCTTCAAACACCATCAAACTGTACGCCGATGCTGCAGGCTCCAATGGGGGTTTTGCTGCGAGAATGGGGGCTTCCTGGTCTGCCTGCCCGTGACCCGAGCACCATCACATCACCTTCAAGGAACTCCTTCCTATTGTCATAGCGCTAGAGCTGTGGGGATCGAAGCTCGCCAACCACAAGATTCTTTTCTCGTGCGACAACCGTGCCGTCGTTGACATTATCAGCGAGACCTCCTCCCGCCACCCCACCCCCCAATTATGTCCCTTGTCCGTCGTCTGGTCATCTCCGCTCTTACCTTTAACGTTCATTTTCGGGCAAAACATATCCCTGGCTACACTAACATCGTCGCTGATGCACTTTCTCGTTTCAACTTTCAGGTCGTCTTTTCCAAGGCTTCTTGGCTCAGCAGTCATCCGACACTGATCCCGCCACACCTCCAGGCAGCGTGACCAAACTGCTCCGGGCTTCCCTGGCCCCCTCCACTATTCAGTACTACACCTGCATCCTGCATAACCTTGCACAGTTTCACCTCTCTTCTAACAACTCTCCTCTCACCTTGCCCATTAGTACCTTTTTTCCTAGCCCACTACACCTCCCATCTTTTCGAATCTGGCCTTAGTAGCTCGTCTGTCCAGTCCTATGTCCCTGCCATTAGTTTTGTCCATAAGCTCGACAACCTCCCTGACCCCACTTCCTCCTTTGTCATCAAAAAACTCCTCAAAGGTGCTTCCAATCTGCGCTCCTCATGCCCATTACTTCAGCTTTGCTTCACCGCTTGTTTGACGCCTGCCCTTCTGCACTCGGCTCTTTTGCCAACTCGGTTCTCGCACGTGCCATGTTCCTTCTAGCCTTTCATGCCTTCCTCAGAGTCGGTGAATTCACAGTCACCTCCTCGCTCTCCTCTCACGTCAGACAGGTCAGCGACGTCGTCTTCCCACCTTCTAGCGATTCTGTGGTCATCATTATGTGTACTTTCAAGCACAGCTCGGGACCAGTCTCACTTACGATTCCATCCAGTCGATCTTCCCATTGTCCGGTAGCTGCCCTAACCTTGTACTTTTCTACTTTTAGCCCTCTTCAGGCCACCTGTTCCAACACCTCAGTGGATCACCGGTTACATGTTCCTGCTTCAACTCCATGTTAAAGGCGAAGGCAACCTTTTTCCATGTCATTTTGAGCTAAAATAAGGTTGGTTGGTTATCCTAGACATATTTTTCACTTAATTACAGCTTTTCGTAATTTTATTAATTATTCGTCCGCTTTTCCGGAAGTGACGTTTTAGGAGGCAAGCGCTTCCCGCCAATTTCTTTTCACATAGTCTGACTGTGAGAGCTGCCGAGTCAGTCATTGTTCTACCTCGGTTGTGTTAAGTTCCGTCGTCGTTCGCTTTCATTTACTAGTCAGTCAACATGCCACACTGTTGCTGCGTACCGGGATGTAGTAATTATCGGCTCACGCGCGCTTTGGGAGTGCCTTTGCATCGCTTTCCGATGGATGACACACTTCGCCGTACTTGGCTCGTTCGTGTGAAGAACGCAGCGTTACCCGTCCACGCAACGTACAAAGCAGTGGAGAATTACCGTGTGTGTGGCAAGCACTTTCTGCCGTCCGATTACGAAAGGGATTTGTACGCTGAACTGATGAAGGTCCCCGCGAAACAACGCTTGAAGAAGGATGCCATTCCGTCTGTGTTGATTCCCGGCAGTGCCCCGTCGCCACCCCCGAGAAGTGCGTTTTTGAAGCGAGAAGCCTCGCGAGCTGTGGCCAGTACAGTGACTGGAGCCAGTGGAGGCACTTCATCTACTGTCACCCGTGCCTCCGAACGTACCCCAGAGCGTGCAATTCCTGGAACCAGTAGTGATTCGCCCTGTGCTGTTTTCTCCAGCCCAGAGCCTCTAAGCAGCCCTGCAGCGATATTGAGTAGTGGGAGTGATTACAGGCCCAGTTCGACACCCAGTGAAGAGGACAGTTCGTCGTCCAGTGAACAGATCGGTGAGCCAAACTTTGATAAGTTTATTGTGGACTTGTCTAAAGTGTTGGAGCTATTTAGAAGGTGCCAGGTGTGTGGCGAGGGAGTCACACGACACAATGTAAGCAGTTTGGGTGCTCAGGTCACCATCCAGTGGGAGTGTGTCACGGGACACTCTGGCAAGTGGGACAGTTGTTCCTCTGTCCGTGGTATGCCGGAGGTCCACTTAACCATGTCCAGTGGTGTGCTCTTCACTGGAAACACGTTTCAGTCGGTGAAGACAATGATGGACTTTGGAAAAGTCAAGTTTTTTTTCGAAAACAACATTCAACAACATTCAGAATTCCTATTTAATACCAGTTGTCAATGACGCATACATGTCACAACATCTCGAGTTGGTGGCGGAATTCATGGAGAAGGAGAACTTGTCTGACTCACCAGGGCGGTCCGCCAAGTATACCACATACACTCTAATGGAGGAAGAGACCAAAAAGATAATTGATGTGGAACTCGGAACAGCACAAGCATTCAATTGAGGTAGGCATAACAACGCACACAGTGCATTTGCACCAAGATGTGTCACCACGTCTGTCTTCAGTAGCCGCCTCGTTTCTCTCAACAGCTGCCTGTGCCTGTGTGTACTCTGCCTCGTTGTACTCGGGCTCAAACATGTACCCACCCACTGAATGTCCGTGAAAAAATTCCTCGTCACCACTGCTGTGAACAAGGTCTCCGTCACTCACACTACTGTCACTGTGATACGGGTCACCGACTCCAGCCATTTTCAGCTTACAACACACTAAACAATCCCTAAATCCAACGCAGTTGAGTTCTCTACTAACCTATCTTGCCACAGAATACTCGCCGACGGAAAGTGGTGGCGACAATTGGTGAAAAATAGCACAAAACAAAAGTAGAATAGAACAGATTCGCACAGTAAGCTCAACGCAAAACCAAGTGGCGGGAAGCGCTTGCCTCCTAAAACGTCACTTCCGGAAAAGCGGACGAGTAATTAATAAAATTACGAAAAGCTGTAATTAAGTGAAAAATATGTCTAGGATAACCAACCAACCTTATTTTAGCTCAAAATGACATGGAAAAAGGTTGCCTTCGCCTTTAACTAAAGTGGTCTCCTTTGCAGGACTCGAAACCAAGTCTTATACTGTGTAAGTCACATAGCTTTTGCCACCTCAGCGGCCAGCCGTGGCGTCCCTGAACCGGTGATTCAGCGCATGGGGCGCTGGAAATCCGACGCACTAAAAAACTACATTCGCAAGTCTGCTTTTTCCTCTTACCCATGCTTCCTGAACTCCTGGTGAGCCTGTTGTTGCAGTTCCCCATTTCTCTCACTTTGCTTTTCAGCCCGGCCTTCTCACTACTCTGGGTCTGCGGTTTCAGTCCCCCCCAGGTCAGGTTTATTGTTGCAGCCGACCTCCTCCCGTTCGCAGGTCTGTCTTTGCAGCCTGCGGCCAAAGGTCTGCAGTTGCAGGCTTCAATTTCTATTCATTAGTTCTAGTTACCTTTACTTCAATTGATTGTTGCATTTTGCTTCGCGGTTTGTTATATTCTAGTTTTTTATATTCTAGACTGTTGTGTTCTAGTTTTCAATTATACCGTTATTTATACCTATATTTTATCATAGTCTACCCTTGTTATTGCCCGGTTTCAGCTTTCTCGGATGGGCGATGTCAGCATTCCCGTGGTGCCATTATGGCGTTTTGTCCATGCCCATCTTGCAGAGTCTTATTTAGTTTTATCTATTTACGTCATAATAAATGACATTACTTGCAATCCTCCTCTTGTTTTACATTGCAACATAGCTCGTTGTGTACCCCGTGTAAAATAGATTACGATAAATTAAATTTACCTTGTTAAATGCATTTATACCACAATATTAGCGTCAAATGGCAGATACAACCGTGTAATAACCCATAAAGATATCTCACTAGTGAGATAACGATTTGACGGAGCCGAACCCAGGACCTTTATATTGCTGGTCGCCGACTTTACCACTACACCACGCAGCGACTGACGTCATCAAGAGTGAAAATAGAATACTTAAATGAGCACGCGCAACAATCGCATGGTCAGAAAAGGGTATTGTACTGTGCTTATACGCTACGAAAAATAAGACACATAATTTCCATAAAAATGATATCTTAATTCAGTGAAAATTTTCTCTCATGTCCTCTTACTTGTAAATCACCGATCTACAGTTTGAATGCGGGTATCGTGTCGTCAGGATCTTTGACTCGAAAATTATATTCAGTTACCAGTGGTAACCTAATTTAGCAGACGATAATTTCCCGGTCGAAGCTTAGCGTGAAAAATACGTGTTTTAAGCTATAATAGTTGGTAAACCTTAATTTATCAATTCAATTTATTTCTATTATATTTAAGTTTTCAATTGGTTTTGAGTAAAACCATTATTTGACAAAAATAGCCCGGTTTTTCTTAAAAGGTCACGACCTCCGACCCCGGGCCTCTGACATAGAAAGTAGTTACAAAGCCGAGGCGAGTCAAGAAAGGTAGATCGATTCATTGTAATGTTTCTCCCTCAGTATGTGGTATAAATAGATTATTACATGTTCTCAGTCGTTATCCCCCTTATCTAGAGCCCTCGTGGATTTTGGAGAATTATCACCCTCGGGGCTAACGCCCCTCGGGCGATAATTCTCGAAAATCCACTCGGGTTCTAGATAACGGGGGATAACGACTTCGCCATGTAATAATCTATATTTATCGTCATTATTTTGACATTCTTCACTTTATTGATACCAACCCTTAGGGTTTACATGTATTTTTTATTACTCACCTCTATTTATAGCCTCAAGTGTCTACTTTTGTATTATACATTTCTCTATGCGACACCTGATTGGTCGCCCATATTTCCTTTGTTCAGTTCAACGAGGTCTAGCTCATTCAGCCACCTACCTCCTCGTCTACAAGACCTACGTTCGTTCTCTGCATTTTTCCCACCTCCCCCCCCCCCCATCCTGGGTGTCTGTTCCACTTTTTTCTTTTGCTCATCTATATTACCTGTTCAATATTTTCAAGTTTTGCGTTCATGTTCTGTACTTTAGGCCCTTCAGGCAGTTCTTTTGTTTTGATTCCTTTTTTCAGGGCTATTCATTGTCCACGCCAGTGGGCGTTTTGTCCTGCAGAGTCTTATTTAGTTCTATATATTTACGTCATAATAAATGACACTATTCGCAATCCTCCTCTTGTTTTACTCTGCAACATAGCTCGTGGCGTACCCCGGGCAAAATAGATTACGATAAATTGTCTGGCGTCGCCGTCAGCTGAAATATTCTGAGCTTGACTTGAAAATTAAAGATCTGCAGAAATTAAACGTTTACCGTTACGTTGGTAATCAGACATTTCGGAATTACAACAGCATACGAAGTTGTTCACGTCACATACGCAAATTTTAGGAACTTAAGCTTTCTGTTTGCGTTTATTTTATTAAAGAGTCGTCTCCAGCACTAGAACAACTCATTTGCACTAACATGGACATAGCAGTTTTAACAATATAAAAATGTCCGTAGATAATGAACATGTTTGAATAAAGCAAATTTTAAAAGTAAAAACGTATGGCTGGTAAGTGACTATTGATTTATTGCATGTCCACTAGGGCGCGTTTCGATTGGTCGCCTCAGTATTGAGACACACAACATATGAGCAGAAGATGCAACTGCTAAGAACAGTTAAACGCCCGATAAAACCAGTTTCACGGCCTGTGATCTCGAAGGGGTGTGTCGGAAAGTTGCTCGTTAATTGTAATTCAGATGCCATGTTATTGAGTAAATATTAAAAGGTGTATTACCGAACAGCTTATTTTGAGTGATAGTAAACCGTAAAATGGCTAGTATGTTATAATTTTGAAAATCCAAAAATTTGTTGTCAACGTACCAACTACATCTTTTAAACTGCATGGAAAGCACTCAACGAAATGCATTCAATAAATCCTATATTTATGGGCTTGTCAATGGTCTGTCATAATTGTCACCGGTGCCGTAAGTGCGTGTATGCTCATTACACGCATCAAAGACACTGTTGTGAGGATTGATACAGTATTTTTATGAATTGAAGCATATGGTTCGTTGGGAAAATTTTTGGAGCGGAGCTTCCATCTTTACCAATATATTTTCATCCTATTATACATACACGTTACAATTAAAAGTTACATCTATTACAGAAAATGTTGATGACAATGTCTTTAGCTTTTTTCATTGTGTAATCAATCAATCCATCAATCATCATTTAATCTAGTGACCTGTAGCAATTGCTACCCAGCCGCAGGTTTAGCTTATAACCATTTCAAAGCGAACGTACAGAAAAGGCAACGCATACATATGTACAATGACAAAATGAAAGGAAAAGAAAATCAGACCCTTTTCCCAATAAGTCGAAAAAGTTCTCAGCACAGCAAGGCTAAAATTTTGAAAAAAGAAAATATTATTTAATTTGTGTGTGAAAAAGCGTTTTCATTCTTCCTAAAAACATTTATTCTGCCTACTATTGCCTTTCCACTATCTAGTGTCTCAAAAATAGCTTTTAAATATTGTGCTTCATGTGAGGATTTGTAAATTATGGACTTATCACTTTCAGGTATAGGGATGGGTACGTGCGCTTCTATTAAAAATAAAATCACTGGTTAACAAGTTCTCAATTTACTAAACTAAAGCAGGTAATTTTGTTAAAACCGTAAGCTCAATGTTAGTAGTGCGATTCGACATCTCGTGTATGGCACGCCGCCCGGGCCACTCAAGAGCTCTGAAGTTGCCAGTTTGATGCATACCATTATTTCATACTAAAAGTGTCATGTCTACACGGTTGCATGCAATATTAAATTTTCTTAGTAAACATCTTTTAGACTAAAAGACCATGTGCGTTGTTGTAAACGTTACAAAGCGTGTGATTTTGTATTAATTCAATATTTGCATGTAATGGTTTTTGCCAGTCAATACTTTAATAATTTTCATAGTGCAGGTAATGGCATAAGCCTATTGGCAGAAAACAGAAGAAAATAGCAACTGGTCTTATAACTTAGCCTCTTTATTGCCTTGAATTTGAATTAAAGCCCTTTGTCACATGCTTGAGATCATTGCATTGATAACAACAGCGAAGATCCCCTCAGCAAATCAATGACTTTGACACTGACGCTTCTACATAGAGACAAGACTGCCAATGACAACGAGGTCGCTTCTTGTGACAACAACACCGCCAACACCGTGGTAGCCATTTTTTTTTCTCGTGTGCAAAAGCTTTGGAAATTCTGTCGTTNAGAAATCTGATAGAGGTCTGAAAAATGACCAAAGACGTTAAGTCAAGGTTCAACGTCCTGCTTCGTGTGAGCTCAGGTGGGAATCACTAAACTTCAGGGTCTGACCCTGATGAATATTTTTAGAAGCACGTCATTCATGCAAAAATAGTTTTATTGACACACCGTGATTGCTTATAACTTGGGCCTTATTGCTTAATCATATCTTATTCAAATGTGTTGATGTTTATGCAACTACATGTATACATTGGCATAGAAAATAGGTAGTCATCATAACTTTTCTTAACAATCACTAAATGTTTAACATGACTTCTGCCCATGAACTACTTTTAGAGGCTAGGGAGTATGTTTTGTCTACCAATGATTTTCTGCGATTATGAAGTTAATTAAACATGCTAAAGCAGTCAAAAATATTGGTGCCTTCACTTTAGCTTGAGCCGAAATGGCCACATTAAATTTAATATGTTTAATTTTTCATTAATACAATTTTAGGAACCAGGAAAGGCTTATGCATGAAGAAGTGCCTTCTGCTGAAGTTGGAGACTTGCCGATTATTAGTAAAGGTTGGGTATGGAAAAGTTCACAACCAGCAAGAAAGTACCCTTCTGGACAACTAAGTGAGGGGCTAGAGAGAGGCCGAAAAGTCTACTCCCAGAAGATATGTCAAAGAGAATTTGTAGCTTGAGGAACGAGTTGGGGAAAAAGTATTTGCCAAAGATTACTGGCTTATACCACAACAGGTCCAAAGTAATTTGTTGAGATAGGCCACTTTCAACAAATATGGAGAAACTGGGACAGAGGAAGTGGAGTATGCATAGAAAGAGGCAATTTGCGATTGTCAAGGATGTAGCATTGTAAAAATGCAAAGGGAGGAAACAGTACAGTGGCTGGACCTGTAAATACTCTGGCTGATCTGCTAAATCCAGTGGGGGCATTAATGTATCAGCACAGCTGTGTAGGGAAGTAGGCTTGTGTGTTGTGCAAGCTTTGTTTGCACCAGAACTGCTTGTGTGAACAGCACAAATCTAAAATTTACCTAGTCTAAGACTGAATTTTGTCCAGGCACGGATTATGATCCTGGGCCACATGGTAATGGTACATTGTTCATTTCGTTTAGCCACTGGATTTTTTGGTCTGACAGGATTTCTCAGTGTCGCCATCACATTTAGATGATTTCTGACCACTGTACTATTCCTTTTCCTTGAAGATGCGTAATTGGTCTGAATTTATGTTTCCGCATTTTATTTACCATTATAGATTTTTGTTTGTAAATGGGTATATATTACTGAAATTTGAGACCCTGTTGCAGTTAGGCTGGTTTTGTTAACTTATCTTTCTGCCTGGGTTGTAAACCCATATTCTGTCCAGGAGGTAATAAGTTTTGATTTAGACCATTTACCTCTATAAACTTTGCTCAGTTTGTTCCTTATCCAGATGGGAAGTGATTTCTGGAATTGTAGCGAATTGACAGTTTGCTATTCCTTGAGACCATGCTGTGTGTATAAAATCGCACACTATTAGTCTGGTCTCTAGCAATTGCATATTGCCAGATCTTTCAAAGTTCTGAAATTGCTCAAAAGTGACCTGGAAGTAATACCTATTTCGTGATGGTAAAATATCTAAATCAAAAGTTGTTTTATGTGATTTTAGGCGAGTTTATGTCCACTTCAAATGATTTTTTGTTGCAGTACTGAAAAGTATTGGCACATTAGCTCTGGTGGCTCCTTGTTTTTTTTTGGCGAATTGACCATTTTATGGTTCCCATGGGTAATTTTGTTACTGGTCTAATATGTATGTACAACTGTAATCGTAGGGTAATTGTAATGCAAACCATGTTGCAAAAGTATTTTTTCATGACCATTTCATTGTAAAATGCTGCCTAATTGGAACTGACTAGCCAATTTTTCATTTTGTGGTGGTTAGTTTTGATAAGAACATTGATGTGGAAAATACAGCTACCTCAAGTTTGTGAAGAAGAGATTTCCAGTGTTGTCAGCGATATTGCGAAATCACTTTTTCGCAGTGAGACTACATCACCTTAAATGTAATTCCCTGACTTTATGAGCTTTGTGTGGTTGACTCTGTCCTGTAGCAGTTGAGTGTTGAAAATATCTAGAAGGCAATTTTTTATTACAGTCATAACATTTACATTTTTGACTGTACAGTTATCTTTGCATTGTATTACGAAAACATGTTTTGTAGTACACAAGTCTCTGGTTGGTATTTTATATTTTTTCACAAGGAATATTTTCTACTTAGATGAGTTGTCTGTGAGGTAGGCAATTTTCAAATAAGATGATGGATAAAATTGTCAAACATTGTTTTATTTTTTAGATGTGTGATCTTCCAATAAGTCATTACTTTTAAAAAACCTGTGCAGAATTTGATTTTTACTCTTCATTTGAAGGAGAATAAATCCATAAACCTGCATTGTCTAGAAATTTTAATCAAACTACATATTACAGGGTTGGGGATTGGAATCTTAATACAACAGAGTCTGAACCCGTACCATGAGCAATACAACACAATACAGTACAGGGATATAAAAATTTGGTGTTTAGGTTCCACGGAAAGGATTCGTGTGCGCGGTAATAGTTACTAAGGTGCGTGGTCATTGTTTGTGGATACTTTGGGATTCCTCTTCTGTGGTCATCCACGGGTAACCTGGTCGCATACAGAACAATAGATTAGCATCTTCATTGTTTCCAGATATATAATGACAAACACTTATCGGCAACGGTCTGATGTACGCAAGGTTCTATATCCATGCGACCTGTGTTGTTACATCCAACAATGACACAACAAAGGAAAACAATGATAGGACCGATGGGCGAAAAACATGCGACGAGTTGCCATGGACAGTGGTGGAGTTTGTCTTGTCATTCGAATGTTTTCACAGAACTGCAAACCCGGTATTTCGTCAGGAAATTTTCTGCGGTCTTTTGTTTGAAGTCGTGGGAAAAATTGCGGTCATGCAACCAAACTTATCCTTCATTTGATATTACAATGCATTGCATGAACATTTGATCAACAGAAAATCTGACTTGAATATGTGTGAAGAAATACAAATGAGAAAATTGCAAAGTAAAACAACTGTAAATCAAAATAACGTACATTTGTCGAGTTCATGTCTAATCCTGTTCACTGTGGAGGACATAATCGGCTTTTTACAAAAGAGAGCCATGTATGGTATTTAGGAGTACTATAGCCCTAAGTGATCAGTAGCAAAACGTTCAAAACATTCAGGAGGAACTAACTTGTTGCAAAAAATATCGAAAAACATGAAGGACAATCGAATTTTACGGTGCTCACGCATCGATCGCATATATATGAAAATTTCTCATTTTAGTACATTTGAGGCGCCAAAATATATAACTAATAAACTGGCTGACAAAGTTTTTATTTTATAAAATGAAAGTAACATGTTTTGTCAACATTTTGGCTAAGATTCATTCCCATAACAGTGGGGGCAGATTTGGTACAGCAGTGTACCGAACACAACCTCAAAATGGCATAACGGGGGGCAGTGTAGTAAAACTACTAAATGAGGGTGGCAAATCGGAATCGTGTTTCAAGACATCTGTGTAACAATCTACACGCACCACTAAACAATGCCAAGTGAATAATAAATCAATAGCTTTCATTCAAGGAAAAAGATGAACAGTTAAATCTGGACAGTTTTATACCGTGAAAACATGGCTGCGAAGCCGTAAAATGTGGTTGAGCCTATAACTTTAGAAAAACGCAATATTTTGAGGAAATATTTTACCGCTGTTTATAGATCCCATAGGACTACCTATGTGCCAAATTTGGTGAAACTCGGCTGACCCCCACCTTGCCGCTCATGGCTGGTGCTCTCGTGGACTAGTACTTAATTCAACATTTGCATGGATTGGTTTTTGCCAGTCAAGACTTTAATAATTTTCATAGTGCAGGTAATGGCATAGGCCTATTGGCAGAAAAAGAAGAAAATAGCAACTGGTCTTATAACTCAGCCTCCCTATTACCTTAAATTTGATAAAAAGCCGTTGGTCATATGCTTGAGATCATTGCATTGACAACAACAGCGAAGATCCCGTCAGCAAATCAATCACACTGACGCTGACGCTGCTACAAAGAGACAAGACTGCCAATGACAACGAGTTCGCTTCTTGTGACAACAACACCGCCAACACCGTGGTAACCAAATTTTTTTCATGTGCAAAAGCTTTGGAAATTCTGTCGTTGTGCTGAGCAGTTTTGTGGCTGAAGCGTTCAGTGGGCTTTCTTCACATTCAGTGTTATCGTATCTGCGATCACTCGTTCTACGTTTAATAGACCTTTCTTAATATCACTCCATGAATATTAAGAGGAAATCCAAAGCGAGGCTTATACTGATAAACTGCTTCATGCAGCCTCCCCTGCGTTGGCTGATCGTAACCTTACACTTGTTCCAAACATACATGTTACATTTAGCTTTGTGGAATCTTATTGTAAAAAGTCTTCATAGTCATCTGGCAAGAATTATCTGCCCAAAGGGTACAAGTACTCCAGTGAAAGTTACATAACTTCATTAAGAAGTGAACACTTTTACAGGCTGCAAAAACATTATTCAGTTGTTGTTGAGCTGTCAGCTGGTCAGGCATAGTAACACTACATAGTCTATTTCATTGGATTTTTTGTTTCCCAAGAAGAATTCAAAGATAACAATGAGTGGTGAGACTACTGGTTTAATTATGGTGAAAACATTTAGTGGTGTCAGTTTTATTTGTAAATTCATTAGATTATTTCGTCAGTCATCGATTCAATTGTTTGGGACAAGTATTGAACATGATGTTTCACTTACTCGTGTTTTCAACCAATCCACACTGGTCCCTTGTTGTTCTTTATATCTGGATAGTTTAAAAACCGTAAACTAAGACATTAATATTATTTAACACCTGAAGCACAAGGTGGGTCATTTTTTCTTCAATTTCTATCTCTTGCTTGATTACCCTGGAAACAGACTTGGACGTATTTGATAGTGATGTTGTCACTGGCCCTGACCAAAGTTATCCTGGTTGAAAACTAACATGGCCATCAAGATCGAGGTGTAGTCACTCTTATGAGCCGAATGTACATTCTAATATGCTGATAAAAATAAATTGACAGAGTTGTAATATTATACTGGATAGGTCTTGTCATTTGTTGGAAAACCATAAGTATGGTATCAGTCATTTACAATAGGGCCTCTGAAGTTTGCTTAAAACATGCAACTGTCCACAATTGATTTACTGAGCCAGTATTGTTCAAGGAAATTGAAGTGTATACACAAGTGATTAATTGTCCTTGATATGCCTAATAGCTCTCCTCATGTATTCTCAAACTGGCTATTTATTACCTTTTTCTTGTTTCCTCTGAAATGGAGTGATTTTCAGTTTTGAACCCTTATCACTGAGTATCTTATTAATTAAAAATATTTTATCAGCCATCACACTGCCCCCTTGGTCTAGTAAGTCAGTTTAGTATAGCTATATCGTATATTGAGCCTGTCTACAGTGACGATAGTCAGTTTAGTATAGCTACATCGTATATTGAGTCTGTCTACAGTAACGATAGTCAGTTTAGTATAGCTACATCGTATATTGAGCCTGTCTACAGTGACGATAGTCAGTTTAGTATAGCTAAATCGTATATTGAGTCTGTCTACAGTGACGATAGTCAGTTTAGTATAGCTACATCGTATATTGAGCCTGTCTACAGTGACGATAGTCAGTTTAGTATAGCTACATCGTATATTGAGCCTGTCTACAGTGACGATACAAATGTCACTGAGCCATGTGAAGCAATATCCAACTACGGTTTTAAGGCTGTGAAGAACATTTTGAGTTTGTCACCATTCACCAGAGTGAGTTTGGCTGTAAATTTGCCCAGGTTAATATTTTCCACCTTTCTGTTGCTACTGAACAATTGAAACGTTCTGACAAATTTTGCTCCAACAATCCTTATATAAAGCTACAGAAAAACGAAAAGTTCCTGAAGGCGACTATAATTAATACACCCAGGTCTGCCAACTCTGCTAATATACCTCGGTATAACTTGCAATACAGCAAGTGGTTACATACTATCCATACATATACATTCGTGTACTAAAAAGAATATCTAATAGGTTAACATGAAATTGAACTTTTCAGATTCAAAACGGTTTTAAGTGTTTAAAAATTATGAAAGTCAGGGGTTACACCAGTGTTTGCATCATTGCATGACTGCTTGCTTTACTGTGAAATGATTCATTCATGAACTTGAGAGGGTATGGGTGTCGCTTGCACTTTTTTATAATATATACAAATCTATATGACTGTCTTCAGCCCAGCCTGACAACTCAAGCAGTCTCTGTGAATTAAGTCTCGGTTTTTGAGATTGAGTTTGTGAAACATTCAAAGTTTGTCACTTTCTTTAAATTCCAGAAATTATTAATTTAAAAGTGGTACTAGGAAATGAAAGTTACTAGCTATTCAAGCATCACGGCCACTGGTGATACACTAAAGAGTAAAGTCGACTAGAGAAGATATCAGATTGTGTCATGATTTACTTGCAAAGTTGGCCCATTGTATCTGCAAATCTTCACGAACCACTGTCTTATTAATTCTTAGTCAGTAAGATATTGATGAAATGACATTGCTTTGTTTCTTCTTTGGTTATTTGTGCAACAAGAGACACAGCAGTTTGCAATTATTTATGTAGAGATTCACTGTAAACAGACAGCTTCCTGTAGACTGGTCAGTACTAGCCTCTTTCTGGGATTGGAATGTGAGTTATGCATAAATTTTGAGAAAAGCCTATGTATACCTTTTGCCATAATCCTAGTCTTTGCAGTATCCCTTTTTCGTGATAATAATCCTTTCTGACACAGGAATTGGTCCTAATCTTAATAAGAATCATAGACCCAGGCTACGAAAAAGAGCTAGCCCAGCAGTCTCAAAATGGCTCTACTCTCAGCTGCAATTGAAGCAATCGTATCCTGCACCATACGTAGACGTGAAAGGATTTTTAAATCATTACTCTTAATACAAACGGTAAGTTTTACTTAATTCCAACCCAATCGCGTTCATACTTTCTTGAGTCCAGGTGTAAACTTATTGGATAGAAACCTGTGTTCCGATATGAAACGTGATTTTTTAAATAAGTTGGAAAGCTGGCCTCTGTTAGTTCCTCAGTCATACTAGAAGAGTTTTCTAGGCATGCAAAAACCTGAAATTTCACTATTGCTTGCGGTGGTACTCGGCACACAAAATACCACGCAATAAACAAGACCAAGGGCCCGTCCCAAGAAAAATTTTCTTAGCTAAGACAAAGCTTAAGCTAAGTTTAAGATGAAGCTAAGTTTTGTCTTCAGTCCGTTCCAAGTAGTGATCTTAACTGTTATTCCACGACAAGATCACTGACTCAGATTTAGAAAATATTGTGTGTAACATACATCCTGGTGGGATATGTTCAAAATGTTTATTTGAATTTTTCAGGGCCATTATTTTTTAAGTCAGAGCTTCATGAATATTTTGACATAAAACGGCCAACTTTTGGTTCACAAAGATTCAGTTAGTGAAGTTGTTTTAAAAAGATGTCAAAGAACGTAAAGAAAAAAATCTTTATAATCTTTATGCATTGAACCTCTCTATCAGAAGACAGTCTTTGAATTTTCAGAGGATTTTCCATTAACCTTCAATGGAGTGCCAAAATTCAGTAAATTTTGCAGAATTTTGTGTATTTTATTTTTAGCCATTTTTCAGTTGCTCTAGGAGCCGGATTGCTAGGTGCTGGTGATTTCCAATATTTTTCAGTTTGCTGTCCCACTAAGAAAATAAACTAATAAAATAAATGGGCTTTTTGTTTGTTTTCATGCAATATCCGATAGAAAAGTCATACCATTGCTTATTTTACGGTGCCTGACTAAAGGCATCTCTATGGTGATCAAATCAGTCGACGTCAGTTTTTAAATACTTTGAGTAATGCTAGCCTCCTGGTGACAGTTTCTGTAACTAGATGTTTTAGTGAAATTTCATGAAATTTGGCCAAAACATCTTTGAGAACGACGTTTCAATATTAATCTAAATTTTGTTACGACATTTTGTTCTCTGTTAACAATTGTACATGAGGATGACTTTTCATTAATATCGAAACGTCGTTTACATGCTGCACTCTAGCATAGTTTTTGTTTTCCACTTCCTACTTCTCAGGGCTCGACGCTATGAAAATCGCCAGGTGGCATTTTAAGACCTACCCAAAATCTCAGGTCGCATTTTCAAAATTCAGCTCGCATTCATAAATGCCAGGTGCAAAATTTTCCCGCCATTTTTACGCGCTACAATAACTTTTTTAGACCAACGAAAAAACGTTTATATTATGTTCTTCCCTGCAACGTTAAATACAAATTTCAGGTCGCAAAATTGAGTTCTTACCTGCATGTACAGCGTCACTGTTCTAAACAACCGACATTCAAAGGCTGTTGCCGACGTGGAAGTTGAATCAGTGCTCTCTAACCGACGTGTGCATTCGAGTAGCTAAGTTTGCAATGTGAAAAGTGAGAAAATATTCGTTGAAAAAGTATCAGCGATTTTGCTAGGTCTTACCTGCTATATGACTGTCATCAATGCCATTGAAGGTCCAAACTAGCTCTGAGTGCAAACTTCCTCCATTGTTTATTCACATCCCAAACTTAACTTGACGTTTGAAAAACATCCTGTGGAAAAAATCCCTGAAATGTTGACCTAGTCGAATGACGTAAGCGGATGCGCGGGTACAAATTAGTTCAAAATTCACAACAAAAATGCTGGACTTATACTGTTTAAGTACTCAACAATTAATTTTCCATGAAATGAAAAGCCTCGAAATAATTGCCGAATCCGTGCAGTTTTCATCGGGTAATTCAAGTTTGCTCCTTAATACCTTCCATGTATTGGAAAAATAGGTCTGTACCAAAACGACCAGGTCACTAGTCCTACCTTCTTTCGGAGGTATAAAACAAAACCGGGGTTGGCTTTTACATATTGAGAAGACGTTTTCTTTGAAGACTGAACAGGGGCGGATCCAGAATTTTAATTTGGGGGGGGGGGCACGGCAGGGTATTAGCCAGGATTTTTCCAGTCAGACATTCGCACCTCCAACTGCCACATGGAATCAGGGAGAATTTTAGGGGGGCGTTGGCCGCCTTGGTCCCCCTCTAGGTCCGCCACTGCTGAACTTGATGTGCAAAATGAGAGTGATTCGCGTGTCAATTTCAAACCACGTGCGGTCGTTTGTAGTGCGCTATGATGGGCGCTAGCCTGAACCTAACGCTTAATTGGAAATCCTCGAAACTTGAAGGGGGACGCTTAGTATAGCAGTGAGCATTTCTGAAACAATTCAAAAGTATAGAGCACAATTTCGCATCTACCCGTTTAGCTGCAATAGCTGGGTACAGGCATATATCATGGCGCCTAGGGAACATCTACACGGGGAACAGTGGAACAGGAAAATATCAGGTCTGGGTTACATCGGTCCCGAGGAATATCGTAAAGCATCAGGTCTTAAGAGCAATTCCATATAAAAACCAGATGGTGGGCTACATATGCAGAATCACCAATTTTTTTGAAACTTAGCTTATCAGCTGGCGTTGTCAAAAGAAACCTGAGCCTGAATTTTTAATAGTTTCCGAGTTTTTTTAACCCTTTTTACGACCACTTTGTACTTTTTCCGAAAATAGCAAATAATAGTACTTGGAAGTAGGTGAATTTTTGTCAGCAACAACACATTATCGCTTCACGCTATAGAAAAAAATAACTATATAGCAGAAAGAAGAAAGAATAACGTACAAGAAAAACTAGTTCGGATGGATTTTTTGATTTTTTATGTCCTCCCATTTTAGTCTACAAATATATCATTTTCACTTCTTATTATTAAGGCCATTTTTACGCATTTTTATCGCTCTCCCAAATCTATAACGGATTCTTTTGGAACATGAGTTAACGTACATCTATTACTGCTGTCTTTGTTCAACCCAACGCAAGAATAAAAAATCCTGTCTCTTTCATAGTTTTTGTGCTGTCAGTTTTTTACATAACTCACACACTTTTCTGCGAATCTGTGACTGTCAATTTGATTAAAAGACTCTAGGAGGCGCTACTCGATTATGCAATTACCTATCGAACAAGATGCCAAATAGAACAAATATCATTCGTTTTGCTACAGTAGTGACGAAGGAGATCATGGGTAGCTGTATGAGAGATTTTTTCTTCGCGGATTTTCAGTTTTGCTGGTGCAAAAATAAAAATTTGTTATAGGATTACAGAAATCAAAAAATTCAATTTTAATGTACTTATGAGTTAAAATAATACAACCCCATCACCTTCTCATATTTCAGAAAAGCAGGTTTTATTCTTATTAAGGGTGTCCATTACCCATTGCTTGGCCAGTTTTCAAACAACGTAACTGACTAAGAATTCCACGCATTGCCTGCAGTGCATGCTAGTCCATTTTCAGACCTCCTGGACAAATCCCTGTATATGCGCATGAAAAAGTCCTCTAAAACTATTAGCAAAGTTCATACTAAAACTAATCAAGATCTTCGAGATCACACGTGAAAAGAGGACGGTGGATACGAGCAGAAGTGTCGTGTTATTGGACATACAAAATGTCACGCAATGCTTCTTGTACTACTCAAGAGCGACCGAGCATGGTGGCAGTGCGCCAGTGGAATTTGTAATTTCAGAAAAATAACAGGTACGGCAATTTACGATTGAAAACATAATACTTTCAGTGATATCCAAGATACCGGCTTTCCAAACCAATATTTAAGCAATTGGGTGTTGTTGCGACTTACCAGCTAAAAGTCTCACAATATGTAAATTCCGTTCATGTGGCGTACTCAAAACCACAGTTTCTTGAAGGTATGCTAGGTTTAGTGTATGATGCATTTCTACACAACATTTCAAAAAACTGCATTTTGTTTGAAGAAAACAAGAGCTACTGAAACACAAAGTCTTTTTATTTTGCTCAGTACACATGTCTAAGATAGACTTTCTCAAAACTAGATAACCACTCCTTTAAAAATCTCAGTAGTTTCAATAGATTCAATCATGTAAAAAGTATGCTTTACGAGTCTCAAACTGAACATAAAACAAAAAACGATAGTAAAAAGTGAGAGAAGATTTCAATGTTGACCATCAGTGGCTTGGATTATTTTCCCCAAATGGTCACCACTCAAATCTCTCCCCCATGGAAGCCCCTAACTTGCGTCATCTTCCTTTTTTTCCAATTTCGCCCAAGGTGGACCCCAGTCCCCTAGCTACGATAATGATGACCACAACAATACCGTAAGAATAGACAACAACTAAAACATGTTCATAATTTCCTACGGTTTATGATGATAACTCATTCATGACTTCAAGCTCCAACTCATTCATAGAGGCAAACTCGTGGGCAGCAGCAGCATCAGCATCTTCAATATTCTGAATATTTCCGATTCGAGACGCGCCAACCATACGAGAAAAAATCCAGCAATCTGCTACTCTGACAGCCACTCTTCAGAGGTAAAAACATTTCTTTGCTTATTCCTGGCTTTTCGCGTCATTTTTACAACCTCAGCTGGTTGTTGTTTTCTGCCTGACTGTTCACCCTCAGAAAATATATCACTGGGTTAAGTCGTTACCTTCTTAGAGAAGCGGACCACTTTTCTAGTACTTTTCAGGGCCCAATCTTGCGGCGACTTGATCAACAACGTAAACGGCAGACAACTCAGGTGATGATACAGCTGTAGTAGTAGATAAAATCTCAGATTGTCTTGAAATGTCGTTAAACTGAGTCTCGTTCTGAAGGTATGATGAATGAGCACCAACATCCAAGTGCTCATTTAGCTCAGCATCTGTAGGAAAAGATTTCGAGCACCCATATTGTGTGCATGTGAGCTTCGTTTGACGTTCACGGGATACCAGCCCCCATTCAATCCTTGGAGTTGTAAAACACTCGAGTGTTGCAAGGTCAAGACTTTTCAGAGGCAATGAGTTTACATGACTTGTTGATGACAAGTTTTCCCTCCCCTATTCTGTGGGCCTTCCATGCTCGAATGCCATCTACGGAATACTCAAAATTTGTCAGCAAACTTATCCCTGGAATACTGTGGGAAGGATCTTTGGGGCATTCACACTACAGGATGACACCTAACAGCCTTTGACACCTCCTCTAGACTCTAGCGCATGTTTCAGGTCGACTGCATTTTGAACGTTGTTGCCTTCATTGACGAAGTACTTGGCATGGGACTTCAAGGGTGCGATTTTCCTGTCACAGATGTCTTTTCCCTTCTGACTTTCACTGAAGTCGTAGCGCAGAATGGAGATGCCGGTGTTACCAGAAATGTAGAACAAATGACTCTATAACTCTAAAAGTCTAACTCTAAAGAAACTATTTCACGAAATTTTCGGCTAGAGAAAGCCGCACTCTACAAAGGGCGAGTCGATAAGACGTACCTCAAAAACAGAAACTGTCATACAGAAGTGGCTCTGGAATTGACCCGGTGAGTACAACGGTACAACATTCTCCACAAACCCCTCTATTCTGGCTCCTTCGTTAGACCTCAGACCAGTCACAACTGTCGTATCTGCTAGAGAACTCTCACACAATGAACACAATATTAAAACTTCTGAGTTGTCACTTAGCTCTTCACTCAATACTAACTTTATTATAGCCCCCGCCATTTCAACACCTACAATCCTTCCCATATCCGTTCCATGAGCGAAGATTTCATGCGCAAGTTTAGGCTAGTACACCTAGTCTCTACTGAAAGCATCCCCGGATTCGAATCCGGCCTCGGTTTCCCGCCAAAATGTTATCTCACTAGCGAGATAACTTAATGGGTTATTACACGGTTGTATTTGCCACTCGAGGCTAATGTTGTGGTGATGCTATCTATCTCACGTGACCTCCTCACATCCTTGTTGGGTTTTGCTGTTGGTTTGTTTTCCATGCAGTGTCACAAGATTTAACAACAGTACATTGACATATTTTAAAAAATAGTGTTCTAAATATCAACTAAAGCACTTTCTGTCATGGCAAATTTTCAGCACCAACTTCACGACCTGCCAGAAGGCGCTTACGACTAGATTTTCAAGACCGCTTGCATTTCGTAACAGCCCTCTTTACATATTAGTCAACACAAGACTTCTCCAAATGAAAAAGGTTTGAAATGGTCGACTTTTTAGAGAGTTTGTTCAACGATGTCCCTGGAAAACCAAGTCGTTCGTTTTAATCTCTTAATAGTAATGTATTTAAAAATACATTACTATTAAGAGATGCATTGTGTAAGCATTCTTCTCATATGGCTACTCAAAGACGTGAGGATCTCGAGCCTGAATCGTCCCGACCCTTCACTCGTAGTCAACAACGGTCATTAGAATCTACTTACCACGAATCAGCAATCACGGAACATGCTTTCCAGCAAATTCATATGAGATCTGAGGGGGATAGGTCAGCTATTTTAGATTAACAAAATTTTCAAATGGATAAAGGAGTCCGTTTACATCAAGAAAACTGACAATAACTGTATGAATTCAGACTGTGGACAGTTCCAGCGGGACCTCTCATACAATACACTGCTCATAAAAACGACCAAGGGGAGCGCTCATCATCACCCTCGTGACGTTATTCACACACTATTTCCGGTCTGTATGAGTAAGACACAGTTCCCAACGGTCGAAAACGTTAATTAGCAAGGTACGTACATATCGACTGTAGAGAAACCCTCTCAGTGTTACCAATCTGACGTTGGATGAAATTATTTAATGTATCCCAGACTTGAACTGAAAGACCATCAGAAAATTGCGTATTGTTTTCTCATATTTTACAACACGTTGTGGAACATTCGAGACGTTTACTTGTGGTGTCTGCCAATGTTTTCCCTGTTATAAGGGCAAATAAGTTTTAATTAGCGGGATATATTCCGTGTTCTGCGCCTGCGACCTGTGCCTCTGGAAAGTCGCTCATTCTCAATCTAATATTCAACGCAGCTAACCAGTTTTGCAGTCATGTTCTATGCATACAAGGTTACTGGCTGCTTCTCAGCTCTCATCGGACGTCTCAAAAAGTATTTGTTTTGTATGAAAGCGGAAGAAATTGTAGCATTGCGCTTTTGAAATTGATATCACGATACAGTGGGTATTTGATGAAACCATAAATTGTAGAAAACTATATTATTGTGTTATTTTAATTGAATTCACGATACACTAGGTATTTGATGAAACCATAAATTATAGGCAACTGTAGATGAAACCAACCTGAGATAATTTAGGACAGCATTTATTCCAAGAAAGAAGCGAGAACTTAGATTCAAAGGTCAATGACGTGCGGCAATTCAATTTATAAGAAAAAGGCATTAAAAATGATAATGGTAGCTGCAGTTTGAACCTCTTATCTTATCTTATAAATGGCAGCCAGGTACCTTATGCAAACAGAAGAAAACATATCAGTTAGTTCATCACATAAGTATCTCCAGACATGAAATGTCAAGTAAGATATGGCGGCAGCTGAGGTTGCGCCGCGCATGGAGGAGAGTTGCTTGAATTCGTTTGTTCCGGTGTGTGTACTTGCTATAGAACTTCGGCCATTTTCACATAAAGTACCCAATAACGGTAAAGATACAATCTAAAAATTAATGTCTAATATTCCTATTCTAAGCGCTTGAGGTCATTAATTTTCAAAATACAACTAAGTATGTTCAATTGGCATACTGCATAATCATTTTTGAGGAATTTGTGACCATCTTAATTTAAAAAATCCTGTCTTAACCGTTTTTCCGAAAACAGTGAAGACACCTCAGTAGTGGAACACAAATGGGAATGTTTCTATTACGTTTGAAATTGTATTTCAGCTCAAATTTTAAGTCAAATATCGTACGGTTAAAAAGCCTGTAAAAGTTCACAATGCACGCCTTCTGTTGCCGTAAGACTTTAAAGGAGCATGCCACCCAAAAACAACCTAATTTGTATCAATGGGGCTACTCGGAAAATTTACATTAACTAGAGGGCGCGCGTGTACTAGTGGTGATAGATAAACAGCCTCGATTTCGCGAGCCCTTTAAATACATGGTTAAATGGCTTGTAGGTGTGCAAACTGAATCTGAGATTGCGTGAAAAGGGTGCTTCTATGAGAGAAAGTAAGCACGACCTTATACAAAGGTAAGGTTTGTGATTATTTTAACGATTTTTCCATGTTTATTCTACTGATGCCTGTTAACTGAGATACTCGCCGATGTCGACTTCGCGACAGTCGCCAGTCGGGTTAATCTTTGTTGTGATGCGTGTTACGATACTTGACGTAGCACTCGAGATCTTTTCGTACATCAAAGCCGTATTATTGTTTGGAATGATTTCAAACAGGTTGATCAGTAACAGTTACATGTACATCAATGAATGCTGAATTTTTAACTCGATATGGGTTAGTGAGATTACAATCCAAGCCCAATGCCATGGCAAAGGGTACGTAAATATCCATTAGACTATTTGTTTACTATTTGTCCCCCGGAAATTTATTACACTTGAAATGAAATTCTATCATGTTTGTTTTCACGTGACCTTTGGTTTTTAGGTTTGAGGGCTTGTACGGTGCAGAGGCCAATAAGGTCCGTAACAGGAGTTTGGGGTCTGTTCGGAGATAATTTCGAAGTATTTTCTGTGAGATACAGACAGGAGAATCTAGATCTGTGTTGTTTAGACTTGTGATTTTTTGAGTTCTAAACACAAAGCGCTTGTTAGCCTGGCCAGTGGCTCGGACCCCGATCAGGCCCTTAAGTTGTTCGCTGAAAACTTAAGTTTTTGGCGAAAAAACTTTAGTTTTAGAGGAAAAACTTAACTTTTTAAAAGAAACTGAAGGTTTAAAACTTAAGTTTTTCGCCAAAAGCTTAAGTTTTTCAGGACAATGTTAAGTTTTTCAGAAAACTTAAGTTTTTCAGAAAACCTTAGTTTTTTCAAGTGTAAAACTTAAGTGTTCACAAATAAACTTAAGTTTTAAGTAATAACTTAAGTTTTCATGAAAACGTAAGTTTTTTGTACTAACAAAACTTAAGTTTTTGTAATTTTAAAAACTTAAGTTTTCCTGACTTCTTAAGTTTTTCAGAAAACTGGATTTTTTCATTTGTGGAAAACTTGAATTTTCTTAAAACTTTAAGGTTTCTATGTGATGAAAATTTACGTTTTCAAGTTTTTAAAATTTGAATATTGTGAGATATTTAATTTTTGGTTCGAAATTTTTCCCATTATTTTCCAACAAAAATTATTGTTTGCTCATGCAAAATCCATCATCTCAAAAAAATGTTGCCCGAATGTTTCCTTAACATTTATAGAGATACAAATACCATAAAACGACGAACGTTTAACCTAGTCAGTTCAGCCTCCCGTTCAGTAACGCTAGGACCTCGCTAAAAAGCAAGACTTCACGAGATTACGTGAGATATTGCGGTGTATTTTAAATGAGAACACGTGACTTTGACTAGATTTTAGCTAGGTCCTAGCCTAGGTCCTAGCCTAGGTCCTAGCCTAGGTCCTAGCGTCTACTGAACGCACGCCAGAATTAGAGCAGTTATGAAATCATTACGGCACGTCTTTGTGAATTTAAATGTAGACGAACATCCGGTGACCAACAGCAGTAAGAATGCACCCAATGTTAATCCCCTGAGACACTGTCCTGGTCAGTACAATGTAATCAATGGAACTCGTGCAATTCTTAAAAAAACGTAGTTATTGTGCAAGTTTCCTTTGTATTGAGTTGTATTCGTAAGGCAGTTTCCACCGAAAGTCAACGGCTTGAATTTTATAACCGATAGTCAACTTCGAAGAAAAAGTCGTGTGTTGGCTAGCCCGCGACAATGAAGTTGATATTACTACGAGCAGAGCCAGCAAGAAGACATTTCAGAAGTTTTGGAAGTCAGGTTAGTGCCATAGAGCGTTCTAAAATCGATTGGCCACAATCGGTGCTGTGATTTCCAACGAACGTGTTAAGTTCAGTTGTTATTGTCAGCCACTCACGAGTCACGCTGTCACGTATCGACATGGACTCATTCTGTGTGTGATTTATCTAAACTTCTAACGCGTAATATACTTCTGGAGGTCCATCAGAGGAAGCCATAACGTTCACATAAGGCTATTACTCTATTGTATTTCTGTCTTCTGAGGTTGTGTCAGTGTGATCAATGCAAGGGGGGGGGGGAACTGCCAAGGCAAAGTGCAATTATTTCCCAAGTTGGGTATATTGGCATTGGTTGTGTGTTCTTATGTCTATGTTCGTAGTACTTCTTGGAAGCTCCTGATTTTGAAATCTCATATCACTACAGGTCAATAATTTGCAAGGTTCACTTGCCTCATCTACGCACCAATCCTAAAATATGGGGTTGCGCAAAGTTTGGGCATGTTGACCTTTTACTTAAAAAAACGTGGTACTGTATGTTCAGAGCTGTGCACAGTGCATTCCTGAATTACAGCTTTTTAGTGGACTCGTGTCTCGTTTTATCAATTTTTTTGTTTCTATGAGGCTGACCTTTTCATGCCCACTTCGGTAAGTGAGGGGGGGGCTGCTCGTTCGAGCCTCCCCTGGGTGCGCGCATGTACCTGGTTCTCAAAATTAAGAATAACCAATGTAACTATTGTATTGCCTATTTTGACTGATTTGCTCAGGTTTGTCGGGAGGATCTAGGTTATTGAATGTGAAAGGACATCCCGATCCCACTACTAGTACCCTATCTGGAATACCCCTGGCATAGGTCACAATGTACCCAAGTGAACTCTCACCAGTCAACATGTTAACTATTGTTAAGCACAGTGAAACTTGCATAATTCCTATCTAATTGCACCAAATAATTCAATGCCAATAAGGAAAATCTGTGTGATTTGACTTTGGGATTGAGTACCGGGTTGTGAAATACTGGAATGTCGCAAAAGTTTCCATATTCGAACTTAAAATTTTCACATTCAATGCGACTTCGACTGGTTTTATTGAAATCAAATATTTCAGTGTCATGGTGAAAGTGATAGTTAATCTGGGTACATCTTTACCTAGGAGTTGAGTTGAGTTGAATATGGACTGACTAGAATGATCTCCCCAAGTCTGTAGGGGCATATTCTTTTCCCTTTAGACATTTACTTGGAACCTCAATTTAATATCTTTGCAAATGTCAGCCAGTAAAGTGATTGGTAGGAGTACAGGATATAGTATTTTTATGTTTACTGTAGTACATGAGATAATAATTATATTTTCACTGTAAACTATTATGGTTACGTAAGACTTCTGGTGAAGACCATGCCAGTATCTTCAATGGTGGATTCAGAGGACAGCTAAGGGGCCATGGCCCCGGCCCCCTAAAACGCTACAAGATCAATTGGCAGTTGGGGGAGGGGGCAGGGGTGAATGTCTGATGGATAAACCCCTACTCTGCCCCAACCCCCCCACTCAAAATCCTGGACCCCCCCACCGCCCCTGATCTTTACATGGATAACATTCCCTGTAAATGGGTTATGTCTGGATTCTTAAGAACCTATCGCATGCTGTTCTGTTTGCTAATATCTCATTGTTTTCAGGTCTCTATTAACTTGGCGGAGTACTTGGAAGAACTAGACATCCAAACATTTGCATCGAAACAATCACACAGGGGTGGTATTGGGCTGTTTACATCGACATGGCAGGTAGAGTTTTATATGTTCCATTGTTGAGTTAAATATAGTGCTGCTATTTAACAAGATCACTGATTCTTGTAGCCATTTGGTCAAGTCAATGTAAAGCTTCTTGGTTTTGCTATAAGTTTCAAAAAGTACACGCAGAAGTACACATGTGAGATTAAACTTTCAGTTCTAACACTGGTTGTGCCGACTAAATGTCCATGAAACATTAGTAAGAAGTTCTATGCTGGCTGGAGACAGCTAGTTAGAATACAACTAGCTTTGCTCATTATGTAGAGTTGTGCCTTTTCTTATCAGATTAAAGAATTAAACAATGAAAAGTTCATAAAAATAATGGGAATTGTAGTTTATTGCAGTTGCCAACAGTTTCATCATTTGATAAAAATATTAATTAATTTGGCAGAACTTGAACTAAAAAGTTACAGAATACGATACCTGGTTAGCCTGAAGTCCAACTTTTATTAACACATTAAGTTTTGTCATATGCACGGTTTGTTCTAGATTGCGATAGCATGATAGGTGACCATGTGCATGTTTTGTATTCAAGTTGCATAGAATAAAATTGTTTTGAATGTCGCGAATCCAGGATTAAAACTTCATTCAAAACAGTAAGTGGAAAACTGACCCACTGCAGTCAGTGTAGTGCATGCTTGAAGTAAACTTGCAGACTAGTCTTGCACTTGAATCCTGTAGAGTGATTGGTTAAATTTTGAGTTAGAAGACTATTTTCTAGGCTCTGTATATAAGTTAGGAAGTTTTACAAATCAGTGTTGTATAAACAGCACGATATATATCCAGCAAGTTAAGTTGTCTTATACTGATAGCTTTTACCCGTCTGTTTTTAAATTTTTTTGTCTTTATTGCAGAGTGTGCCTTCAACAATCGTTGGATAAGGAAGGCTACCCAGACAACGCAACGTACGCACTTACGAACTGCAGCTCATGAACCTATAAATTCAGTTATCTGAGCTTATAAACGTGCGTTTTTAGTCACAAAACATGGATTATTTGCCTGTGAAGCTAAGCGAGCAGATCCAGCTAAAGAAGATTAAGTGGCTTGTGGTCAAGCATAGGGCCCTTTCACATTGACTTAACTCTTGTCTGAGCGGAGCATCGGCGTACACTGCGAAGTTAACTGGACCGTTCATTCTGGCTTCTGTAGTTAATGAACTTCGAAGTAAACAGTAGGTGACGCTGTCGTGATCGAAGGTATCGCAAGGTAGCACTGCACGCTAAGATTTGACAACTTGGGAACATTGTGTTAATTGACATAAAACTTATTTTTAAATTGATTGGTGATTATTATAGCAAGGTATAAGCAACTATTAGCCATCTCACTACTATGCAATTGTTAATGATAGCAGTGGCCCCTGGCAATAACTTCGATAGGACTGAAGTTGATCGTTTATACTGCGCAGCGTTGATGCTAAGCAATTAAATCCACCTGTTTAGTGCAAAATTAACTGGCGCTGTTAACTTCCTTCCAGGACCAAAGTTTAAGCGTTCATACTGACATTAACTACCAAAAACTTCGACGCGTCGATGTTAGTATGAAAGGCCCTATATGTGTATGAAGTTCAGTAGCTTTAAATTAAAGGAGAAAGAATATTTTTGTGGTCGAAGGTCTAAGTTTTCTAATTTCCATCTCGTATAACCAGGTTGTACTTAGGGTTACATTTAGTGAAACTTGTTCGCACCATGGTGTGTATTGGATTTACTGTTCTTATGATTGTCAACAAAACGAAACTTTGACTTTTAAATTGATATTTTTAAGGTTGCAAACAATTATAGGTGATTCTAGGCACTATTTCTAGCATAAGGATTGTACTTCCCAAAATCAGACCTGTGGCCATTGTCGATAAACTTTTAGTTACCTGTTACATTTTATGTTATGCTTTTGTCTCTGCGGATATTCTTGGATTTTGCTTATTAAGTGATTTGTTATTCTTGGTGTCATTGCTGTAATTTTAGTTGAAAAAGTCTGCTGTTGAAACGTAAACTTTTGTTGTAATCCTTCCTGGCTATGTAATCAAATTTTCTTTGGTTGTGTTTCATGATTTGGCAGTGATTTCTCTGTTTGTACATTCCATTTTGCTCCCTCAATTATCGCATAATTGTCATAGACTGAGAACGATGCAAATAATGAATATATTATTAGCCTCATTTAACTGATTTTTGAAATGTTTTTGGTTTTTAAGATTTTGATATTTCACATATGTTCACTTATTTTAAGGATATTTCCAACCTTATCCACAAAAATTGGCCATTTTTACAAAATTTCACTTGTGTCTAGCAAAATAACTTATCTTCATTCTCGGGGAACTTCAAATACGAAATATATACTGCGTAGCGAGAAAAAAAAAAGATTTAGCAGAACCACCTTGGAACCGCACAACCGCGTGGATATTTGTTTACCACTTATCCAAGGTCAAAGGTTAAAGGGGCTTCAAGTAAATGAGTCTCCCGCCAGGTACAGAACAGCTTCGGTATACCCTCAGTCCTTTCATTCACAAATTCGCCATAACATTGAACCAACGAGGTGTGGTTATGATAGAATGGTGCCGGGGAAAACGAAGACAAAATATAGTTTTGATCCTAAGGGAGTTGTGTGTCTACATGCATACGACCGTTGACGTTGAAAACGAATGCTACGAGTTGCCTCAGGCCTCAGTTTGGTCATGAACACATTTCGATGTTTCATGTTAACAACTTACTTTAACCACCAATTCAATTTTTGTTATCCATTTCTTACTTGGTTTGATATCAGTCTACCAGCACGTGACGTGTACAGGCTATGAACTGTGACCTACTTTTCTAAGTAGGTCGTACAAAACGGCAGAAGTTGGCTGCGATAGATAGGTCTATTTGAGGTTTTAATGATATTTAAGGTAGTTACGCACTGCAAAATTAGTTGACATTGCAAGAAAACATTGAAATAGGTGACATAGTTAAGTATTCTATAGGTTATGTATACCGAAAACAAGTTTTCACAGAATAATTAACCAAAGACTTAGAGATTTTCACGTGTCCCAGTTTAATCGGCTTTTTCTCGGCTTCGGCAAATCGACTTTATTTGAATTAGGAACACGAGTTCTCGAAAATGGCTCGATGGATTTCCCTGAAACTTTCCAGACTCAATATTTAGTCACCAATCTCAAAAACGCTGTTAGGATTTTTGATATAAAAGCTTAGTCTTTGTGTAATGTGGCAAAGACGAATACGACTTCAATTTAAAAAAAAAAAAACCTTACGTTTTGCGAGTTTATTTGTCATAGAAACCAAACGAACAAACTAATCGAAAACTCCTAACAACATTTTTGAGGTAATTGATGAAGTTTTCACTTAAAAAAGGTTTCGTTAAAATCGACCGAGAGGTTATTTTGCTATGAATGTACCTTTCTTAAAAATGAAATTTTTAATTAAAAAAGGTTTTTACGCAAAAATAATAATGACAAATAAATACAAAAAGTATATTTATATTTCCTGGTCTTTGTTCTTTCAGAAAATATTGACTGTTACTAGTTGACACAGCTTAGTTTTTTGATATAAGTGTTAGAATGGAGGTTACTAAATAAGGTTGGACATAACCTTAAGGAACTAGTGTATTTTAGGAAGTGCATTTTATTTTCTAAAATTAATCACTGTTAATCAAATGTTAATAGAAGTCTAGTTTAATAAATCTTTATGAGAATCATTAAATTTGTTACTGTACTCCACTCTTGTTTTAGTGAAAGTCGAAATTTTTGAATGTCTGTCCTATTGAAACTTATTTCGTTTAGAAAACTTCAGTTTTCAAAAGTTAGTTCCTTGAAAACTTAATATGTTCGGAAAACTTAGTTTTCAAAAACTTAGTTTTGATGACTTATGTTTGTTACTAAAAACTTGTTCCAAAACTTAAGTTTTCCAAAAACGTAAGTAATTTGGAACAAGTTTTTTGGAACAAAGTTAAGTTTTTAAAACTTAAGTTTTCAGAAAACTAAACTTAAGTTCGTTCCAAAAAACTTGTTCGAAAATACTTAAGTTTTCGCCAAAAACTTAAGTTTTCGGGAATGAAAACTTAAGTTTTTCAGACCAAAAACTTAAGTTTTTCGATGAAAACTTATGTTCATTTTTGTAAGGGAACTGAAGCCGGCATTCGTCAGGAACTGCCCCGCGACGACTGCACGCCACAGACACAAAGATGTTTCACGGCCTCATATTTGCTGTTTACATCGTACATTTCCTAAGCATTTTGGACTCTCGAGGAAGTACAAAAAAACGACATACCCGCTTTTCTCGCAGCTGCTTAGTTCGGACAAGCGGGAACGATGCACAGCAACATAGCGGCATTCACTCTGCATATGAAGCACTGACGTCGCTAGCGTCGTTTTTCACTTTCCTCACAGGTTAAAGCGACACATCTTGGCAAGGTAAGGTCGACCGTGTGCGAGTTAATGTTGATATAGACCGATTAAGACGGCAAAAAAGATTAATTATTCGGGTGGCATTCTCCTTTAAGGCTAGATGCATCATCTTGCTGTGTCTTTAGGGTAAAGGCATAACGATACAGACGTACATGTAGCATTATCCAAGGTATTTTTTAATATTAGAGACATTATTTCTTATTTCAAAAATTCATCCAGATAAAGATTGTAACTACTTGTAATCAACTTATTTTGATACAATGAGAGTTATACATGTAGGCTAGTAACGTCGACTTAATTTGTAATAAATGAAAACTTATAGTAAAGACACACAAAATGTAGGGCACCTTTGGAATTTTCTGATCATTTAAGCTAATAGAAGACCCTATAGAAGTTTTCTAAACAACTCTCTTATTAATCCACTTGTATCACTGTAGTCACAAACTGTGGATAGCCAATTCAACAATATTTTGCTAGTAAAGATAAAGTGGTCAAACAGGGTAGTGTGTTATAAAAACCTGCAAATTTCGATTAGTTTCAATTAAAACAGACAAAATCAAGAGTTGTTTTTTGTGATGGACGTCGGGTTTATAACGAGTTCAATTGAGCTCTACAACGGGGTATGTTTCAAAATGAAACACGTTTTGCAACCGAAATTCCGTTTTTTCTCATAATTTTAGAAATTATTGCTACAATAAAACGGCAAATTGTAATGTACGGGGGTTGGAACTGGAAATTGGCAGGATTCTCGGCCATTGCGAACAGCGATATTAATCGAACATTCCGTTATGATATTTTGTCTTCTGTGAAATGATGTACCTGAGGATGACTTTCGATAACTATTGAAACGTCGTTTACTTGCTGCAGTCTAGCGTCTTTTTTCCCTTTTTTGTTTCTAAGCTGGCCAGGCATGTTTTCAAATGATTTTGACCTGAACTACCTTACCAGTGCCAGTTATAGCATTTTGGAAACAGTTCATATGTCTAACCTGTGCCGCCACCGCCAACTACTAACTGATGCTGTGTACTGGACCGTTCACGTTATTATCTGATAACCATTACACACGTATATATTACAACGTGTAAAGTCATTTCAATCTGAATATTGTCAGTTTTTACAGGATGCGAATCGTTTCACCGACCCCACCCCAAACTGAATTTGTCAGTTGTTATCGCACTTCCATAAGGGATAAACAATGACATTTCTTTAAAATATTGAACGCGTGGGATTAAATCTAAATCTCACCCTAACAGTTTTCGTCTCATTCATAACTTGTCATATCTATTTCGTTACTCTAACCCAGTTAACTCCCGCATACCCCCTCATTTCTCACAAGTCCAGTACCAATCCATCACGGACGCTATTCGCCTGGTTCAACGGTTTGGACGCCACTCCCTCATGTCTAAGACTGACATCAAGGACGCTTTTCGCATCGTACCGGTAGACCCTGACGACTACCACCCCTTAGGTCTGTCCTGGTCCAACAACTTCTCCTGCGACAGGTGCCTGCCATTTGGCTGTGCCTCCAGCTGGATCCTGGAAACCAAGTTGAAGATCGCCGGCGTTTCTCACTACCTCGATGACTTCTTTGTGGTGGGCCCCCCATCCTCGCCGACATGGTCCCCGGACCTCGCCGCATTCATATTGCTCTGCGACTTCCTAGGCATCCCTATCAACCACGACAAGACCATTCAGCCGACCACCTCCATCACCATTCATGGCATCCATCTCGACTCTACGACCAAGACTGCTTCTCGCCACAGGACAAGGTGGAAAAAGCTTCCAACATCCTCCTCTACTTCCAGAAGCGCCGGAAGGTTACTCTTCGCGATCTTCAATCCTTTATTGATCTACTAAAATTCGCCTGATCCGTCATCAACCTCACCATTGGTATTTCGAGACCAGACCACTTCATCAATCTCAATAAAGAAGCTAGAGCGGACCTTAGGGCTTGGTCTATCTTTCTCCGAGGCTTCAATGGGAAAACACTGTTCCTATTCGACAAGTGGACATCTTCAAACACCATCAAACTGTACGCCGATGCTGCAGGCTCCAATGGGGGTTTTGCTGCGAGAATGGGGGCTTCCTGGTCTGCCTGCCCGTGACCCGAGCACCATCACATCACCTTCAAGGAACTCCTTCCTATTGTCATAGCGCTAGAGCTGTGGGGATCGAAGCTCGCCAACCACAAGATTCTTTTCTCGTGCGACAACCGTGCCGTCGTTGACATTATCAGCGAGACCTCCTCCCGCCACCCCACCCCCCAATTATGTCCCTTGTCCGTCGTCTGGTCATCTCCGCTCTTACCTTTAACGTTCATTTTCGGGCAAAACATATCCCTGGCTACACTAACATCGTCGCTGATGCACTTTCTCGTTTCAACTTTCAGGTCGTCTTTTCCAAGGCTTCTTGGCTCAGCAGTCATCCGACACTGATC
>NMRA01001032.1:40837-66898 GCA_002633005.1 Phoronis australis | reverse complement strand
GTAGAGCTGTGACCCTGAAATCGCCAATACAACTTAAAATATTTATTATTCTTGTTGTTTTATTTGTCCCCAATAATTCACCGGAAAGTGAAAGATGCTACAGTTTATGTCTAATTTTATTGAAAATATTTTTATACAATTTCTATTCTACTGTGCCAACAGTTAAACATCTTTGATTCAGCATGATGCACATTTTTGTTTTCTTGTATAGTTCTGCTATTGTGCACTAGTCACATGAAAGGTTCTAAATTTTCCAGACGTATTACTCGAGCTGAGTCATTAATGTGACTTGTAATTGCCACAGCGACAAGACACGCAGAGCACTGGTTACAATTTTCCGCAAATTATACTATGCCGTAGAAAATAAAGTGTTCAATATTATGAGGATTACTCGAGTGAGAAAGCTAACTTCTGTATAACTAGGATTTCATAGGCATAAATCACCAAAATGCTGGTACAGTGAGTCAGTGTGGCCAAGTGTGATACATGTAGGTGCCCGCTTTCTTTACTTGAGGTCGTGGATTCGAGTCTCGCTGGGCCACACTGCTAGACAATTGATACATGTTTCTAGCAACTCAGCTCCGGTTCCAGGTGATCAGTGCAATGGACCCACGTGCGCGGTCTGGCCAAGTCTGGTACAACGTATACCACACCGCCTGCACTTATTTTTTAAATGCTGGCACAGCAGTTTTCAAAATGAACTAGGTTGTGGAAGCAGAAAAGTTGATTGGGAAACTGACAAAGAAAGAAATGAGCCAATAGGTGACGCTCTACTGCCATGGGGCTGTAAGCAGGGGAATACGACGGCTCCAAAAACTTAGAAAAAAGGGTGAAACCTTGGGAATTTATACTCTGGGTTGTAATTACTTGGAGCTACTGTATAGAAAATTGTGTCATCCCGTCTTCGCTAACTGCACTCCATCCGCGGCCCTCTGTTGCAGGTGTTACACTGTAGATTACGATTTCCGCTTCCTCCTCCGACACGACAAGTAGACGTGGTTTAAGTACAGGTATAGAGAATGAACAAACATGTTTTACTGATTATTCCTGGAGCCATATTGTTTTTGGTATATGTGCTGGACTTAGTTTTAGTCAGATGAGCCAGGGTGATAGCCGAGGCAGACGTAACACAACCACCCTTACTTTGTAGTACCTTGCCACTACATCCAGAGGATGTGTTTGCGTTGTTTTAACTGAAAACGCAATCAGCCTCAAAAGGCAGGCACGTGTCCAGAATTTATCTAGAAGAAGGACGGCAGGGGACAAAATTCCTTCTGGTACGACAACGTCAAAATGGTCGAGTTGGATGAGTGCCGAATTGTCTGGATGTTTCTCCATGTCTGACTCCGTTAGAAAGCCTGGGTAATTGATTCCCTGTTGATTTGGACCACTGAATAGGATATTTTGATTTCCATGGAGGTTTGTTCGTAGCATGACCGAACACGTACAGCCTCGTCACTTGAAATTTATTTAATGTCACTGCAATTTAAAACGATCATTATATATTAATCATAGTCCCTTGCAAGTTTCACTAAGCTGCCTGTTAACGGCACGTGCGCGAAGGGACACCACTTAAACGTTAATGTGATATCCGGTGGCGAATTTAGACCAATTCCTCTAACTGTCGCCAGTTTGAACACGAAATTATCGTGCACATGCATAAATGCAAGTTTGTGCGACGCATTTTCGGCGTAAACCATATTTTGGAATAAGTTGTTTAGAAAGCCCAACAAACTTTGAGGATCTGGCGTCTTGGCAGTCGTCTTTGTAGCATCTCCCGTTCATATCGTTCAAACTACTTCCCTTAAGATTTTTTATTAAATTAACAAACTCGAAAGTCTTAAAATGTCATATCTGCGAGTGTTTGTCTTAATAATTGACGAACGCTTGCTTGAGGTAGCCTGAACGAACTAGTAAGTATTACAACTTCATACTCATCTCAATCAACCAAGCAAAATGACTCAAACTATATGTTTCCAGTTTTGTTAAATGACTTACGTTATCTGGCAAAGCTAATGCAGTGTACAACTGGTTATTTTTTAAGTTTTTACCCCGTTCTAGTTTCGCATTAGCGCGTGCATTTAACAAGATGTGCAGGCAAATTTCCTCTCGGATTGGTGACTCAAGCAAGGTAATCGTCATTGAGTACCAGGGCAGTAAGTACAATAACAGTTTATCTGGAATTCATGGTCCGAATGAAAAAGTGTGCTTCTTAGTTACGAGTGAAGTTCCAAGTATTATACAGTAATATAAGTGGCCAAGGCGTTTACTGTTTGTAAAAAAGAATTTCAGAGGCTAACCGTTCAAATGCGACGATAACTAAGGTAACTAAACTTTGATATATACACATCCATGGTTTTAGGCTCTAAAATGAATACAGTGTCTTAAAATCCTGTTCCTCAAGCCAATGATCCGGTTTTGAGGGAAATCCGTTCCACAAACTTCTAAAACATTCAGTAACGTACACGATAAAGTTTACGGAAATTGGCAATCTCGAACGAGCTCGGTGGTGATTAAGAGAAGAAACCCCCTTTTAAAGGTTTCATGGCATGACAAAAACGAATTCTGTTCTGCTTCTAAACCAACAAACAGTGCATCAAAAGAGTATTAATCGACAGGTCATTCATGGTGGCTATATAGACTTGAATGAAGATTCCCAAGGAATTTAAAGGTGTTTTAGAATACTACAGTATTGAACAAGAAAACACATAAACACGATCCTAGTCTGGACCTGTTGAATTTGTTGGCTATAATAAAGTATTGCGGTTGTTTTAGAACAGTCTACAAAAAATAGATCGCCATAACATTACCTGTCACTTCAAATAGCTTGGAATTCCCCACCACATAGAGCTGGGCGTCGGTCATCTCAACGGGAACACGGGAGACGTTAGAACGATAATTCATGATCCAGGTAAAAGGACCGTTGATGCTGTACACACTCTGTGTTTCGTATTCGGTACCGCTAATGTTAATTTTTGGTGGATTGCCACAGCACAAGTCATTGGACTCCGATTTCAGCCTGAGCATGTACGGTACCGACGTCTGGTCCCATAAGTGCTGTCCCACGTGCACGTTCTCGGCAATAAGGTCTACGCCGATATCTTTGAGAAGCTCCTTCGGTCCGACCCCACTCACCTGGAGTAAAACTCAAGTAAGTTTCAATCGAACGTATTTCGCAAACATCACTACATGATGAAAACTCTATTATTCTATGTTTCTGTTGGTTGCTTCGTCAGTTGGTTGTACATTGGCTTGGCTGATTGACTGGTAAATGGGTTAGAACACGGTTTCTTGATTTGCTGCTTATTCAGCAAATCGACTTAAGTTTGTAAATAATGTACTGATCAGAGTATTAAGCTTCTCTGTTGGATTGCAAACAGTTCATACCCATAGCAGCAAAATAGAAGCATACACGTACATGTGTAAAATCGGGTCTCGTGTGAATATTGACAGGTGTTAAGAAGTGTTTTCTATAAAAACATTTTAAAGAGGTACGTACTGTACGAGGAGTTTACGTCAACATACACACCCGCTTGGTAGACTGCAGTCTAGGATACACGGGTATACACGTCCAGCCAGACGTCTCAGGCGATGGAGTCACCGAAGTCCACCATTATCAGCACAGAAACAAGGCTTTAACAGTGCATCATTAAATGCATGAGATTAAATATAAAAATCAAGTGTACCTGAAGTAAATGTGGTGTATCAAAGACCCCCGCGCCAATGATGACTTCTTTACGGACGAACGCCTTTTTAATTCGCCCAGTATGTCCATCAAGAAAGGACACTCCGATTGCTTTACGCTCTTCGTTGAAGAGAATCTCTATAAATATAATAAAATTTTTATTCACGATTAATATGCGCTAGCAAATCACATAGGACACGTTTTGCTGTAATAGGAGAACATATGTTTATATCATACCAGAGCCTAAATTTTGCAGTATGCTGCTCTCATTGCCACGAAGTATAGCTTTTGAGTTATCGTACCGTCTTTAACAAGCGATTTTTATAATAATGAATGAAGCTCAATTGACGAATTTCAAACCAATACCAGCCTGAACGAATGTTGAGGTCAGTTAACCAACGAATTGCCGACCAAATCAAAATCAACACTACATTTGTTTCAACCAAATTTTGTGATGCATTTCAACCAGATCCGAGCCAGAGCGGACTCAGTATATGGTTTAGCCATGTATTCCGAACAACATGCAGGATGTCAATCTTCTGAAAATTTGTTGGGTAGTTCCCAAGATATAGGATGGCACCCTACAATTACGCTGTTACCATGGCTAATTTGCATAACCTAGGGATTGAATTCTTGTGGTGTCTATTCCTGGTGGCAGTACTTACGCGATATGCGTTACAAGTTTATTAAGTGAGTCTAGTTTGGTGGTTGTAAAGAACTGGTTTGAGGAGACACTTTTAAACCACCCTTTTGGATTTAGTACCCTTTCTTTCAAAACCTAGTGTTGTCTCTTGACAAGCATTGGTAGGAACATGATGGTCTTGGGATGAAAAGAGTTAATATGCGCTTTTTACCACCTGCTTCTTCAGACGGAGTTGCTTAAAAGCAAAAAGTAAAAACTGATGAGGCATAATGAACTTCATGTAGTCATGCGTTGTACTTTTGATCTAAGATGACACTCATATTTTGATTCTGACCGCACAGTTTTCCACAGACTGGACGAATGGCAGGAAGTACAGTCGGTACAGTCAGGCAAAATCCAATGCCAACCGTCTAGTGCCTTTTAACGTGTGTTACGATTTCACTCAAATGTGGCCGCTGGCAGCCGTTTGGATTAACTTGAAAAATGAAAAGCGTCTTCTCATTATATTAGGGCGGACTAACGAATCGAGGAACATGATGAGTACTGTAGCAACTTCTGGATGGGAAACGGCGCAGCGTCGGGTAACCCTGAAAGTGCCCTACTGTGACAGTTCTTCTGCCTCAATCAGTAATGCCAACAATATCAACATGTTATTCAAGTCATGTCCCACAGGAGTAACGCAGTGTCGTTGCTATGCACCCACGGTGTGCAATAAATACACCACAGGTACAAGAGATGATTATTATTAAAACTAACTGGAGCAACGCTAGCAACCTTAAGAATATCCTGCACGGGATGCAAAGCGATTCAAAAATGCTGCCCTCAGTAGAAGAAACACACCTTCCTACTTTTCGTTATAATTCTTTAGGAATTTTGATGATAGATAGCCAGACTACAAACGACAAAAAATATGAAAGCCACTAGGTGGAGCAACCTGGGTCAAATCCGTCAGAAACATGAACGTTGTTGTTTGCGTGATAGTAACTTTTTCCCGCACTTCATGATGATCCATTAAAGGAACTTGTATTGAACCATATTTGAAAAAAAAAATGATTTACCACAAGAGGGTACCACAGCTTTCGTCAGCCATGCACTTGCCAAAAGAAGCACACATGTCAATTTCCATATTGAACCCAAGTGTGATTGGGCCGAAAGAGAGGCAGAGACGCCAAAAACGCAGACTTAGAAATCGTACTTAGTGGCTTATGGATGGCACAAAATCTATTGAATCCATCCGAAAATGAGAAAGTTTTACCGTTTCTTTATTATAAACCTATTTGGTATGTTTCTTAAAATCCGTCAAGGAACGTCAAAGACAACATAGAACGTGAAATCACCCCTAGGGGGCACTTTTGGATCCGTTCAAAAGTTGTCTTCATTCGTTGCCATGCTCCTTGACATAAATCCGCCCAGTTTAACAAAGGTCCTGCAAAAGGTAATTAGAAGATGCAGCCTCGGATGAAAAAGTACAGCCATTAAGGGGTTCCAGAGTAGTCTGTCAGTTGTTGTCTTTTAATAATACAGGGAGAAATTTGACACGTTTATCATGAGCTTTAAGGGGCTTTGTCGAATAGACGGGTGCCAAAACAGACTAGAAAATAATGAAAATAGCCACTAGGTGGCACGTAATACTATCCGTAACAAGAGGGTGTCATCCTCTCTTTAATAGAAACCTATCTGATACATTTCATGAAAATCTGTGAAGAACTGCATTATTTCTCGTATATGTTAAATATGACCTATGACTTCAAGCAACTGAATGTGAGGGCATGCACGCATTTTCGAGAAGTGGGAGGGAGATAAGAAACTCTGTGGCAACAACAGTTTTTCTTCTGCGGGTATTTCAAAAATCGTGAATTTTGTGATTTTTTCTGGAAATTTCCACAAGGGAAAGTGAGTTACTGTGTACAAGTACTAGACGTTGCGAGATGGTATTTTCATCAGGAATTGATTAAAAGATATTCTTGAAGAGCTTTTGTCTTTCATGAGTCTTTAAGCTCCCTTCTTGAGACAAAGTTTTAGCAACGTTTTCCCATGTTATACTGAATTTTCTTTAATTACCTTGAAAACGGCGTCAGAGACGTCAAATTTCTTTGTCATTTGGGCCACGCTCCTTGCATTCGCAAAGGAAACTAATGATAACATGTGGTTCGCTTATAATGCAGGGTGAAATCTCGCGAGGATTTGCGAGATATCCCACTTTTTCAAGGTTCTTGTGTCGGAGTTACTTTACCCATAGATATAGAGAAGAGATTGCTTATCGCGTGACCCTGTACACGTTTAGCCCGGAGGCCATTTTGTTTTGTTTTGTTGAACGTGGAAGTAAGTGGGCTAAAGGCTCTACTTTGAAATCTTATGTTTTCCTACTGCGTCCAATAATATCCCTGCAACGTCACTTTCTCATTTTACAACTCTACCTCCCTCTCTCCTTCCCTCCTTTCCTCTCTTCATCCTCTCAATACATATCTGTTGCCTCTCCTACACATTAAAAAGGAATATCAACGCAATCTTAATGTATGTTTTCTGCAACATCTCGTGACATTGGTACGAACTGTAGGGAACGCACTGCCGGGAACGAAACGCAGAGTCACTGTACCTGTTACAGGTGCAGATACAGCGAGATACGGTTTGTTGACGTTGTATTTGTAGTACCCAGTGAAACTACTTCCGCGTGCCGTTTCAGAGGCACGATTGGCACGAGCTTCCTTCGTCGGATTGCTGTCTTTATCGATGCGGAGCTTATACTGCTGGAAGATACTGCAGCTTGTTCTGAAAAATATTTTTTCGAACACTTTTTAAGCATGACACTGACTACAAAAACTCCAAATTGGAAACCATTTTTAATTCAAACGCGTATCTGTATTTGTACGTCCATTCTACACCAGGTGTTGAGAGCCGATACCTATGACGCCAGTACACCGATTAGATATTGCTCAAAAACGTTTTTCATATGGGAGGCCTAATTATCTTCCAGCATTTACCAGATCCCATTGTGAGTTTGTAGGGAAAAGTTCAAGTGGCTTCACACAGGGTGTTTCATCGAAAATGGAATTCCGATGTAAAACAGACATCCCGGAGTCGGAAACAGGCATCCGGACCTTCAAACGAGCCCTAAAACACGAACCCCGACTTTTAAAACTGGAACCCCGGGGATGGGAAATAAACAGGGACATTTTGCAATTTTTTTCTGAGACGATGTCAGTAACCTCAGAGTCAAAGCATATTCAAATAATGTTTGTTGCAGTTGTTTACTGCATTATTTGTTTCTCAAAAAGTGTGCCCCTACAGTAGTATAAGGATAATGCTGCTGTTTTTTAGTTGATGTAAGCGTTCTGGTGATATTGTGAGCGGCCTTATAAGCGTGGGCAATAGTTGTCGCCAATGAATCATCACGGGCACTATGTTTTTCCGTGAATGTTGCCGATTGAATTAGGAAACTCTGGAGGTTTTTATGGTATTTATTGATTTAGTTGTCACCAAATGTAAGTAGTAAACGTGTTGTTGTCGCAGATAAAATTTAACTTCAATTACTGCTAGATTTGAAACGCTTTGACACTCCGGAAGTGCTTGGCGGCGACCATATTCGATAGCAGCCGTATACCTTTCTCTTTACTATAGTATATCGTCGAGCGCGGATTAAATGTGCCTGCGACTGAAGAGAGGACCAAAATCACCTTTGGTGCCTCCCTTCCTATGCCAACGGTTCTCACACCGAACACAACAAAACCGAATAACGAAAATTTGGCTGGTAGAGGAGTTCACAGTATGCATGAAAATAATCAGCGACGCCATCTATCACTTATTTTAGACGAAGCACGCATGCCATTCACAATTTATTTACATAATGTTTGTAATAAGCAATAATCATCAGTGTGGCTTTGAAAGAATGGTTATTAGTTGTGCTGTCTGCTTTTTATCTAAAATACAAGCTTTTTTGCAAACTATTTACACGTTGGTTGTTGAAGCAACTGAGAAAAGGCAAATAGGGCGAAATGCAGTTCGTGTAATGCTTCGTAAGCAAAAACTACGGGAGAGGCAAGATTTTTTTTATTTTAGATTATGAAGAGGTTGGGAATGAATAAGCAAATTATTATAAGGTTACTATTTGAAAAGGTGCAATATGGCTGCTACAGAGTGCCACATTTGGCCGAAAATGGCTCCGGTGAAAACCTGCCTAAATAGCCAGCCGTATTTGCCACACAAAAGCAAATTTGAAAATGACTTTTAAAAGATATTACATTGAATTAATCAATTGTGGTCATTTAAAACCGTATCACTAATTCGTTATCAGCTAGCTGTACATGCTAGTAAAATGCGTTCAAACATGTTTAGTTCGGCGCCCAATTTTTGCAAAATGGAGGTGCATGCCATAAAAAGAGAAATAGCGGAAGAAAATTCTCAACAAGCGAAATTTTTCTACATCCGTAGGCAGCTATGGAGGTTTAGTTTAAATATTTTTCAAAGAAAGCATCGGAATAATGGCACCAGTAACAGCTGGCGAGGCGTAAATGTAGAGGGTGAAACCAGTCTCCGCGCGCGTGTGTTGTATCTCGGACTTCCTTGTTTGTAAGTACAACGGCAATCACCCACAAGCTTCGTAATTTGTGTTTAAAGAAATTGTACCTGTCCTCCACTGGACCGTTGTAATTAGCCTTATAACCATTCCAAGGCTTCGTCTTGTCTTCACAAAGATATTTCATCTCTCTGGGGAACAGTATGAAGGCTTCCTGTGGATGAAAGTACAGAGGATTGTTCTTAAGCCCGCTCGACCCCACCTTTAAACCCACGACCCCATAGTAAAAATGGGGAAAGAGAAGCCAGTTGGGTTTATTGTCAAACCCATGGGTCTCACAAATCGAGTCTGGTGAATCAAAACCGCCATTATTTTAGGGCAAGGGGGTCTCGCATTCACGGCACCTTACCTTTAACTGGGAATTGAGTTGCATCGGCCCGTCTTTTCCGTGCCATTTCTTGCAATCGGTTGGCGAAATTCCGGTGACTTCTGGTGGATCGTAGTAGCAGTAATGGTCCTCAGACTTCTTGTAGTAATACGTCATGTCTTCATGTCGCCATCCTGTCATAAAGAAAGCTTTCTACGTTAACTAGCCAGTGCCAAATACGAAAAGGACGTATATTTTTAGTTTCGGTTATGTGGGACCTAATCGACAAGTCAGTGTATTTAGACAAATATTTGTAGAACTACTACAGATTTCGATTCAGTAAAATATTTTTTCAGAAAGCAAAAAACCTACACAAATGAATATTAACTTTCTTTAAATGCTAGTCTGCAGTTGACTGGGTTAGATGTTGTTATGTTTTTTCTGAAAATTTTCAGGAAACATAGGTACATAGACAGCACAAAATGATACCAATAAAGTGACCAAATGTCTTTTAATATAAATATGCAAGATGAATTCTCAAAAACCCGGAGAGAGTTTCCTAAAGCATGATTTTGTTTTCGTTTGTGGCAAGTTTCGATAATTTTCATATAAATAGTATACGTCGTGTTTTGTGGCCCCTTATGTAAAACTGAAACTTTTCAAAACAATTCCTAACAGAGAGTAACACATTAAAAAACAGCATCTGAAATTAGCCACATTAGGATATTTTCCTGAGGTCATACCCAATAACCTTGCGTTTGTTGATTGTGCCAGTTTTATTTGACATTCCATTGAGATTTACCTTCAGGCCACAGGTCGAGAACAGCCGGGCTCGCGCGTCTTGCTATAGCTCCATACACGCGAGAAGTGCCCCCTCGTCCACGGAATCGGGGAATATAGATCATGCGGCCATCATGATTGGCGTTAGTTGTGTAGTTCCCATTTACTCCAAACTTCGTTTCCATAGTTTTCATCGTCAGTTTGGTCAGATATATTGGATCGTGAGGGCTGACAAACCTGTAGTTGTTGGTATACCACTTCTCCATTCCGGATTCCATTGGACCTGTAACATGGACAATAACAACAGGCTTCCAACTGAGCTGAGTAAATAGAGCAAGGGAAAGCCTAATGAGAGTGAAATCATAACAGGATGTCAATGAGCATAAGCTAGTTCTACAAATATCTGTAGCAGTTTATTACACGTGATCATGCGTCACAAAGAAAGTTGCTATAAATACGCCAACGCCGTGAACATGAACAACTTACTGTCACTACGCTATCCATAAAATTGTTCACTAATGAGCCACCAAGACGACAGATGGTACTATTTGTGAGCAAATTGACCAATTGCAGAATTGGTAAAATCTTGACGATGAAAACAGAAGGTAAAAGAAAGTTGCCAAGTGAGAAATTCGTTTCATCGCCTCACGAGACAAAATCCTTACAGTTCCTTTTGCCACAAACGTGAATTATGAGCTGTGATAATTTTCATTCGATGTGCGTAGCTCTTTGTCAGCGTTCGCCCTACATCTACCTTTGGGAGCCACTGAGAATTAAACATCAAATTTCTCCCACTTGTTCTTTCCAAACGTGTGTTTTGCATTGACGTTTATCTGGTTATCTGGGTGCAGAGTCGACGTCATAACATGTTGAGCACACCCATATATGCTCAGTCCTCCACCTCAGAAGCTCACGCAGAACACCTTGACTAATTGTTCCAGTAAGGTGCTGATTCTGGATTTTCCGCCACATTCCTCTAATTGTAGACTTTGCTGCGGTTCCCTTGTCTACACCGAACTGTCGCAATCTTTAGACTAATTCCCCAGTTTCCACCTCCCGCTTCTCATCCAGGGCAGCAAGCACCTCTGCCTCACCCATCTTCAAGGGTCCACCCATATTGCCCATTCCCGCAAGTTTGTCAGCCCTTTCGTTACCGACAACTCCTGCATGATCCGGTGAAAAAATTCAGACAAGGGATTCCAGGTGGCTCTGCCGAATGAGGTGTATCCATGTGGGCTTTAGAAGGCCCTGCTGTATTTTGCGCAACATGCTTTGTGAGTCTGTCACAATGACGTTTACTACTACGAACGTTTTCAGAGGTCCCTTGGTCAAAGGTCATAGATTAAAGGTTAAAGGTGGTGAGTTTGTTTTTCAGTAAAACAAGTTCCACAATAGAAGAATACTCTTAAGTAAGTTTTGTTATTGTTGCGTATTTATAGGTCGTTGCTGTGTACTCTCCGCATGTTTATATGTATCACCGCGCTTTGAGCCCATGGCCGTTTGAGCGCGTCAGTAAAGTATATAATTATATTATAAGTCCTATGATGTAAAAACGTTTTATATAATTATCTTATTTCCGAAGCAAATATTAACATTTGTCAACTGGTAAGTTTTTTAATGACATTGGTGTTGTACGTATTACGATGCGAGACCCTTTTTATTTATTTTTCTATTTTGTATGTTGCACATTTAATCAGCGTCTTTAGGTTTGTGAGGAGTTAACCGACACAGTTGTGGTGAGTTCATTTTTCATTATACACACACGTCCGATTGTAACGGTGAGCCATCTCTTTATCGGTTCGCTATTTAAATGGGCCTGGGACGTGACAAACAAACTAAACTATAGTATGGAAAGTGGCTCCCTGTCACTGAAAAAAATTTAACCAGCTCATCATGTATTTTTAAGTTTTTTTCGTATAGATTTTTAATTTTTGTTAATAGCAAAGCATTTTCTTATAGTTTGAAATTACAAAAAAAAACGATCTATCAACTGGTCGCCACTATGTCGATTTTTCTTCCACAGGGCAAAGCGAGTCTATTTATTTGGTACAAGACATATACGTAGCAAATTTTCCTTATATGGAAAATGTGACCTTGGGCCTCAAGCAACTTCAAGCAACTGACTGTGAGCGCATGCGTGCATTTTTCATAAATGGGTGGGAGATAAGAAACTCGGTGGAAAGCACAGACTTTTCTGTCACACGTATTTCAAAAATCGTGAAGTTTGTGATTTTTCTGGAAGTTTTCTCACATGGAAAAGTTAATTACTCTGTATTAGACGTTTCGAGATGGTACTTTCATCAGGATTTGTTTAAAAGATATTTTTGACGAGCTTTCATGTTTGGTGCCTCTTTAACTCAAGCCTCTGGTTTATGCATAGTCGCAGAGAACGTTGTTCTGCTGAATGGATTTGTCTGACCCATGTTAAGTCTTTGCTAACAGGTCTGTACTTATTGCGAATGCGAAAGTAAAGGAGCGTTACAACATGTGGAAGAGAAAATAATAAACCTGTAAAACTAGAGGTGCCTGTTTGCGTGCAAAGCGAGCCTCTTGTGAGCCGTGATAACAATTACACCGATGCTCCAAATATTTGTTACTTACGTATCTTCTACTCTAAGCAAGCATTCACATATTTAACGCTTTTCAATCATTAAATCTTACAATCAGCGCTACTACATTGAATATATGTACAATGAGCGCTTAGACACTGAATACATGTACATGTATGCTGTTTTTGTAGAAAATTATCAAAACTATTACCAGCTTATCATTGGTCTCAGTATCTTTATCAAACATGTTAGTAATGAAGTTCATCTGCTATCCCCTCGAGTGGCATAATATTCAGCACTCTCCACAAACTGTCGACGAAAATCGACTTTTTTCTTGATAAAGTCTTTCAAATGATGTTTCATAGCTGGGTGCGCTCATTCTGACCTCTGTTGGCAATGTTGCGTCCCAAGGAGCAGCCGACTGTGAAACAACACCCAGATTACACTGTTCGTCGCAAACACCAAAGATTGGACCAGGAAGTCGTCGTTTGCTAGAATTTCACGTATCTCAGCAGTCCTCATGGTGAAAAATCAAGCAAGACGTTCCTAGATCTGTAGATTTCCACACTGTTCTCAAACACAGCGTAAAAATGGCGTCGACTGTAGCAGGCAGTGTCGATGCGCAAGGAACTTCAAGGCGTATTTAAGTTTCCAGGCGTTCGATGGCGTTGCCTTCGTCCTCGTAATTCTGCCCAGTTATCGAAAATTAAGTCGTGAAAGCTCTGACGAACGTAGATTTGTCAAATTTCGACTCTATGGGTTCAAAAGGCCCCTGCACTCCGTTGACGTAAAGCGAGAAATTTGTGATGTAGTAAAGTTTGAAGTTCAAGGGGTTCTTTGAATACGACCCGTTGTAAGCGATGGTATTGCAAAGGCACACGATATCCTGTTTGGATATTTGGCCTAAAAATAAATTCTCCCTGGTAATGGACAGCTATTACGCCGGTATGGAAAACACTTTGCACTCGATGCGTCGAAGAGGGTACTTCGCAAATCTTTTTTCTAGGACCTTTATGTGCGCCAGCTGTACAATTTGGCTGAGTTTCGTTTCCCTGACCAATATCTTGGCGTCTTCGATCTTCATTTAGAAACTTGCATCTGCAGTCGGAAACATGGCAGCAAATGTGTTCTTACTACGCACCAATCCAATCTTTGCGACAACGTTGTTGAGTAGATACCAGTCTTGCATGAATATGGCAATGTGTAGTCTGTTCTTCATGTCAATGACGGCGCTTTTTGTAAGAGTTTTGCGCGTGGTAACTCCTAAGTAATGTCCGCTCATCGTGTCAATTTTCCCACTAGTATACCTGTATCAGAGTGCTGCAGTCGAAGCTCGCTCTAGGTCTCGTTTCGGTAAGACAACGGTGCTTCCAAATAGGCTCTATAGCAATAAGTGTTGGTTAAAGTAAAATTCAGCTTTTTGTTCAAGATTTCGACTTGACTGAACATCCAATATAGCCACAAGTTGGTAGGGCCACAGCTGGCAGCATCCGCCTGCCTTAATTATTTTCGCTCTGGCGTAAAGCTCTATGCTTGCTAAGTCTATATATTCATCACCGGAACCGAAGATAAAAAACTCAAATGTTCCATTGTCTTTGACACTGTTCCACTCTCTGTCCCTGATCTGGGCATTCTTGAGTAGGCGACACGGCAAATAAAAGTAGTTCGGTTTTGGCGCACTCTCAGGACTTGTCGTGTACCAGAGCCATTCTAAGCACAGATATCTCTGTGTTGCAATGTTGTTCTTCTATTTGTTTTCTTAGAAACAACTCGTTTGTTCGATGATCAAGGTTTTATAGCCACGCACAATGTGGTGCCTTAGGGCTTGGACCAGCAAGCGAAAAATCGCTGTTCAACAACCTCCCCCCCCACCGATGCCTTCCAGGACCGTTCTACGGCGGCGCTTTTGCATTTTTCTCTTGCAGCAAGTCTCTTGCAAAGTCTATTCCAGTCGTCAAGGATTGCTTCCCCATAGGGGCGGCTCATTCGTGATCAGACATCAAGCTNCCTGTCGTGTACCAGAGCCATTCTAAGCACAGATATCTCTGTGTTGCAATGTTGTTCTTCTATTTGTTTTCTTAGAAACAACTCGTTTGTTCGATGATCAAGGTTTTATAGCCACGCACAATGTGGTGCCTTAGGGCTTGGACCAGCAAGCGAAAAATCGCTGTTCAACAACCTCCCCCCCCACCGATGCCTTCCAGGACCGTTCTACGGCGGCGCTTTTGCATTTTTCTCTTGCAGCAAGTCTCTTGCAAAGTCTATTCCAGTCGTCAAGGATTGCTTCCCCATAGGGGCGGCTCATTCGTGATCAGACATCAAGCTGAACGAAACAGTCTCCTGATTATCGAACCAACGCAGTGTCCTCTTTCCTTGCTATAGTTTAATTTTAATTGTGTAAAGGTGCAAAATTATTTTACGTGACGTTTGAAGCTGAGTAATATTTGGACTGATATGAAAGAGACCATGACGAGAGGTGGGGCTAGTATACACAGAAACTGACGCTTTACCCAAAATTCAAAGTATCGAAAATAACGGTTTTTATTAAATTTCGTTGTCACGTCTACCACATGTCAGCATTAAAGCACACCACTTCAGCTCTAGACGCACTTCCTGTTACACACGCAGACTGCCTTCTGCTTTAGTTGTGACGTCATTTTAAGCCTTTTTTGACCGATTGCATGTTAACCCTTGGCTTCCATTTTACTTCTTTTCGGTTTTTAGATGACGTCACGTTCTGTTTCACTCATTACACATGACCTTTGACCTTTGGTTTATGACTTTGGCAGAGGTCCCGCTCAAACAGGTCCCGAAAACAACATTATTCCTAAAACACTACAAAACCTTCTATTTACGGCCGGGAGAAATGTCTGAACCAAACGATATGCCAAAGAAAATAGGCTAGAGCTTGATGCAAATAGACCAAGATGTTTAGACACGATTTTACTACATCACCACCACAAACGGTTTTAGGAAGTTCAATCACGTATGTTATATATATGGCTTCCCCACCTATTCCTACTGATTTTTGCATGTCCATTTGTTTATTTTGTACATGGGTCTTTCTTATTAGCGGTTAATAACCTTTAGAAGGCCTCCTAAATTGAAAACGAATCTTTAAGCACTGTATTATCATAATTTAATGTAATTAAAGGGTTTCTCTATCTCTCTCTCTCAATCACTGTTACAAAACAATGCACTGTACGATATATAATTGATTACAGGCAAAATCTGGTTCCTAAATTGTGCCACGCGGTACGTTTTAGGTGAATGTTTTTCCAGTTGGTAACGTAGTTTTGTATTTAGTACCACTGAAAGATCGTAAATCACTGTCAAATTTAGGTAGCCGTTAGGGTGGGGGTACTAACGGCATGGCGGCTGTGCTTGTTTGGTCGCGTGCATGGAGGAGCGGATCACTTGAACTCCATTGCATCCACCCATCGATTACAGACTGGGGTTTTCTCCCCTAATTAAAAACTGATTAAACTCAACTGAGATGCCACTTACCTCTCTCAAAAACGCAGACTTTCCATGATGGTATTTCAGCTAGTCTACCAGCGAGACTCAGGCTGGAGGTGCCAGCACCAACTACGATGAAGTCACACCACATCTCATCGTCCACACTCCTATCGTAAAGGACAGCGAAATGCGTGAAAGAGAACTACTGATGCTGAAAACGTTCAGCCAACGCAGGACTGGATTCTATTTTGAAAACAAATTCCACGATCGGAGCACAGATCTCTAGACTACACAGTTTTTAATGTTATGTGAGGGAAATTGACTTCGGGTAGTGGTAAACTCCTGAATCTGAATAATATTAGGAATAGATGCGTGTTACAAACTCGGTTTGAAAATAAGGCAGGAAAGCTGAAACATCTTTATACGTTAACCTTCACACTACTAACAAAGCAACAATCTCCTTCAGGTTTATTTTATTTATTCTAAAAATGTGCTACACGCTTCCTAGCCCGCAAGGTACGTGAGTCTACACGTACGCACACATTCATGCATCGTTTGAAGAAGGTCTTGCTTAGTTGGCGAAAGTATCGATACACGACTTGAGCCACATCAGAATCAAAATATTTAGAACTGCGTGCATGTATATACTTTGATTTGGTCTGGTTTATCAACTATTATTACAAATGAAGCCTCTGAGTCTTAAATGGGATTTGTAAATCATTCGTATAAATGTTAATTTAGCAGGCATAATTGTAAGTGCCAGTGGTTCCTGATGAGTTTACTTGAAATCTTGCTGGGCAAAGTCAATAGGTTCTGAGAAACCTTGGCAGAGTTCCGTAGACACAAGTTTCTTTCAGACGCTAGAGTCCCGGTGAAAAACCTCCTGAGCTGTTACCACGTACTTGGATGTTTAATGATGACATGTCATGCAGTAGATGACACACTTTGGACCCAAAAATAAGAATAGACATACCGTCACACTGGGACTAAAACGTGATAACAAAATTACGCAATGCCAATCATTCCGATTACGAGTGAAGCCCGTGTCACACCTTGCATAGCATGATGCGTCTACGGAACTCCATCCTGATAAACATACATTATTTTAAGCATCCCCCACCACCAAAAATAAAACAAAAATTTACACTGAAACGATTAATTGTTCAAACAGTGAGTTGTTAAATGGCCCGTCTGTTTAACCCGGATCTGGGTTATTTGGAATCTGGGAACGCGTCAGTCATGAATTTAGCATCTCGATTCTCTGTGGTGGACACACCAAGACAAGAAATAAAATTTCATTAATAATAAGAACGTCCAGCGGATGTGTTTTTGCAGGTTTTGCAAGTGTCCTAAGACGAAGCAGCAACAACGGCTTTTGGTGAATTAGTTTGGCACGAATAAAACGTCTAAACTTCCCTACGTGTTTGCGTGCTGTTTCGTAAGAGTTTTGGAGGATTTTTGTTTAGTTAATCTTAAAATGGAATCGTCCTTTGAGCTTTCTGCGAATTTAAAATAGTTCGTGAAAAGTATATGGTTAGGTACATGTATTTTGAAAATCGGACAAGCCAGTTTTTGCTCACAAAATTCTCACCAACTGTAGTGTACGTAAAATGAAACCTTTTTCATACTTAATAAAACACGAGATGTATATTTTCTGCAACTGAGATGTTCTTTCACACGGTAGAGCACTGTACAGTGCAGTGCGGAAACACCGGTAGAAGCATGTCACCAATGTTTATTTATAGTGTATGTTCAGGAATTTTGATCATCTTAAAATTCACATGCCGTTGTTACATCATCCCAGATAAATGTACAGAAATACTTTTTGCACCTCTGATGCTAACATTTTTAAAAAGTCACACAAATTCACACTAAAAATGAGCAGAGGAATCACAAATATCAAGAATATTTTAATCTCACCTGACAGTGCTGGTTATGGCCAAGGTCACTAAGAGCCACTCAAGACAAGACAACATCTTTCTCCCGGCCACGTTCCTTCAAAATAGCCACTTTAAGACTTGGGTGCATGCATTGCACACAGCAAAGTACAGTGCAACACAAAAGAAATCAGACAAAATGCCACCTTTACATCATGGTGGCTAAGTCTCTTAACAACAAAAATGACTGGCAATAACTATTAGGGCGGCAAACTTCATGGTAAAATGGCTTCCTGTTGATTCCCTTCACTCTCGGTCATGAGGAAAGACTATTCTTACGATGAAATCGGCTTCCACCCAGCTTTTACGTCGTCTGAATACTTTTAGCTCGACCTGTATTGACGGTCCTTAACTCCGTGGGCCAGTCAACTGGATAAGAACGTCAAGGCGGGCCGGAGAGAAGAGTGCCGTTTTATAAATTTCTGGTTATACTTTTACATCGTATTTTCACTATTTTGCTCTAAATTTGGGATGCCAAGTGTTAGATTAAGTGTTAGCAAATCACTATTTTTATTGGTTTTTTTAATTTCGGTCGGATTCTATTCAAGGAAGCAGAAATACTAACGAGACTTTCAAACATTGACATATTATTGTTATAGGGTAATGGGTATTTAGAAAAGCTGTGATGCTTGGCACAAGGATGGGGGTATCCAAATAGATTTCCGTAGATGGGGTATAATGCGTTACTTTTTACGTTTCATAGATGTAGACACGCGACACATTGCTACAGTTGTAGCTCTTGGTATAAACACGTGTATCGTTTTTTCCATTTTGGCCTGTTATCAAAATCGACCCATATTTGTAAGATCAATTACACTCACGGTCCCAAAACCATGGTGTTCCAGAACTCCGGGTCCCGTGACAGTTAAGGCGGTCCTTAGGTGAAGGAAAAAAATAACAAACGAGGGCGCTCGACACTTGGCGAATTTAAGCGAAAAGACGATAATAGGGAGGAGGAGGACGACGACGATGATGACGATGAAGGCGGCGATAATGAACAACACGATAACATTCATGTGACTAGCGAAGAAATTACTAAGAAATAGGCTGCAGTCTTGTTCAATAGAAGCTGAACCAACTTCAATGCAGCAAGAGCGCTCAACAAAGGAACAGCGAAATCAGAAAATCTCGAATAATTTGAAAAGTAGACGTCCTAGCCAAAACTGGAAAACATCATCTGAAAGCCCGTTCAAAACTCTATCTTAATTGATAGCAACGCACGATTCCGTAAATTTTCGAAAAAAATGAATTTTTTCGGGTTTTTTTGAAATTCAAAGTCAAATAACTCGAAAACGGCAAGTCCGAGAGAAAAGTTATCGGAGAGCTTTAAATTTGCAAAATTGAAGAAATCCACAAGCAAAAATTCACGTCATTTGCTTTTCCGTTAAAAATGCGACCGCAGAACGATCAAAAATGGGTGAAAATGCGCCAGAGCCGCCATCTTGAAAGTAACATCCGGTTAAATTATTTTTATAGTAGCCAATCAAACGAAACAGGTGACGAGATTGAAAATGATTGGTTCACCAATGCGCCCTCTACAGGAGAAAATGTTTTCGCCCAGATATTGAGGTGCGCATGCGCCATAGCCAATATTTCCGTCATCTTCAACCGGAAGTTAACCATTTACCGCGCAGTTGTAGAACTTGTGTCTGGTAATAATCGCTCCAAGTTTCAGCTCTGTACCTTGAAAAATGCGGCCTCAATGAGCATTTGAATTTGAAACCGGAAACAAAATGGCCATCACGTCCGCCATTTTGAATCTGACCATGACAAAAAACAACAGGCTTCTAGGACTTCCAGATTTACACGTCGTAGGCGAATTTTGTGCGGATCGAACAAAAAAAAACTTGACGGCAGACCAACATACTTGTCGGAATTCGAAAAATTCCGCCAAGTAAAAACGGTACAGCAAAAAACACATGTTCCAGAAGGCGTTCAGCCTCAGTTGGACAAGGATAACAACTCAGAAACCCACGAGGGGACATGAAAATTTTATGGGAACAGTTTAAAAATTGCTAAAAGATTAGTGACAGCTGTTAAAAGAAAAGACAATGTAGGAATTCTGTACAAGAAAATAAAGGTTGCGAAGGTAGGCTACTTTTTCAGCGGCATCCCTACCGAAAAAAATTGAGTACCACTCGAGCAAAACTGTATAGAATTAAAGCTGGTGATTCCTACTTATACTGTATTCCAAGAATAGTTTTACGTAAATGCACCTTTCCTTTTCAAACGTACTCCTTAAAACCTCATATTTCTGAGCCATGACATAGTGATGGGCATGTCACTTTATGAAATATAGTTGCACTGATAACATTTCTATATTTTAAGTAACAAGATAGATGACTCAACTTTCAACGTTTGTGAAAATACGTACGACCCTATCTGGTGTGAAACTTAAGTATAACGCTTATGCCCTCAACAAAGAAAAGTAAGTGACATTATTAATAAAAACAACGAGATTTTTCAGCTTCAACATGTTTCGATGACTCCAACATAATCATCATGACTAGTGATCAAGACCATCTGCAATTTATAATACATGTAGACTTATCAAGACGCATCACATCAACAAAACATCAGACATCGCTTATATCTAGCACCTCCATCTGTCAACAGGCCAGATAGCATGCGGAATGGGCAGGACTTTGAGTTATCACGCCACAACAGATTTACGTTTCTGATGTTAATGGGGTGATTTTAAAGATACTCTTTCCGCGAAATACTGCAGAACTACTAGTTTTGCTGGCTGAAGAACAAAAATTACAGAATTAGGCCTCTAACATGATAGGCCTTGATTTCTGTTACCAAGAATATTTCAACTTGGATAGAGGTGAAGCTGTTTGAGATCTTCCAACTTAGGGTTTTCGCAAACAGAAACTGTGGACATGCTCGGGTATCTTGTTGGTATCATTATTAGCGTTACATTATTAGCGTTAGGCACCTTCGGCTTTTGCTGCCGAGACTAGGTCTTGCGTGTAGTAACAGTTGTTCAGACATTGATGATGTGCTTGGTTTCACAGAACGAAAAATATCGAGGCCAGGGAAGCACCATGCTCAAGATCCCGAGATAATTAAGTCGGGTTTTCAAGATTCCGAAATAATTAAGTCGGGATCTCGAAATGCCGAGATAATTTAATCGGGATCTCGATACACCGAGATCATTAAGTCGGGATCTCGAGATCCCAAGATAATTAAGTCGGGATAACGAGATCCTGAGAAAAGCAAAAAACACGCAATGTCATCTATGGGTCACCGTAGAAACTTCACTCTACCACACTAAGCTCAAACAAAGTCGTTTGACAGAAACCAAAAAATCGGCTAACTCGACAAACCCTTGAAACAGACAGTTTTCATTCCATTTTTTCGTTGAAAAAGTCACTAGTCATTCGCTTACTTTGTTACTTAAGACACCTTTGCAGGGAATTTTGATTGAATCCGTGTTACCTAGTTAAATTAATTACCACTACACGTTAGAGTTCATATTTATCGGGCACGTTAACCAGATATCAAGTTAAACCTGTAACACCTTATATTAAAACGCAGGTCTAAGGAGTTCAGATCTCGGTGGTGGAATAAACACTGGTTTAGACCAGGTTTGGCTAGACAGCTGTTCTAAAAGTACGGATCACCAGGTAATGGGTTCTTATCTTTGTACAGATTAGGTTAATATTTAAACCACCTTTATGAAATAGGCTACAAAATATTTACCATGCAGGAGCGAATCAATATGTGACAAAAAGTTACGTAACTAAACTTGCACCTTTGGTCTCTGGAGAAGCTTGACTACAAGATACAAGATACAAGATACATGAGCGTCATTTTACGTCAGTGAATATAAAGCAGGCAACATAAGTCCATCGGGATGTTTCTCTTACCAAGATAAGTAGTACAACAGTGTGCTAAACAAAGTAGACTAAATCCACAGTACATTATAAAGTCTGAAGGTTAATAAAGAACAAATTTGGAGGTAGAGTACGTAGAGTATAACATGAATAGATAAATAAATAGTTAAGTAATATATTTATGTCACGAGTTCGCAATTCAAGTAAATAAGACCAGCGACTGCAGTTTAATCAAATATTGAATGTCTATCAACGATGCAGCCACACTTCGCGAACTCCGATTAAAGACTGACTCGAAGCACGAGGTCTTTAGAGAACCCGCATGGGCATTTGTCGATCAATAATAGCTTAAAGTAGACCTCACATGGTCATCAGAATTTGAATAGTGACTCATGACGAAGAACAGCCCGTCCCGCCACATTTACAAGGTCATGTATAGGCGATGCGCGCAGAAATAAAAACCTGTGATGGTTATTATTTACAAAAGCTGCATTTACATTGTGCTCCAATCAATCAGTGACTAACTCGAAGTTACGTAAAGCGTTTTTCGTAAGTCACCATGTCCGTAGTAATGCTCCAGGGATGAGCAGCTCGCGGGTGAGAAACAACATGACCGTCGGACCCCAAACATTCCCATCGGTCGTCCAAATCGGACCGACTCGTCACAAAACATGACTTACGCGGATCAAGGGAACTTACGCACTTAAAAACATGACCGCCCCACCACAAAACAGGACCGCCGGAGACTAAACATGACCGCCCCCACTCCATTGTGATAACATTTAAATAATTGAAAGAAGACCTAACCAAAAACTCCCGCTCTTGGCATTATACTTCATTACTGTTCGAGTCCAACTTGAACAATTTACGTACAGCGGATAACTACAAACTGTTATTTTTGTCTCTTTTGCACTCCTGTACGGGCTTACATGTACCAGCACAGTCATCAACGATAACAACAGTGTCCGACATCGAGTTGTTCAGGCGATATAAACAGCGAACAGAGTAAACATGATGAAATCATACGCCTTTTCCAGGAACAGGAAAATGGAGCGCCAGTACTCTCTGGCCCTAAGACTACAACAACATTTAAAATTAAAAACCAACCACATCGCATATTTGTGTGCTAAAGAAATGCAATTTTATCCATTGCGTTAATTTTAAAACTTTTTTTCAAATTTGACGTTTTAGTCAAGTCAAAACGCGTTCGAGGATAACTGGTTCTCGGGTAAAGCATCGTCGTAACTAGACTGCCAGCTAGCTGCATGCAGACAAATATTAAAATACAGTTAGGTACCACTGTGTGTAGCCTTGGTGCTAAGCTGTACACTAAATATATAATGTATTTTGACGATAGCTTTCATGCAGCTAGCTGGCTGGCTACACTCTGTTGAACTTCGACCCGAAATTTCACACAGCTCGTTGCAAAACCTATATCAACATGTAGCTAACGACCGGCGGAGGTGCGTTGATACGGCGTAAAATGTAACAATTTCGTAAAATGTAACAACTCTTACATTTTACGTCATTCTTACATTTTACGTTGGTAAGCCTCTCCTAAATTGTAACAAGCTCTTTCATTTTACGTAATTGTTACATTTTATATCGAATGTGCATGCGAGAAATGTGCCATAGTTACATTTTATGGATCCAACATCATATCACAAAGTAAATGACAAAAATCACGAACAAGTGGTGTTTGACACGGCCGGGGGTACGCGAGTATTTTTGGGCGAGGGGTGCCGCTTGAAAATTTGGATACATACCCATTTAGAGAGTGAGCTCCGACAAAAAGTGACTCATTTAGAGTGTAATTTTGGGTACAAAATTCACATTTTTGCCCAGATATGTTCCAGAAATTCAGAAAAGGCGCCCTTTTAGATAGTATTTCGTCGGAAAATGGCACCTTTTGGGGAGCATTTTTGTTGTGAGAAAACATCCTTTTGGGCAATACCATTCGTATACCTCTTGAAACCTTCCGGACTGACATGGCTTGAATTTGGCTAATCATTATCATTATAATTAGTATTACTATTAATATTTCTACAGCGAGTGCTGTTTCAAAAGAATTTGAAAACGGTTCCTTGGTTCAACCCTTACAATATCTCGAGAAAATCTTGACACCATCGGATGCAGAGTAGTCCTTTCTTGGAAACGAAGAGGTTGCCAACCTCAATTAATTATTTCGGAGCTATCGGCAAGGTCAGTATTGTTGGATTGTTCTAAAACCCCTCGACCCTCACACCCCACGACTTCCGCGACCCAATACCCCCTCGACCCACAACCCCCACGACCCATGACCCAGAACCCCCTCGACCCACGATCTGTAGCAATAGATGTATCTTTGCGCTTTTTGCACATTGCTTAATCATATTTACTTCGCTGAATGACTTTCCCATGAGATTTGCTTAAAGGCGAATCTGCTCTGGCTCAAATCCGGTGTTTAAAAACAGAAAGTAGCGTAAGAACATGATATGAAATAGCGAATTGTGAGCGTGCTATCTTTGTCACGAAACTAGTTCCACTACCGGATACCAATGGCCCTGTTCTACTAAACTTAGGGAGAGAGTACGCTGACGTGAATGTACATAATTTCAAACTTTTATTATTTGCGTTTTGTTGCATTCTCGTTTAAAAGATACACCAAGTAAAGTTGAAATATTTTTAATTGACAGTTTGTTTTTTCAAACTGTATTAACTGAAGAGATCACATATCCATCAGTTCCTCGCACTCTCCCAAAAAGGTTGAATCTGCCATTCATTGAAGAGTAGACGAGACGATTTCAATTTGCCGGGAGCGACATTTGTATCGCCGGTAGGTCTTTGATTTGATTTGGTCATTTTTTCTGTTTTTGGTCTTCAAAATTCCGGAATTGACTCTCTTATTGCAAACAATAGGGAAAAGCCACCCGAGCTCACGTCCAGACTCGTCGTTGGTCCTGCAAGTCAGCGCTTGTTCCATGTTCAGATCGATTCGAGCTTGTGTAGTCTGGGTTGAGGGGGTTGTGGGCCGTGGGTCGAGGGGATGAAGGTAGTGGCTCGTGGGTAGATGGGGTCGTTGGTCGAGGGGTTCGTGGGTCGATAAGTTCGTGGGTCGAGGGGTCGTGGGTGTCTTAGAACAATCCGGTATTGTTTGTAACATAACTAGGCCCTTCTGTAGTTCGCTACGAAAAACTGAATTGAGGCTGTGAGCTTCTGTTTGCCACTTAAATCGTAACGTGAGGATACCCACCGTGATATCATTTTTGTGTCTGTTTGAAAACATTCATTCTCAGTACAAAACGTCCCCCTATTTCATTAAAAAACACAGTGAGAGATTTGAACAAGTATTCATAGAAAGCAGGTTGTATGGAACAAGAACGGCCAACGTCAAAGTCAGCGTTAGTGTTTAATAATTGTGCGCTTTTTATGCGATGTTGCAATAAGGTTAATACACCAAATTCCCTTATCTGCGTATAACCACGCGTATGGTTGACAGAGAGCTACATACAACCCCAAAAATGTCACCCCGTGAGAAACGTGGCTTCACGTAGTTTAACTATGGAACTTCTAATCTATGCATATGTATATTTATACCACAATATTAGCCTCGAATGGCAGATACAACCGTGAGATAACATTTTGGCGGGAAACCGAGACCGGGTTCGAATCCGGGCGTCAAAACTTTCGATTTGCCGACTTTACCACTACACCACTCAGCCGCTGACGTCATCGAACGTGAAAATAGAATTCTTAAAGTCCTTCTGTCACGCGTTGTTAACCCTTATTACATGGTTAGAAGATGTTATAAGGATCCAAGAAGTACCTACCCTATAACTAATACACGATCCGTATTCGAAAACAGTTTAAATGAACGCGCCACTCACGATTCGCACCCGAAGAAACACCGCCATTTTGAACTTGCCGCGAACCCGGAAGTACAATTCATTTAGGAACCCAGGCCGTGAAAACGCCGTCAGTGCGACTGGAGCAGTGCCTGTACTGTTACCAGCCAGCAAACGTGGATAAAAAAAATCGACAGTGCTCCTTAATTTTGATAAAATCGAACTACGGACAATTTTATGCAATTTGCTGAAGAAATGTGGCGAATAAATTTTGACAGAAATTATTTTGCCAGACTCGGGACCGCAGCCTATCGGACCCGGTGCGGATCGAGACCAAACACTGGCGAACGGTAAATGCATGCGGTTGCAAGCTGTTTTGTCGAAGTAAAATGGTCAAATGATAAATGCTGCATATATTCAAGGGTAGTTTCAGACACTTGCATGAAATTACGGGCTGGTTAG
>NMRA01001032.1:0-40080 GCA_002633005.1 Phoronis australis | reverse complement strand
TTTTCGAGCAAGCCATAGCACATTCAGTTACAAGGAAAAAATGGCGGCGTTCAGGACAAGTTCCTGAACTGATGAGCCGGAAATGTGGGTACGGAAATAACCGATGACAACCGGTAATCATACGCTCAGAGAGAAGGGTCAAATACTGTTAAAAATCGCTTTTGGCAAGAAAGGCGAAAAGAATATAAAGAAAGGGTGTCGAAAATAAGAATTTATGTAGTAAGTATTTTCGGATACTGGAACCACAAGGGCAGTTTGCAAGAAGGACTTTAAATGAGCACGCGCAACAATAGCATGTTCAGCAAAAGGCATTGCACCGACATTTATACGCTATGAAAACTGAGACTCAAAATTGCAATGAAAACGACATCTTTAATTCAGTAAAATTTAATCAGTTATTTTCTCTCACTTGTAAATCATCGATCTCCAATGTGAATGCGAGTAACGTGTGGTCGGGATGCTTTGACTTGGACATTAAACTCAGTAAGCAGTGGTAACCTACTTTAGCAGACAATATTTTCACAATGGAAGCTTAGCATGATAAGATGTGTAGTAAACTAGAGTAGATGCTTGAAAAAAAATTGTTAACAGATTCAATTTAGTTCTATTTTGGTTCAATTTTTATTTTGCTTTAAGTAAAAACATCATTTTAACAAGAAAAAATCGGCGTTCCTTGAAAGGTCACGACCTCCGACCTCAGGCCTCTGACATAGAAAGTAGTTACAAAAGCCGAGGCGAGTCGAGAAAGGCAGATCGAATCATTGTAATGTTCCCCGTTCAGTTTGTGGTATAAAAAGATTATTACATGTTCTCAGTCGATTTACCCCTTATCTAGAGCCCCTCGAGCGATAATTTTCCAAAATCCACTCGATTTCTAGATTACGGGGGATTACGACTTCGCCATGTAATAATCTATGTATATACATATACATATACATATACACATATATATATATATATATATATATATATATATATATAAGTCTGTTTTTATAAGCCTGTTTTATATACGAGATAGAATGGAGGTCACTAAACTGTTACTGTTCAATTAACGTTCAAAGGGAATAAAATTCCTAAACAGAACTTTCATTTAAATATGCCAGTCGGGCAAATAAGTTTGAACTCTCTTTTGTCTGGGTGCTAAAAGTTACCTGCTGTCGAGCTGTCGGGCAACAGCCGAGCTCTGCACAATAGCGGCTTTTTTGAAGCTGACGGATCTGATGTAAACAGATCTAGTATTTGTGAAGACAGTGGCGGATCTAGGATACCATAAGGGGGGGCCGACATGTTGCCTCGGGGAATTGGGCAAAGCGCTACCCGAAAGTTGCCGGGTAGGGTATGTGGACCTTCTGTTCAGAAAATCTATCGGTGCACTAAAAAAAATCGGGAACATGATTCCGCCGCGATTCGGGGTCTGAGTTCCCCCTCATCCGCTACCGGTCCTACTTGCTGAACTCAATATTTCCTCACGTTGTTGCCGTTTCGTTTTGCTTGCGGCAGCCAAGGGGGGAAGGGCCTATGGAAGATTGCTATCCTTCGATCTACCTGTGCACTGCATGCATTGGAAGAACGCCGGGAAAGCAGTTAAGGTACGAAATTAGGGTGTTACGTTCAACGAAAGACATCGATAAGCAAAATTAGCAAGCTGATCCTGCAGAAATCAAGAAAGTACTTCCTTTCAAGGACAAAAATCAAAGGTTTCTTAGGCGGGAGGGAAACCCCTTTCTGATCTTCCCCCACTCAGCACAACGTGCCGCGCGCGTAGATGTGTGTACTTACAGTGATTTTATCTGCCTTAGTAGTTGTCAGGCTTCTATGCAGTCTGACGTCTTGTCGCCCCTTCTTCGTAACAGCTAAACCATGATCCTCTTCTACCCGCCGTACACTAACTGATTGGAGGCGTAGCTTGATGTCGTCAGATGGCATCCATCTTCCTTGACTCGTTTCGACCCTAAACGATAACGGTCTCCACTGCTGGGTCCACAGTGGGGGCCAACTCACAGTGCATCACTGGGGCCTCCAACTTCCATCAATCCGACGTTACCACAGCCACCAAGATGTCCTCTCAGCTGTGTCGACCAGTCTTCTTTACTGCAGCTTTCTTCCTTCCCCCTCGCACACCAGGCTTCTCCAGCAACCACAATACAGATCCTGCAGGGAATCCGCTACATCCCACCTCTACAGGAAACAACCAAGTTCGCCAGCCTCGAGCTCTGCATGTCTCCGCCAGCTCGCTACACTAAGATCAATTCCTCCCATGGGCCTCTTCGCATCCTTCCTCCCAAGGCAACGTAAGCTCTATAATCACTATACATTGATGAATATCCTACCACAGAAGGACGTCATGCCGCAGTAATGCTTCCACAAAACTAGGGAACACAAGCTTTCTCCCCAGATCTACTCTCATTTCCCAACTTGCTCCATCCAGGATGCAAGGCTACTGACGTGACTTCTTCCGTATCTCATCTGGCCTGACGAATTTTATGTGCTGGCTGCTTGCCCTAGGCTGAGTTGCTCTTGTCTTACGCTCTCCATCTATGATGTCTGCAAGGGTCTTCACTACTTGGTCGTGACGCCATCTGTATCGGCACTGCTGAAGTGCCATCTTGCACCCTGATAAGACTTGGGCCAATGTACCTCTTCTTCCACACAACTGGCAGGCTGGGTCATTCACTAGGCCCCAGCAGTCAAGGATTGCAGGCAATGGTAACACATCGTAAACCGAGCGAAGTAAAAACTGGACACGCATCGGCTCCATCCTCCACACGTCTGCCCACGATATCTTCCTCTCTGAAAGATTCCACCTGGTCCATGCTCCCTGCTGGCTCAGTTAGAATGCCTTGGCTTTACGGGCTTCATCCTCTGCTGTTCTCACCTCAGCTTAGACCATCTCCCTCCGCTGCCTCTCACTCGCCTTCTCCCACTGTTGGAACTGGGATGTCCCCGACCCCTGACATCCTACGCAGGTGTTGCCAATTATATCTCTGATCTGTAACAAACTCTCCGCCTGGCTCACAGATGTGTCTGCTGACCACCGTCTCCCAGGTCTCGTCATGACACCAGCATCCCTCAGCTTTGGATTTCTAGAGTCGCGTTATGTGAGAACTAGCCTGCACTTTCCTGCTTTAAACTCCTCTTTGAGTGACGCTAGAGGCAGCTGGAGCTCTGCCGTTCTGCTATAAAGACCAACCTGTGTGAAGCTTCTTGGGACTACCAACCACTACCTCGGCCACTTGCTTACTGTTCTCTCCAGGCACTCTACTGCCGATGTCAGGATGTCATACAGCATAAGACCCCACGTTGCTCGAGGTAACAGCCCGTGGTGGTAAATCCACGCCTTTTACTTGCCAGGAAGACCGCTTTTCTCTATTCTCTTCAACCACTCCGTCACCTGGGTCTCCATCTGCTTGATGTTGTTCTTGTCGCACAGGAGATCACCGTATCATTTACCTAGGCACATAATGGGGTTGTTAACAATTGATGAAATTTCTTCGCCTTGAATGGTCAAGGTAAATCTGTTTACCACTTTCCCACCTCTCATTATCAGAAGTGTCGACTTCCTGGGTTTAAACTCCATACGAGCCCACGTTGGAACGCCATCTAGTGCTGCCAAAATCACCGAGCTTGCACATGCGTCACTGTAGTTATTGTCAAGTCGTCCATAAATGCACTAATTACAGGCACCACGATACCAGACCCCTACATTCCCTTTTTCCGGCCTTTATCAGAAAATTCATCCCCATTATGAACAGAATAGGAGAGATGGTACATCCAGTTATTATACTTCTTTCCAGCTTGATCCAGTCTGTAGTGATGGCAGTATACCTCAACTGGATTCCTCGAAAATAATCTGTTAACATGCGACTGATATGCTCCGGAACGTGATAGTACTCTAATGCTATGTTGATCAGCTGGTGGGGTATGGAACCGTAGGCATTGGCTAAGTCCGGCCACACACATGTCAGGTCTTTCCTCTTCAACTTGGCCTCCCTAATCAGCTGGCTCAAGACACTCGTATGTTCAACACAGCCTGAGAAGCCAGGAATTTCTCCCGTCTTGACAGATTCGTCTATGTACTTGTTGTCTAAGAGATAGGATGTCATCCTCCTAGCAAGGATCCCAAAGAATATCTTCCCTTCTACACTCAGCAGTGATATTGAGTGTAGAAGGGAAGATGTTCTTTGGGATCCTGGCTAGTACTTCAAACAGTTCTGCAGAAACAGTGTACACAATGACTTCTCACCATAAACAGAACATGTATAGGTATTCCAGTCATTCTACGGATGACCAGTAAAAATTGCAACAGAAGGTTTTATTGCATGAATGGTATCCTCTCACACCCCTTAGTGTGAGAAAAAAGGCTACCGGAATCGGAGTGGCGGAAGTTGGTTTTTCAAGATGGCTGACAAAATGGCCCGCCAGATTTGCACGTGACCATTATAAGTCGAGAGTGGTATGTGATACAATGTAGAATAAAAATTCAAAAGGTTGACCTATCTTTCATGGGTCAACAAATCCATTGGATGGTTGTGGTGACACTGTCCACCATTTTCGAAGATGACCGCCAATACTACTTCGAGTCTCACAACTTAGCACAAACAGATTAGTGTGTCGTTTTGCTTCAAAGGTTGCATCATAGGTTTTCTGGGTCGACTAATCCATTGAGACTCATTGCATTTGGCTCTAATGTTTACTTCCACCATTTCCAAGATGGCGGACAAAATGACCGCCATATTTGCCGATGATCATTATAACTTGAGAGTGGAATGTGATAGAGTAAAAATTCAAAAAGGTTTACCTATCTTTTGGGGATCAACAAATCCATTGGAAAAAGTTTTGCATGGCTGTAGTGACACCATCCGCCATTTCCCAAGATGGCCTCTAAAACTATTTCAAGTGGCACAACTTCGCACAAACAGATTAGTGTACTGTCTTGCTTCAAACATTGCATCATAGGTTTCTGAGTCGACTAATCCATTGAGACTCGTGGCGTTTGGCTCTAATGATTACTTCCACCATTTTCTAAGATGGCCACCAAATAGTTGGTTCATGTAAGAACTTCAGATTCCAGAGACACGCCATCTTCACAGATATCATATCCTGAGTTTTTCGGCCATCACGTCCACTACAATAATTTTTGTTTGGCTCTAATGATTACGACTACCATTTTCAAGATTGTTTAATGGATAATATCTTATTTTGGTGAAAAACATCAGTTTCGCCTGGGCTGAAGGATCATTCTCTTCCTGAAAAAATGTGCTGTATCGAAAATAACTCTCTGCGATTAATTTAGTGATTTACTATCCAGTTAGTTGTAACAAATGAATCAACACCCAATCAAACAGTATTTACACAACTACTCTCTGTCAACTGAGAATGAATTGCTGCAGCTTATATCACGGCATTCTCCACATGCAACCGACCACGGCAATCCTAACTTCTTGCAAGTACATCTCTTGGATTTGCAGTTGGTCTTACATGAGCATCTTACTACTTTTAGCAGGTTCTCCAGTGCGGCTGACTGATCTGTCGTCGTGGGAATGACTTTTCCACCTGCGAGCACCCATCCCCAATACAGCGAGTCTAGGTCACTGCCATGGAAACTTGACCACTCTTGCTCTTGATAATATGTCCCGGCAGCATGGAATTTAGCTACTAAAGTTGGTGGTAATGACTGTATTTGGACTGGGCTAGTTTGACACCTCATCCACAAATCGCCTGTATCGCAAGTCATTCAAATTTCCAGAGTCAGTACCGCCATAAAGCAGACACAGCTCTTACCAGCTTGTCTTGCTTCAGCTGTACGGATCTTGTGAATACTCTTACTAGCGTTTTTTGCAGAATTTTTGATCACGCAGTTTCTTGAATGGGAGAACCTTTTCTAATACCGAACAACCGTAACGTTGTATTGCAACCACCAATTGCATGTGCAAATGGCAAAACTGCACAAGTTCCGGCACCAAGAGACAACAATAGTTTCTTCTTGTCCCAGACTATCATGCTTTTGCGCCTCTTGTCAAATTTCATGAACATTGGAATTCGTTGTGAAGTAACATGGTAACACAAAAGAACCAACAAGCCTGTATCGTCTGTAATAAGGTTAGTTAGACCTTGTGCTGCGTTCTCTACTACTGTTTCTACGATTAAAACATGTGCGTCACCTTGAGGTTGTACCACTGTGCAACCTGCATTTCCCAGCAAACTTGACCAGAAGTGAATGAATCGTTGTTTGTTTTTGCTCATTGCGAAAAATGTTCCTTCTTTTGACTTGATCACCATGTCACCATTGAAGTGAACTTCAGTTCCAACCACCTCACCCAGTCTTCGAACTTGGAGACATCTTTAGTTGATGGTCCAACAGTAGTCTTGGTGCACTTGCTGATGTAATTCACACAAGCTCTAACAAATGACTGAAACGTTGCACCTCTAAGCCATGCAATACGGTGAAGGAGAGAACCGCCGTCGATTACGTGCATCACCATGTTTTCTGGAAATTGAAATCCTCATGTAGTCCCCCACTGGACCAGACTGTATCAGCTAATATTGATTTATCAGCGATTATGGGAAGACCAAATGTGTCAAAAAAGCAGGGGAACCAACACAGCTCAAACTTCAAAAGGCTTGATGAACTTTCACTGTTGTCTGTTGCAGCTGTCAGGATTCGCTAAAATAGCAGTCGTGGATCCACTGATTGACATGTCATTCCCACAACCTTGTCTTTCTTTCTGAATGTGAAGTCTTTTGCACTTGACTCCTCCATAGACAAGTGAATCGCCTTCCCCACTTCTCTGGCATTTTAGGCATTGACGCATTTGCCTGCAGTCACAACAGTGGCAATGATGTAATGTTTCTCTTCAAAATGGGTTCTGGTGTGGAGGAATTCAACAAGACTACGGATGTCTTTGTTGTCACGCGACTGTCTTGCCTGGGTACATTCTTTATGCTGCTGACTTGTTTCACAGCTCAAGTTTGTCACAGTCTGCATGGCGCCATTTATACTTGAGCATGCCGGCAAGGAATGCACCCACGTTGTGCATCTCCCATTATGCAACCTCTTGTTAAACATCCTGTTGTTTCAATACTTTTCATGAGCGTTTGTTCAATTGCAAGATCGTATCTCATGACAAACCTGCCCAGAATCTGTCACTTTGTCTTACGGCGTGTTAGTCATAGACGTCTGGACGGGTGTCTTTGAGTTGCTGGTTCGGCTGCAAGAATATGTATGTAGATTTTGCATAAGAGTTGTGACCAGCAGCTGTAAAGTAAGGCAGCATTTCATAAGCTGCTTTTAGGTGAAGCTCCCAAACTGACGTTATTTCTGCTTTTAAAAAAGTCGAAGGATGTCAGTCATTTTCATTTACTGTAGCCAAAGACTCATGATTCGACTTTGCAAGGACAAGTCTGATTTATGTGCTTCGATTTTTATGGATACCTAAGAGACACTCTGACGAGCGTACATCGCCACACACACACACGTCAGACCTGCAATAAGATCATAATAAAGCTTCATACCAGCTCTCAAATGATCATCAAGTATATCATTGGCCATTGATTCTTCTGACGAACTATTCTCTGTCACTGCGAATTCTGAAGACCTATACTCTGATTCAGTCGTGTTTGAATATACCAGTGGCAGTAGTTCGGGAGCCAGAAGTGAACTCTCGTGAGGGTATTCCACTGTAATCGAAGTTTCAGAATCGAAAAACACTGGCTGGGCATGGCATGCCCCAGTGTATACATCTAGTTATTTGATCAGTTGGGATGCCTGAAATTCTGTCTCCATGTTCTGACGAGTCAACATTTGTGTAAAATCATTGAATTGCTCCACCTCTTGGTATGGAATCTGTAAGTTCTGTGTTGGTGACATTCGGGACTCCTGGAATTTCTAAAGTACCGGAACTTCTTTCTTCATTGGTTCTGGATTGGCCTTACTTGATCTGTCAATATTTGGAAGTGGGATGTTGAATGTTCTGGCTTTTATGATAGCATTCAGTGCTGATTCTACCAACATGTGCACCCTCACTGCTCTATCCACACTTTTTCCATTTAACATTAGGATCACACCGTCTCAAGAACTTCTTGAAGCCCCGTGCCTGACATTACGTATCCAATACATTCCAAAAAGCTCATCTTAGTATGAAATGTGCCAACTTTGGTTAAGAACAACTGACTGCAGATCACTTTAGTTTGGTTTGCTGGCACTAACCTCCTCTAAAATCAGTTCATAAAAAGCATGCATATTAAACAAATTGTGAGTATTAATTGTTAAAATTTATAAATTAACTTTTTGTTACACAATTCTATTTGCTTTTCATCAAATTCAGGTGAAATCAGCAGCCAAATTCTCCACACATGCCAGCAGCAGACGAAATCATTGCTTGGGAACATCTAACAGCATCTCCAATAGCAGAGAAAGAAGCCACTTCCTGCCCATTTTTATTAATGGTTCGTGTAATGAATAAGCCAGTAACTCCACCAGAATTAATTAGTTTGGTAACAATAATTATTTTTGATACCTCAAATGAATATATTTTACAGAAAAATTATTGAGTGCGTGAAATTTATTATGAAAATTTAACGAAAGCCTTTTCTGAAAAACACACCAACTTTTATGTTATATAATCTAAAATGTGATTAAAATTCCACATTTAGTATCTAAATATTAAATACAAATGATAGAAACAATCAAATCATTAACCCTGACTGTAGATTGTAAAATGTTTTTGTGCGATTGCCTATCAGGAAGATTGGGGTTTTGTGAATTGGCGGCCATTTTGGCGGCCATTTTGTCAGCCATCTTGATTTTTTCTCAGAAAACCAGTGACCAATTGTAAGGTCCAGATATTTTCAATTGTCTAACCTACAAAAGAATAAAAATTTTGCTATTTTCAGGGCAAAATATAAAAAAGAAATTTTGCAACATGTACCAAATTGGCGTTTCGGCCGCCATTTTGTCGTCCATATTGGTTTTATTTTACGGAAAATTGGCATCTTCTGATTGGTATGCCTGTTACGAAAAGTATAAACTCAACTGTTACATATGAGCAACATGCCAGAAAGCAGTAAACACCGAATTTGGCGGCCATTTTTCCGCCATCTTGAAAAACCGACTTCCGCCACTTCGATTGCGATAGACTTTTTTCTGGCACCAAGGGATGTTTGAAGACGTCATTTATACAAAAAACCTTCTGTTGCAATTTTTCTAGGTTGGGCCCTCTGGAGCCCTAGAATAACTGGACTAAAGAAGATATGAAGCGTCTCTTGTAGAAATTCATACTAAGGGTTTGACAGCAGAGACATCAACTGAGGAACAGGGCAAAACACTACCTAATTTGAACTTAGTGAAACGTGAGAAACTTGAATGCCAAAAAGAAATGATGTTCAGGTTTCAATACTTGTTTTACTAAATCCTCTAATAAACAAACTGAACTTTGTCATGTTAGAGTGTATTGTGACACGCTATACATCCAGTATCGTCATGCGCGAGACATCGCCATATCACGCGGACAACTGTAGACTACTATACACATTTAGAAAATTGAGATATGTATGCATTAGTAATACTCGACGGACACCTTACTCATTCAACATACCTTCCCGCGTGTGACAATTAACACAAATAATACCAAACTCAATCAATTCTAGCCAACCAGTGTTTTCTAAAAATGTTAATCATGATCATTGTGCATACAATGAATAAGGAGAACTCTGCGTGTCTTTTCGACACCAAAATATCCCACGAGTCTGTGAAAGGTTATGCACACATTTTCCGGAAATCCTTCGTCAGAGTTATTAAACACACACAGAGAACCCTTCTTCGTGGTCACCAGTATCTTCTTAAAGTTCAGTGTGTCCCCTCTGTCCTTCAAAGTACTCCTCAGGGGTGTGGAAAGCGATACCAACGTTCTCGGCAAACACTTTGTCCGAGTCGCTATGATCTCCTGGTCTACCAGCCGCATCCCCAACATACACCGCAGTGGACTTGTCAATGGTCTTGAACTGATTCAGTGTGCAGCTGTAAGGACATTGTATGTAAGTTAAGTAGGACATTCAAAAATATTGTAAAGATTTTACACAAAAAAACAACAAAGCTAACAGAATTCAACTGTGTGAAAGTAACAATCGTTCATTTTATACCATTCTCCTATTAATTGGGTCAAATGACTACCGTATTTCATTTTAAGGATATTTACAAAAAGGTAAAGACACTTTTGTATGAAAACAACGCTATTAAGAACAACAATATTTTATTTTTTTCAATGTAAATGTTCACGACGAAATCTCAAAATCTGTGACAGTTCTCTAAATGATCTTTTCGTTTTCCTTTTATTTTGATTTCGATGTTTCCCTACAAGTTCCATTTTTGACAATCCATAATGCCAAAGAGGATATAAAATATAATTCCTAACCATATTTTAGAGAACAGAGCGTGCAGTCCAGCATCTGGTTTGAATTTCGACCCCCCTCATTTTTTGTCTCCCGTAACCTTAACATTTAATTCTGACATTTAGGTAAGCGAATAAATAGTCTTTCACGCGGTCCTCGAAGGGAAATTAGATAAAACATAATATTAAGCAGAGACGGTGTGCAAAAAATGTGAAAAGTAGAGATTTGCAGTGTTAAAAAGTTGTTATTAACTGAAATACTGAGAAATTTCTAAACTACATTTAGCTATCTTTATTACATATTTTATATGCTAGGCAAGCAAAATTTGAAGGAAACACCGTCAATCTGAAATCCATGGGGCCAAAAACAACGTGCACAAGATAAATATACTCATGCCTGTAATATGTCCACATTCCAGGGTCAGGCTTGCGAAGATTGTTGTACCCTGTGGCACCTAGGACAAACATGGGTACACCCAGTTCAGTGGTGATGGCTTCAATCTTTGACATCCACTCGTCTTTATTTTGAGAGCCGCTCCCGATGCCTGCCTGCAACAAATACGTAATGGGGTGGATATGATGTACAGTTACCAAGGGAGGCTCTACATATTTTTGAACAATCACTGAGACGGAGTTAGTGCAACCATCATTTAGTTTGCATTCTACCCTACCCCACTTAACTGCAGAATGGAAGTCTATAATAATCAGCAAAAGGCACAAAATGCATCTGCTGCATTCTATATGGATGATCTGTAGGCCTTACCAAGACCGCCACCGAAGTGAGCCTGCACACACTTTAAAACTTTACGTAAGTGAACTATTTACAAAGTTTAGCCACCTCGTTTGAATTCAGCCTATGTATATTGTTTGAATTATTACTAAAAGGAATTGATCCGCTCACTTACGTTATTAGGTGGTTAATATTCAAACCCACCAGATCTTTTTTGGATATCACATCGTTGCCTTAAAATACCCTGAAAATGTAGATGTAGCTGGTTTACGTCTGAATGTTTTACCTGGTTGCTCAAGATTACGTTGTTGATGCCCTTGTTCTTGTTATCTTGTATTTTGGGTTTGACTTTGTCAGACGTGAACATCCAGTCATTTTCGTCGACAGGAAAATCTTCGCCACTTTTTGTTTTGCTGATGGTATTATCCAGGTCAAAAGATGCCACGTGTTCACTTGAATAAATCTGGTTCTTAGTTTCGTAGTAGAGAAGGCCGTTGGACAGCTGTGTCCACCAGCCGGGGAGTGTATTGAGCGGGGGATACTCACGGGACAAGCGACGACCTGAGCTCCAATACACACTCTCGAGGAGATATCCGGCCAGCTCCTCATACCAGTCAGTACCTGGATTGGAGATCATCGATCCCGTGCGGAAGAATGCCGAAGATCCTGGGTTCAGGTCGACCACCTTTTTTGTCGAATAGTAGTCCACCAATGGAAGGTCTATGTTGGGCTCTTTGTAAATCCATTCCCGGTTGGAGTCATCCACGTGTACAAGAATGGAGCACATCTCCGGCTGGCAGTTTAGGGTGAAGCAGTGCTCAGACCCAGGAATTCTGTAATAATAAGTACGAATGCGTAAACTGATGTTAAGAAACAGGTGACGTACAGAAATATTATGTTTGGATTCTTGTCTTCTATAATAAGTATCACAGACTTCTTTTATTTCCAAGTAGATTATGGTAATTATTTATAGGTAAATGTATTGTAAAACAGCATGAGACTTGTCGCTCTGGTCCTGCATGCGCTTGACCAACCTATATACATATTAAAATTCATGTTGCTTTACATATAGTATACCATTTCAGCTAAATTGTCTGAGCACATACCTGCCACCTTCTCCGTTCCACGAACCAGCTTGTGTCCATAGTGTATCGGGATCCACACCAGGGAACGATTGGCACCACACGGCAAAAACGTGACGTGATATTTTATGCTTTGGGCTTGGCTCTCTTGGATCGGGAGTCGCTTCTGGTCTGTTGAACTTTGGATAACCTTGAGCATTGCAACCGTCTCTTGGATCAGTTCCCAATGTAGCCATAGCTACTAAGTCTGCAATCTGACGCTCATTGGTGTCCTTGACGCATACCAAAGACCATTTGACAATCAAAGCTGAAGTACCCTTTCCTGTTGAAATCCATTCAGAGGACACTGATACGTCCATACAATTTGAAGCTGACTTCACTGGACCCATGTCAACTGCAGCATGTCCGGGGGGTAGTTCGGAATTGAAGGTATTCTTATCTCTTGGAATCGCTAATTCTTTACGAACTGCCACGTTTACGTATTTCAGATATTGGAACTTGAGCATGTCTGCCAGTTTTTCGCCCATAGCGAATAGAGTAGCGGCTGGATTTCCGTCGGTTTGTGTTGCGAAGGCTGAGGCATCACACACTCTGAGATTGGAAACTCCTCTTACTTGTAGAAACTCATCAGCACAGTCTGGCATTTTGCATGTACCGACAGGGTGAAGTGCAGACACCAGCATTCCACGCATCCATGCGTCCAACTTATCGTCCGTATCTATATCCAGCCCTGGTGCAACTTCGTCTAAAACCAGTTCTTTTAACTCTTTGCTGACGTTTTTTCCAAAGAACATGTTGCGCAACAGGCGAATTTGATCTCGGACAAGCTTGGAGACCTTCTTGAACTCTTCTGTCGGTACCCCATCTTCAGTGTATCCCCAGCCATACTCTATCTCCGGCTTGTCAAATATGTGTGAAGTGACTGCTTTGACATGGCCGCGATACTCAGGCCACTGATCGATGATACGAATAGTACCTAAAGAAGTCAATATCAGAAAGCAAAATGATATTTTTCTCACAGGTATACACATTGTTTTAAAGTTATCGTAGAACTCTAGGAATGGAATGTCTTTTTTCATCACACTAAGGCAATGGGAAAGTGAAAAATTTACTATAGTAAAACTTTTCGCAAATCTTCCGTTTTTCACCGAATTGCTTTCAAGCGCATTGCATCAGAGTCATATTAAAAAGTCCTCCATGAACTCTCGATGGTGTATGATTATACTAGAAACAAAAGATAAGAAATTAATTTCATATACAAATTTTATTTTGCATGCACTAATTGACTCATTATTTATCTAACAATCAACTAATTAGCTTGAAATGTCAACGAATTTGGGATGTGATAAAAAAGAAAATGATACAGAGGTAGACATTACATAAATAACTAATTAAGCCATCAGATTCAAAGGATTGCTACCGGAGAAAGACAATGGTTTTAGACAATGAATGTCTCAGAGTTGCTGTGAAGAATTTAGTCAGGCATTCATCCGTTTGATACATCTACATTTTTTAGTAAAAATCAGTGTTCAATGACACTTACATGTACAAAAACCGTGATAAACCAAATACCCTAATTATCTATCCGAAATATGGGGATAAGGGTTTACCGAAAGATAAACATGGCAAAACATGTTTTTGTAGATTTGAAGCACGTGGATAGCTCATTACATTAAAGCGAAATCTAGGAATAAACCCATTTTTCAATAATTAAAATTAGTGAGGTGTGTTACAATGAACAAGAGACATTGGAAAATATTTTTATAATTGTTATATTACTAAGGAAAATGGCTTCTGGAAAATCAAACATTCATAAGAAAGAGATACTGTTATTTGGAACACCAGTTGCATAACTATCAGCATTCGAGAATGAGAAAACGGGACAACTTGATTGAAAAGCAGAACATCTGTATTAAAAGTGGGACATCTGGTTCTATTCCACATCATCGGGGTAAAATGTTCGCCGCAACACACAAAAACAACGTTTTCTGTTAACGACAGACTACAGGTGCTGCAACACCCGACTTCTGCCAAATTATAACGATGTACTCAGTCAACAATTAGCTAATTAGCTAATAAAAACCACATGATCTTATCTATTCATATCATTGGTGGTTACAATATGATATCAGAATTTTTAGAAGCCTTACAGGACACTGACCATAGACCAGAAGAGGTAAGCATCATCTAAAAATACACGTAGATATCAAAAGTACATGTAAACAAGTTTGACACTCAGGATTTAAAAGTACATGTGCATAAATTTTGGTTAACTTCGATGGAACTATCTTTATTAATTACATAACCAATATTTCTTAGACAAAAATATCATTTTAGCACCCAAATATGCCTTGTTGAAAAACTCGTAATATACAGTTTTATAGGTTGTCAAAAGTGACTCTCAGACTGAAACTGAAAAGATATCAATCAAAACTAATCCGAGTGGACAACCAGCTATTCCCAATGTTAGTCATGTGAAATCTCTGGAAAGCAAGCCTTAATGCTAGAATGTATGGGTTTCGCGTGGGACTTGGAATTCAATTCAATATTTACATGTATAACCTTGTTTACGGAGAGTTCTATTCATTGATTTGGCAGAGACTCGTGCAAACTTCTGGCATATTTGTCAGCAAGAATAGATCACCAAGAGATATTATAAAGGACGGTTATATTTCGAAACTGCTCATGTCTCGTCTTCACTCAATACACCTGTTAGTAAAATATCTTGGTCAAGAAATTGACGAAATTTGGATATACCTTCGAGTGTATCGCTGGAGTCCTCGTATTGCTTGTTTTGTGCATCATCTTCGTATTCAGGAGGGTCAGCTGTGCATAGCGCACCTGTGAACAACGAACGAATGAATGAATGAATGTCTTAATAAGTGAGAGAAAGCACGGATAATGAATGAATGTGGGGATGAATAATTGAATGAAACGATATCCATTTATTTTATGGAGCAACAAAGGTGTATACCAAATAGTGAGGATCACACTTACATGTAGTGGTAACCACTCAGCTAGCTGTATGAAGACTAACGTCAAAAGACGGCCAGATGGACAATCATTGGACACATGTCCCCTATCTTACATGTCCGCGGCTACCTCAGGGCGTGAGGTGATATAAGAACTTTGGGTAATTCATTATCCAGTCCAATGAACAAAGTGTTCAAGAATACAATTTCATTTTCATTAAGAATTTTAATTTCAATGTTGGAGAAAAGAAAGCCTGAAATATTTTGTTGCCCACAAGGTGTCAGGGCAGTGTGATTAGATCAACCAATCAAACGACGACAAAATAATTATTGTAAGCGCGTCGTTTCCAAAGAGGAGTTTAACCTAGTTATGACACTTCTGAGACGATGAATTATTGTCTCCACACAGCAGCAGACTCACAAGGTATCTGTCCCCTGAATCACTATTGATCAGTCAAAAAAACTGTGTTGAATGAGCACTCTGGCTCTGTTTCTATAGGGTTGCGGGCGTCCTACATTGTGTTGCATTCACACTCTCTGCTTGTATGACCCTCTTCCCGCTGTCACGTGTATTTCACTGTCTATTGCGGTATGTATATGATCATTCAACTTATTTCCTGATAATGATAACTGCAGTCTCAAAACATAGCTTGTGTTTTAATTTGTTTGTTTGTTTGTTTGTTATGTCTCTCGGTGTTTAACTACATAGCTGCAGACCTGAAGAAAGGATATTACTCTGACACTAAGACAGAACCAGTATCAAGCTTTCAAACAAAACGTCTAGACGTGTTTCAACGAAGTTTGTGTAAACAAAGAGGTGTCACCGAACTATAGAGACTTGAATGAGAAGATTCCCAAATAATATGAAGGTGATTTAGACTGCTACAGTATTAAGCAACAAATTACAGGGACACAATCCCAGTCTTGACCTTTAGACTCGTTGTTGTAGATCGTCATAACATTACCTGTCTCGTCAAATAGCTTGGAGTTTCCCATCACATACAGCTGGATGTCGGACATCGAAGCGGGAACACGGGAAACGTTAGAACGATAATGCAAAATCCAGGAAAATGGACCGTTGATGCTGGCCAAATCCCCTGTATTGTATTCGGTACCGTCAATGTCAACTTTTGGTGGAGTGCCGCAGCATAAGTCATCGGAGGCTGAACTAAGTTTTAGAACGTACGGTACCGAGATATGGTCCCATAAATGCTGGCCCACATGCTTGTTCTCAGCAACAAGGTCTACGCCGATATCTTTGAGAAGCTCTTTAGGCCCGACTCCGCTCACCTGCAGCAAAATTTATGTATTTCAGGCAAGTTTCAATCGAAAGATTTTCATAACACGGAATGTACGAAGGAAACGTATAATGTCCTTCGGTTGGTTGCTTCGTCAGTTGTTCGTTGGCTGGCATGGTTGGTTGGCTGGTAAATGGGTTAGATGGTTGGTTGGTTGGTTTACTACTTACTTAACATCTGTTCTATCAACAATATAATAATTAGTATACTAGGCTTATTCGTTAGATTGCAAACTGTCAATTCCAACCTCGGTAACAACAGGCACGCATAATCGGGCCTACATTTTCAGGAAGTGCTTCTGGAGGATTTTCTTTAAATCAGTTTTACGTCGTCATCTGCATATATGAAAACTCTTGGTTGCTTCTGTCTTTCACGGGATATTTAAAAGATTTGGCTACACTTGATTGACTTCGCCGGTTTTGTAAGGTCAACCAGCATCTGATTGGTTTGTTAGCAGGAAGTCGTCACCAAAAGCCTTTGAGATGTCTTGGCTGGTTGACCCAACAATGTCGGCGAAGTCAATCAATTGTAAGCATTATGAACACTGAAATAAAACTATAAAAGAGCACATGATAGTGGATGAAAAATAGTTTACTCGTGAAATGTCATACGTCATAATACATGTACATACCGGGCATTATCCATCCCAATGGTCAAAAAGTATCAAAGAAGGAGACATATTTAATCCACAGAGGGATCTCCGTTATAGATAGTATTAATAAAAATTTTACAACTATTCTTTATTCTCGTATAATTGAATGGTCGAATAATACGAAATGTATCCCGGAAGAACAAGCAGGCTTTAGGACTGGGTATTCTACAATCGATAACATTTTTAACCTACAGTGTATCTTCCAGAAACATGTCACTAAACGGAATGGGAAAGTATATTGTGCATTCGTTGATTTTAGTAAGGCATTTGATAGTGTAGATATTTCCCGTTTATTTTATGCCTTTTTAACCAAAGGTTTGCATGGAAAAATATTTAACATTTTGCGCAGTACATACGACTCTATACAATCGTGTGTTATGGTACAGTCCCAGACCACACCATATTTCAACTGTACAGTTCGTGTCCGGCAAGGATGTGTTTTAATGCCAGGCTGTTCTCGGTGTTTGTTAGCACATTAGTGTCAGATATTAGAGAAAATGTAGGCAGAGGTATACGTGTCTCTCAGGGTTGTGAAATAGGTTCTTTGTTTTTTGCTGATGATTTAGTGCTGGTGTCGAATACCGTTGCTGGGCTACAGATGAAGCTCAATGTCCTCGAAAAGTTTCGTCGAGACTGGAATTTGCAAGTTAATTTGGATAAAACGAATGTTGTGGTATTTAAGCGAGGGAGCATACTTTCAAGTAATGAAAGGTGGGTTTTGGCGATAAGAAAGTAGATACCAAATCGTAGTACAAGTACCTAGGAGTCACATTCTCCTGCAGACTTAAATGGACAGAGTGTTGTAGAGTACTTGCAAGCCAAGCTCGAAAAGCAATGAACGTTATTAAAGCCACTCTGTCAAAACTTAACTGTATTTCCCATGGAGTGCATTTTAAACTCTTTGACTCTATGATAATGCCCATGTTAACATATGGTGCAGAAATATGAGAAACATCAATGCGTGAATTTATTAAAAAAAGTTCATAATGATTTCTGTAAATATGTTCTGAGATTGAGTATTAAAACGCCAAATGCTATGGCTCGTGGTGAATGTGGGAGACAATTGTTAATTACAAACTATATGTGTAAACCAATCATCAATTGGACAAAATTTCTGGATATGGAAGAACATAGGTACCCACTGAAATGTTATAGTATGCTAAGGGAACAAAGTGAAAATGGTAATTGTAACTGGGCACACCGTGTCAAAGAAATTTTGTATAGGTACGGCTATGGAGAAGTGTGGTTATTTGGCCCAGGCAATAGTGCTGAGTTTATTATGGTATTTAATCAGAGATTACTGGATTATGGCGTACAGGAATGACAACTGGAAATAGATAGCTCAAATAAATATGAATTTTATAGTCTTATTAAACGTGATCTTGTCAGCGAGCAATATGTGAATTGTTTAAGCGCTTATTCAAGAAAAATACTTGCGCAATTTCGGTGTTCACTTCACTCACTTAATATAGAGAAAGGGAGACATATGGGTATTCCTAGAGGTGAGAGAATATGCGGCATAGGCTGTCTGGGTGAAATTGAAGATGGGCCTCATTTCATGTGTCGATGCCCTGTTCTTGAAGTGCTTACACGAAATCTTCTTCCAGAGCTTGTCAGTGTTAACTACTCTCTTGTTAGGTTATTCCAACAGAAAAATCATGACAGCATCCAGCGCCTCGCATTGTATATTCAGAGGGCTATGGCTTTAAGAGAAGAACTGCTCTCCGTGCAAATATTCTGAATATATGTTTGAATTTATGTATATATGTATGAGTAGGCAAAGCCTAAGATGTACAATAAACATTATTATTATTATTGTTATTGTTATTGTTATTGTTATTGTTATTAAAACATGAAATGCATGAGCTTATATGTAAATATCAAGTGTACCTGAAGTAAATGTGGTGTATCGAAAGAGCCCGCACCAACGATGACTTCTTTACGGACGAATGCCTTTTTAGTCTGCCCATTTTCTTCGTCCCAGAAGGTCACTCCAATGGCTTTGCGCTCTTCGTTGAACAGGATCTCTACACATGCAGTAACAATTTCATGTAGGGTTAATGATAGATAGAAAATTATAAGCCGGAAGAGATGTATACATCATATCAGAACATGGAGTTGGCAGTGGGCTACCTCATACATATCAAATGTAGCTTTCGAGCAATAGAAATTTCCTCAACTCATGAGCTTTATAATGAAGAACAAAAGTCGTCCTTGTCAGAGACCTCAATTGCCTTCAGGTGCGAATTTCGGGATGACAATAGCCAAACAAGTCTGAACAAATTTTCAGTCATTGAACGACTTGCTGACTAAATCAAAAGTACCACCATGTTTGGTTTTCACTCAGCCTCTTCAAAGAAACCCGGCCTAGGGTGAATTTCAGGCAAAATCGGAGCAAGAGCGTACTAATCCAATATGGTGTGGAAATTGATTACAATTTTCCAATGCGTATTCCGAACTGTACTTAGTGCGTATATATCCCTAAAGTCTATTGGACACTCTCTAAATTAATGAGGTGGTACACAAGCCACGACTACCTTGCACATAATAGAATTTGGCGGCAGTTTTATGGTATACATTGCAAATAGGTTAAGTGATTGTGGTTTGTTGGTAGTTACGACCATGTTGTAAGTCCACTACTTCGCCAGCATATAAACTTTTCTTTAAAACGGCAACTCCTTCTACCATTGTTACACTGTTGATAAGCGACTGATTAATCTGCTGCGATTTCGAACAGCCCTCAAGTAATCCAGAATTTCATAAAACCTAGACGGATGTAAGCACTTTGGACCACACGTGTGCAATCTATAGAAGTATATTTGTCGTGTCTCGAGCATCCACAAGGAAGTGTCGTCGTCAATGGCAAGTTCTCAAATTCCTTTCCAGTTCAGTCAGGGGTGCCCCAGGGTTCTGCCTTTGGTCTTGCACTCCTCATACTATATATTAAATACCTTCCTGATTCCATTGTTTCATACGTCCGTGTCTTTTTCGATGATTCAATCCTCTAAAGACGTATTGCTTCCCCCATTTTTGCAAAAAATATCAAAAAGATTTAGACTTCCTAGCCTACCGGGAAAATCCTGGAAATCGGATCTCGTCGTTTTCCAATGCAATATTCTACGTGTCCATAGAAAACTTTACCCCAGGATATACTGCCACAGTCTTCACATCTCACCACTCGCATGCACCCTACCTTGGGCTCTTTCTTACCAATAATTCAATATGGAACACTCAAATAGACGCAATCATCTCTAAGGCAAACAAACTCTTGGCTTCATTAAGCGGAACCTCAAATGTGCACTTCGTGAAACAAACACCTTGGCCTACACTTCATTGATGAGGCGCACAGTTGATTATCACTCCTCTGGTATTCCTCCACACGCTCCAATATTGGCAAGATAGAAAGAATATAGCGTTCAGCAGCCAGGTTCATCCATTATGATCACTCCAGAGCTGATTTGTTACGTCTATGCTCACCACTCGCACCTAGCCCACTCTTCAAGAAAGACGTGCTCAAAAGAAACGGTTTCACATGTACAAGGCAGTGTACACACTGGTTGCCATTCCTAACACATACCCTAGACCCCTAAATATTTCTAGATCACGCAATGCCCACTCTCATACCTTTGAAAGAACACACATTCCCACTGTATACTACGCAAACTCGTTCTTCCCATTTACTGTTTTACTCTGGAATAGACTCCCACAACATGCCATTTTATCAGAAATAATAGAGATTTTCAGGAGTTGCATCTCAAACATCAATCTTAATCAGGAAATAATAAAACGTGTTTTTATCCTGGCAATAACCCGCAATTTTTTTTTGTTATTTTCACAGTTATGCACAGCTCAAATTTATCACTAACATACGCCAGCATATAGGAAGCAGTACTTCAATCGCTTGTTGTACGTTGTAGAAGAAGTGGTGGCTTTGAGTTGATAAGTGTCAATTTTGCGTTTTATGCCACCGAATTTTCAGTTTGACTTGCTGATCGGTGGAAGCGAGCGGAGCAAAAATGAGACAGAATGAAGTTCATTCTGCCATGTGTGGCACTTCTGACCTGAAATATCCAGCAGCCTTTTATTCTGCTCATACAAATCTCCTCAGAGTGGACGAAAGACCGTAAGTCCAGTGGTGTGTGCACGGTCAGGCAAAACCTAATGTCTAGTGCCTTCTAATGTTTGTTACGGTTTTCAATCAAATGCGGCCACTGGAAGCCGATTATATTAACTCCAAAAATGAAGAGCGTCTGCTCATTATTTTAGTGCTGACTAACGAATAAAGGAAATGTTGTAACTTCCGCGGGTAAAATGGCTCAGAATCGGATAACCCTAAAAGACCCAAACTGCTGCAGTTCTTCTGCTACAAACAGTAATGCCGCCTGCTGGAAATATCACGGAGTCCTGGGCAACTCTATAAGATCGCATTCGCCAACAAAGCGTCCCAACCTGTAACCAGATATGTGTTTGTCAAAGGGGAACCAAATTGGCCCCCGCCGCCTCGGGAATCGCATACTTTAACGGCTTCTATATCATTTGCTAAAGATTACTCTTGTGTGAAGGTGAGCCTGATGAACATCTTTGCAACGTTTTATTTGCAACTGCAGAACGTTGAAATGAACCCCTCGGTGTGCATTGCGTCATCATTTTAAAAAATTCCGACTTAAACGGGCCAATGCTCGTTAACTTAGAAATAACTTCTAGGGGGTGCAAAGCAGTTCAGAATAGAAACACACCTGCCACGTTTCAACATGATTTTCAAAACGTTTGGAGGACAGGGAAAAGCAGACGACAAAGAAAACAAAAACAAGAAAACAGAAGGAAGTTCACAAGGGGAAACAAGCTAGGTCAAATCCATCTGAAACATGACCGATGCTGTTGTCTGAATCATTATAACTTAATTCCCAAAAATTCCTTTAAACCCATCAAGAGCTTATATTCAACCGTTGAAAAATTAATTGCCACAAGAGGGAGACACAGATATTGGACCCAGTCAAACGTCTTCGTCCCATTTGGAACACATAATCTTTAGTGTTATTTGGCTGATAACGCAAACAGAGTGGCAAATAATCATTATGGCCACTGAATAGCATACAATATCTTCAACCCTTCCGAGAATAGAAACGTGTCATTGATTCTTTTATAGAAATCAATTTGCTGTTTCAGAAATGTCCGTCAATGGATACACATTAAGACAAGAAGGAAAACGCAGGTAGTTAAATTACCACTAGGAGGCACAGCGGTAATTGGATCCGTTTGGAAGCCGTTGTCATTCGTTGTCACGTTCCTTAAAATAAACCATTCCGATTTAAGAAGATCTTTAAGAGATATAGGCGATACAGCCACTGACGAGAAAGAAATTCCCTACTCTTCCCAGTAGTAACACATGTGCCATTTTTATAAGTGAAGGAGGATGTTTCTACATGTCTCAATCTACAAGTATTTTCACAGTCAGCTAAATAAAGTTCTATGCTGTGCAAATCTGGTTTTGAAAAATGGTAATTTTAGGATTTTGTGTAGCCAATCAAATCGATATACCCATTAAATAAACGATGTAACGTCTATGAGAACAAACATAAGTTTGAGTTATTTGTGAATGACATTTGCCTTGAGATTATCACTTTGCATTTGAATTGACCTCAAAACTTAAACTGAACTCCAGAAATGAACTCCCCGCCCCCAAAAATATTGAAAACATGACATAATTTGTTCTAGTGATAATAATAGCCGAAATACGCCAACTTCCATTCTGGCGGCAACCACATTGAATTTTGTGCCTAGCGATCACCAGGGAGTCAGAACACTTTGTTTTTTAAATCTTCTTTTCTTATACCTGACAGTGTACTAAATTGCAAAAATCTGTCACAAAGTACTCAATTTTTACAAAACTGCATATATGCCCTCCCCGCTACTCAACAACATCGTTGGAAGTACGATACGAACGGAGCGTCATGAAGGCGCAGCGGAGGACAAAATCGGTACTGTACCTGTTACTGGTGCAGATATAGCCAGATAAGGTTTCTTGGCGTTTTCTTTGTAGTAGCCAGTGAAACTACTCCCGCGTGCTGTTTGAGAGGCGCGATTGGCGCGAGCTTCCTCAGTCGGATTATAGTCTTCATCAGTGCGAAGTTTGTACTGCTGGAAGACACTGCAGCTTATTCTGTAAAATAAATTGCAGCAAATGCGCTTCATGCTTGTCTTCACTATTGCTAAGAAGTATTACCAATACCAAATACGGTATTTTATGGACTTTAATCGGTAGCGGTGGGTCCAGTATGCGTCGACACTCCCCATACATAACCCCATGTTGGAAACCACAGCAGCTGCATCTGTATGTTTATTCGACACTCTGTGTTACGTACGCGATCAAAAATGACACGTCAGTTCACTGGACCGTTTATAATATTGGAGGCTCAAAGACATTATTGCAATTACTGGGGGCCCGCTTCATTCAGTAGCGTATAAAACATTTGTTTAGTTCTTTTATGTTTCAAATAACAGATTGTATCAGTAATTTGAGAATGTTTATTTTGTTATTTTGTTACTCTGAATTTAAAGATAGCTTTCGACATCACATTGCGATCGTACTAAAGAATGTGAAAACCTTGCGAAGTGCAGACATTATGGGCTGATTACGTAAATAGGGACCACTCGTCCAGCACATTAAGTTTTCTACACATTTGTGGACTTGTGAAAATAGTGTATTTGCTTTACTGTGGATTTTCGTTACTAATTCTGCTTTTGCTTATGATACAAACTGATCGCAAACCCTCCGTTGAATTCTCGATATGATAGTCTCGAAAATAAATAGGCATCTTTTCATGCAAGGCCCCTAACCTAAAGACCAAGTTCCTGTTCATTTTCACTGAAATAAGGTCGTTGTTTTATATAGTTTATTATGAAATGTTATTAGTCAAAGAGAAGAGCATTATAACGATATGATGATAGACAAGCACAACGCTTGTGAGTAAACAAATGCATAAATGCGTGGGAGAATCAGAGAACTTAGTTGAGTCCATTATTTCACGCAACAGGAAACAGTTGTGACAATTTCGAATTTATTGAAAATTAAATTTGTTGTCTTATATTTTGGCACCGACTATTCAAGTGCCAACAATAGAATATAATCACGTGTGAAATGCTGGTGATTGATCGTCATTCTTGAAATTGGTGATTGTAGCTAATACAATGCCTATATATGTTACTTTTCTCTGAGGTGAGATGTTTTTTCAACCTGTCACAGACGCATCTCTGTGCGAGTCCTATATAGAATTCCTTACAGTTGTCACAAATATTGACATCACGTTCTTGCGCACCTATTTGCCTGATTTTTAGTGAGGGTGTTACACGCCCGTCAATCTAAAAAATTTTCGACCCAGATTGAACCAACCCCCCAGCAACCCCGCATATGTCAGGCGACTATTAGTGAGGATGTTACGCAACGACAACCTCCAGAAAATTCGTTGCTGTTCGCCCTTCCCTGTTCCAAAGCTCTTGTTTATCGTTGCTAACTGTATGGGGAAATCGTGTGTTCAGTATTTGTACCTGTCCTCCACTGGACCGTTGTAATCAGGCTTGTAACCATTCCAAGGCTTCGTCTTGTCTTCACAAAGGTATTTCATCTCTCTCGGGAACAGGTGGAAGGCTTCCTGTAAATGGAAGTACGTAAGATTATCCTTGAGCCCGCTCGACTCCTACACCCTTCTACCTTTTTAACCCACGTTCCCCCCTTGACTGTAAAATTAGGGAAAGAGAAGATAACTGGGTTCACGGTCGTACCCTTTGGTTTCATATGTTGAGCCCGGTCTATTATTCAAAGTGAGTCAAAGCCAAAAAAGAGTCCCTTTTAACTCTTGTGTAGGGATGTGCAATCCTGGCGGTACGGTACCTCTAACTGTGAATTGAGTTGCATCGGCCCGCCTTTACCGTGCCATTTCTCGCAATCCGCTGACGAAATTCCGGTGGCTTCTTCTGAATCATAGTGGCAGTAATGGTCCTCAACTTTCTTGTAGTAATACGTCATGTCTTCATGTTTCCATCCTGCATTAACAAATGTAAAACTTTCTACGGTTAACCAGCCAGTATCTATCACATACGAAATGGGCGTGTATTTTAACAGTGGCGGTTACGTGGGACCTTCTCGAGACGTCTCTGTATTTAGACAAATACCTGCAAACTACAGATTTCAACAAAATAAAGGTTAGTACACTTTTTGATAGTGGAAAGTCTGCAGAATTTGTGTTGAAAATCATTTATTAGTTTAAGTTCCTTCTACGTTACATCAACGGCATTATTACGATTAGTTGTTTCGTTGTAGTTAGTCTCTTTTTCACAATAGATTAGGTCATTCTCACGATGTGTTGTGGTTTCATTTTTGCAACCAAAAAGTGACATATTTCAAAAGGTTATGGACGATTTTTGTGTGCCACTAATAGGTTGATTAGTGACGTTGTTTTGGACTTGAAAAATCAAAGATGGCGGAAAAATCAGTGATTTCGGGTAATTTCACCGCTGGTTGGTAAAAACTATGCGACGTGGAAGGTTCGGTGTCAAATGGCGCTGATGAAAGATGGCCTGTGGAACATTGTCGCGGGTAAGGAAGTTCCTTCTTCGGGAGATGATGCTTCAAAACTTGAGAAATTCAATGTAAGAAGGGACAAAGCACGTGCTACCATAGTTCTCTCAGTGGACACTAGTCTGTTGTACATACTAGGAGACCCTGTGGATCCCTGTGACGTGTTGCACACATTTCAGAACCAGTTTCAAAAGAAAACTTGGGCAAATGAGCTGCATTTACGTAAAAACCTATATTCAATGAAGTTAAATGCTGGTGATGACGTCAGTGCTCCTATCAAATCCATGACTGAGCTTTTTAGCGAACTTGCAGTAATTGGTGGTCCAGTAAACGATCGAGATCGTGTTGTGCATCTTCTTGCAAGTCTTCCCAATATGTATGGTGTGTTGGTTACAGCATTGGAGGCTTGCGAGGAGGTGCCTAGGATGGAACTAGTGACTGAGCGTTTATTACACGAAGAGCGGAAACTTAGCGAACAGTCAGCCGGGGAAGCACTTGTCGCTCGCGAAAAGGCTAGGTCAAACAAGGGTCCTAAGTGTTATGGATGTAAATTGTATGGTCACATAAAACGTAATTGTCCAAACAAAGATGGCAGTGATACAAAATACAAAGCCGATACAGCCAACATAGCGACTAAAGACAGTGACAGTGAGGTGTCTATTGGCTTGCTGATAAATGCAATGCTTACTGGTGCTAGGTCAACTTGTGAATGGACCATAGACGCGGGAGCATCAACACACATATGCAATGACAGAGCAAAATATACCGAGTTTACGGAGCTGCAGGACAATAGAGACGTAACGCTTAGGGATGGACGTGTTTTAAAAGGAACCGGCCAAGGAGCGGTTGAACTCGAACTTGATTCCCTGAACGGGAATAGCACAAAATGTGTGTTGGAGAAAATGTTCTGTTTGTACCAGGCCTGTCATTCAGTTTGTTAAGCGTTTCACAAGCTACCAGCAAACTTGGTACCATAGAATTTACTGATACTGAATGTAACATTATGAAGGATGTTGGTAAAGAAGTTGCAAAAGGCCGTGAAGTCAATGGCCTGTATTACTTAAATGTAAAGCCCATGACTGAGTCTGTGTCAGTAGATGAGACTAACTTACAGTTTGAGTTGTGGCATCGTCCTTTTGGTCATTTAGGTGGCCAAAGTTTGAAACAATTGATACGCAATAAGATGACAATTGGACTTGACTGTAAGTCGGATTGTGAACTGAGAGTTTGTAAGCCTTTTGTTCAAGGTAAACTGCACAGAGACAGCTTTCCAGTAGGCATGGCCCATCGTAGCAATGTCCCTCCGGGGCTTGTGCACACTGATGTTTGCGGTAAAATGAGCACAGCTTCCCTCAGTGGATGTGAATACTTTCTGACATTTGTCGATGATTATTCCCGGTATACTTGGTTGTACATCATCAAGCTTAAGGATCAGGTATTCGATTCCTTTTTAGAATGGAATACTATGGCTGAGAATCTTACTGGTCAGAAGCTAAAAACTTTAAGATCTGACAATGGAGGAGAGTACATTTCAAAGTTGTTTGAACAGTACCTCAGACGAGAGGGAATCAGACACCAAGTTACTGTTCCGAAGACACCAGAGCAAAACGGAGTTGCCGAAAGAATGAATCGCACCCTTGTTGAAACTGCACGCTCAACGCTCGCTGAATCGTTTTTGCCCAGAAATTTTGGGCAGAAGCAGTCTCCACTGCTACCTATTTGCGAAACCAAAGTCCTACGAGGGCAGTAAATGGTCAAACTCCATTTGAGGCCTTTATGGGCGAGAAACAGAGTGTTGATATTCTACGTGTTTTTGGCTGCAGAGCATATGCACATGTCCCTAAGGACGAACGTTCAAAGTTTGATTCAAAATCTAGAAAGACCATCTTTCGGGGTTATGCACCTGATAGTAAGGCATATCGTGTGTATGATATAACTCGTGATCATTCTTACTCGTGATGTTGTGTGTGACGAGTACATATTCGAACTTGAGAACGAGCATAAAAGGCCAACGGCACTGTCCGAGATTGGTAGTGAGAAATGCATCAATGTGGAACAGGCGGATGACAACCAGTCGCAAGTGAATGTCACTCCTGATGATTCGGTAGAGTTACGTAGGTCGAACCGCTAGAGACACAGTCCAGATAGGTACGGTGAGTGGGTTCACGCTACTCAAAATAAGTCTGAACCTATTCCGGTGGGTGAAGCATTATCCTGGCCTAACAAGGTAAATTGGAGATCTGCTATGGACAAGGAATTGGAATCACTCCGGGAACACAATGTGTAGACATTGGTTGAACCCCCGTAAATCGCTCTGTTGTTGGGTGTAAATGGGTTTTTAAAGAGAAACTTGGGTCTGACGGCTGTGTTCAGCGTTACAAGGCACTCTTACTGGCTCAGGGTTTCTCACCATGTTTTGATCAGGACTATGATGACAATTTTAGTCCTGTTGTGAGACAGGAGTCTGTGCATGAACTGATTGCTCTTGCATTAAAGCAAAATATGATGCTTCATCAGGTGGATGTGAACACTGTATTTCTAAATGGTGTGTTACATGAGGAGGCGTATATGAGACAACCCGATGGATTTGTTGAGAAAGGCAAGGAAAACCTTGTTTGTAAGCTCAACAAAAGTATTTATGGGTTGAAGCAGTCACCTCGTTGTTGGAACATTGTTTTGGATGAGCATTTGCACAACATTGGTTTTAAGTGTTCAGTTAAAGATACATGCATTTATATGTTGGATGGTGGTACTCCTATGCTAGCAGTTTATGTCGATGACATAATTATGCAACTGAGATTACGTTAGTAATAAAGGTAAAAATTCAAAGTAACTGACATGAGAGAATCGAAATACTTCTTGGGGGTTGTGATTGATCAGCTATCAAGTGATTGCTCAATTAGTTTGTCGCAACCAGGTTACACGACCAAAATCCTGGACAAGTTTGGTATGAGCGAGTGTAAGCCAGTCAGTACCCTGTGGAAATGGGTTTAAAACTTTTGATCAGGAATTATATCAGTCTGCTGTTGGAAGTTTACTATATCTGAGTCAGTGGACAAGGTCAGATATACCATTTGCAGTGAGTCGTGTTTCTCAGTTCTTCTCGAAACCAACCTAACAGCACTGGTCTGCTGTTCAGCGGATAATGCGATACTTGAAAGGAACGGTTAATTTTGGATTGCGATTTCCAAGTAGTGAGTTCCTGGACTATGTAGGATATTCCAACTCCGACTGCGGAGGAGAAGTCGTACGTAGATCGACATCTGGATATATTTTTATGTGGCTGTATCAGTTGTTAGCTGAAGAAGCAAACGTCAGTCGTGTGTTGCTCTGTCATCAGCTGAAGCGGAGTATGTTGCCTTGGGGATGGCTGCGCAGGAAGCCATGTGGCTTTCCAAACTTGTTCTTGAATTCAAAAACTATTTTTGAGGATAACCAGGCAGCCATATCCATGTGTCACAATCCAAAATTTCATGGTCGTGCCAAATATATTGAAATCAAACATCACTGTATCCTTGATTTGGTCAGCACTGATTCTATTGACTTAATGTATTGTTGTAGTGCACTAATGATAGCAGACATGTTGACCAAGCCATTGCCAAGAGAAACATTCGAAAAACTCAGGGCCATGGCAGGAGTTAGTTAAACATTAGTTTTTTAGTTGCTCAACGGTTAACATAAGTGAGGAGGAGTGTTGGCACTAATTAGTTAACGTCTAGTGAATACTTTATCATACCTGCATTGAGGACTTTGAGAAACTCTTTTATTGGTTATGTTTGAACTTAAACACTAACAGCTGAGGAGAGTGTTGAAAATCATTTATTAGTTTAAATTCCTTCTACGTTACATCGACCGCATTATTACGATTAGTTGTTTTGTGGTAGTTAATCTCTTTTTCACAATAGATTAGGTCATTCTCACGATGTGTTGTGGTTTCATTTTTGCAACCAAAAAGTGACATATTTCAACAATTTGATGTTTGATTTTTTTCAAATCTACAATTGATTCAGTCTTGTGGTCATGTCATTTCAGTGAAACTTAGGAAAACGAAAGGTGCATTGCAAACAAAATAACGATGTCAATAACATGACCACTTTTCACTTGGTGTAAATGTGCTGGATGAAAACTTTAAAACGCACTTACAGCTTTCTAAATTCGTTTTTGTTCATGCAGTTTTTTATTTATTTATTAAAATCGTAAAATTCAAAGTTTTTGTGGCCCCTCATGCTAAAATAGAACATTTCAAAAACAATCCCTAATGCAGGATATTACATAAAGTACTGCATCTGAAATTTTTATAACTGTTCATGAGATACGATGTTTTAAAGTTAGCCAAATTTTGGGGTCCTACTGTATTGTTAACTGTATTGATTGTGCATGTTTTATTTAACATTTGATTGAGAATTACCTTCAGGCCACAGGTCGAGAACAGCCGGGCTCGCGCGTCTTGCTATGGCTCCGTACACGCGAGAAGTGCCCCCGCGTCCTCGGAAGCGTGGAATATAGATCAAGCGGCCATCTTTATTTTCGTTGGTCAGGTATTTTCCATCTTTTGTTACCATGGTTCTCAGCGTCGGTTGGGTAAGCCAGAATGGATCGTGAGGGCTGGTAAACTTGTAGCTGTTGGTGTACCAGCTCTCCATTCCGGATTCCATTGGGCCTGTAATGTGGACAATAACAGCAGGCATCCTAGTGAGCTGAGTGAGGAGGGCAAGGGAGAGGCAAGGAGAGTGAGATATCCTTAACAGTAGAAGCGCACTTTCAACGCTTTAAGCACGTAACAGGATGGCAATGAACAAAAGCTAGTACTGCTGTTTGTTACTCATGACTGATAACACCCGCCTTTATGTGGCAGTTGCTGTATGTGCGCCAAACCGCAAACATGAACAATTTACATGTTAATCATTGCACGGTCTTTTTTCACAAAAACGAGCCTTCCTCGGACGACAGGTGACAATATTTGTGAATGAATTGACCATTGCAAAACACCGTGACGTTGTAGACAAAGTGAACAGGTGAGGTCAAAACTTCAAATAGGTAAACGCATCCCAATATATTAAGATACCAAGTGGTCGTATTAGACTGATCCCTCTGGGAATTTTGCCTACGGTCCATATAACTTAACTGCTTCAGGATCAGTACGTACTTGTATAGATCTACGTTATGTCGAAAGGTTGGATGGTTCAAATCACGGTTCAAATTGTCTTACTCTCTCCCAGGTCAACGTATAGCGAATGTCTCAAGTGTTGGATGTCTTTAACTCCGTTAGCATATATCTTTAGAGTTTGCAGACAAGGTAAGCCGTGTGCTAAGGGTGAGCGTAGACGAGTAGCTGCGAGCTGCGCAAAATGGGAGCCCGACTCATCGGAGAAGGAGAGAATTATCTTGGTCCTCCTCTTCGAGAAGAGGGTCTCATTGTGAACGGTTTTTATAATTCAGAGAAAGAGGCCACTGGGACCCTTCTTTTAAACAGAATGTATAGGTCCACAAAAATATGAAAAGAACAGTACTAATTGGTTATATCATGGTCTACCACCGAAAGCATAATGTATATCACTCAGTTGCCTAGGACTGGACTGGCAACAGAAAGGTCCCGGGTTCATAACATGCCTTCTTCCAGGAATAATATAATTCAAGTGCCCTCCATGAGTGAATCAGATGCACGCGCTCGTTATTCCAAGTACGCTGTAACACCAGAGGATGGCCGGAGAAATGACCAACCGAAACCCCGTGCCAATTTAAATAGATTAGAGCTTGGTGGAAACAGAACACGAGATTTTAGACATGATGTTACAACATCACCACCTCAAGGCGGTTTTGCGAAGTGCAATGCATTGTACGATATAGACATGGTTGCAAACAAAGTTAGGTTTCTAGATCGTGTCACGCGGTATGTTTAAGACGAACGTTGATGATACTGTCTCATTTTTTGTGTTCAAGTTGGTTACGTAGATTTGAATCTACGACCGCTAAAAGCGTAGAGATTACTGTCGGACTACGACTTCTAAATGTTTAGTTACTGGGTACCGAAGGCATGTCGACGGTGTTTTTTATCCTGTTCGTGGAGGAGTGAATCCTGAATTCCATTAAGTCCACCCGTGGACTGCAAACTGGGGATTTCTCCCCTAATTAAAAAACAGATTTATATCAACTGAGGTGTTACTTACCTCTCTCAAAAACGCAAACTTTCCATGATGGTATTTCAGAAAGTCTACTGGCGAGACCTAAGCTGGAGGTGCCCGCACCGACGATGACGAAATCGCACCACATCCCGTCGTCCACACTCCTGTTGTAAACGACAGAACATTACTGTCATTTTGGTATGTTAAAAGTTCTTTGCAAAAGTGCAAGAGAAACGTTTGATAGAAAACCGAATAAATATAGACGGGCATTACTGGATTCTATTTTGGAAACAAATCTCATAATGAGAGCAGACGTATACAGTCTGCGCAGTTTTCAAGGTTAATAATTCCTTGTATGGTGTAGTGTCAAGCAATCGAATGTCCATTTTAGTGAGGGAAGCAATCTCAAACATCTGATCTTATCCTCCAAGCGGTTGCACCGGGTAAGGGGTGTGTCGGTTTGCTCCCATATTTTGCATGCACCCCAACGGTCGTTAGCTCATCATGTTGATACAAGTTTCACATCGAGGTGACTAGCAGAACAACCCCCCGGGCTGTATGAAAACTCGGTGTCTAACGGAGCTCAATACACAGTGCCAGCTAACTGTATTTTGACGATAGTTTTCAAACAACTGGGCTGGTAGGGGCTGACCGTATCGGAATATATTTTGTGGCTGAATTTAAAACGTTGAATTGAATACAAATCTTTATAATTCGGAATGTTTTTATGCAATTGAGGCTTCATTTCATAGCTTTGATATCTTACAGGTACTCACAATGATGTGTTAAGTATTAAATTAAAATCGTGCAAGGTTGACCGAATCTATATTCAAAGCGGGGGAGGGTTGCAGGATTTCAAGGGGAATTATTTTAATTTAACTCTGAATTAAGCAACCGTGCAACTTCAAAGTAACTCAACACAGTACAAGAGATATCATTTTATCCATGAGCTGTCCATTCACCCCGCGATACAACATGTGCAGTGCAGTTCTTACGAAAATGCCCAGAGGAGCATGTCATTAATGTTTAAATAGAATAGAAAAAAAAAAATACTTTATTGCGATTTTGCAGGCCTTCGGTCCCCAAACCACATTCCAGGTATATATATATATATATGTGTGTGTGTGTGTGTGTGTGTGTGTGTGTGTGTGTGTGTGTGTGTGTGTGTGTGTGTGTATGTATGTATTTATGCATGTATGCATTTTCAAGGGTATTTAGCCGTCGTTGCCACTCCACTACAGTCACCAAATAACGTGACACCATCTGAAAAACTCAATCGGAATGTGGGTTTAATATTTTGGGTCACTTGGATACCAGATCCCACTTCACTATTCATTTCAAATGGCTCATATACAATAAAAACAAAAGAGAGCTTTGCACACATGCTTTGCAGGGTTTTAAGACACCTTTTGAAATTAAAGTAAAAAAACGTTTCGGTCTTTATATCTCTCATGTGTACATTTTTCAAACGCAGTCACATAAAGTCACGCTAAAATTTAACGATTAAACATTAAGAATATTTTAATCTCACCTGACAGTGCCGGTTACGGTCGAGGCCACTAAGAGCAACGCAAGCCAAGACAACATCTTCTCCCTGTCACGTCCCTGTAAAGTAACTACCTTAAATCCGGGGTGTTGAAAAATCTTTGCGCATTACACGCATCAGTAAAATGGCAGTCCCGTAGTCCGGGGGGTCAGTCTACGTAATAAGGATGTGGAGAGGTGTTTAGTAGTCCGGGGGCAGTTTACGGAATAAGGATGTGGGGTAAGTTCAGTTGAGATGAGTGCTGTTATTTTCTAATGAACTTTTAAATTGTATTTTCAGCAGTTTGGTGTAAATTGGAATGGCAATTCAGATTCAAAGAAATAAAAGTGGGATAGTATTTTTCTTGGTATAATTTTCCGTCTGATGGTAATCTGGGCTATAAAAGTGCTAGCGTGGTTTTCAAAAATCAGCAAATCATTGTTTTAGAAGAACGCGAAATATAGCTTACTTTGAAAGCTTAGGATGCTAGACGGTAGGTTAGAGTGGTAGACTTTTTCTAGGTTTGCATTTTAGCTTTCATGAATGTAGGTACGGGACACGTTTCCAGCCCTTGGTGTAAACATGGCTGTCACGTTTCTTTTTATGACCACCCCAGTTACACCCACATACTAAAAACGATGACTGGCCCAGGGCCTTGAAAACCATAGATGGATACCACTGCAAGCCACATAACTATACCTGTTAATGCGCAAACAAAGCAAAGTAGGTTAAGCTTGCACGTTTCGCTCGATGGGCATTTGAATTGACATTGTCAGTGCAAATGACCTCTGTCAGTGTGTGATTTTACGTCTGACTGTCAGGTGAACTAAGAACAAAGTCTGCTATTTCAAGGTACCTAAACTGCACGGTTAACGGACTCATGAAAACGTTCACGGGCGCATGAACACGACTCACGTACCTGCAAACGCCGTTCACTGACTCACAAACACTGGATCGGACTCTCAAAATACGATCCATTCACCCCAAATACACGGGTCACGGACTCACATTCACGAAGAAACACGGTTAACTTACCGTCAAATGTAATTTGTCAACTTCGACAGATGTGTAATGGGTGCGAGATCAAATATATCTTTCATATTGTTTTTGTCTGTATTGTGATGCAATTGTTATGATTTAGAAACAATAAACATCATTTAAACTGCTTATTTGTTACACAATTTATTGGCTTCCCAAACCTGTTTGTAACATCAGTTCTTACTTTTGACAGTGAGACTTCCGTTATCTTGTGCTGTCTTCTCAAAATAACATGGACCGTTCTAACTCCTTGAAAAAACCCTCTCCTTCACCTATTTCACCCCAAGAAAATGGAAAAAACTTCCTGCGTAAAGGTCTCTGGTATCGTCTCATTGTTGTCGATGCTCGCCATCCTGTTTTTTGCCTGTTTACTATTAAGTTGATGCGCATTAAAAAAACATGGAAATGAAATATTTATCTCATGTAAAAGATAGTTCAAATTGTACTTTTGTAACACAAGCAATTTTTTTTTAGGAAAACGTATTGCCATATACATGAAGGTTAATCAATTACCTTTCTGCGCAGTAATAGTCACTATTTTGTGCTAATTTTCTGGAAAGCAGTGTCGTTCGCAAGCCTCAAGAGAGCGCTGATCGCTAAACCGATCAACGTCATATCGAGGCTTGGGGACGAGGATGACACGTGCTTAGAGCATGCTCTATAGGAATGAACCGTGTTTGGTGATACCTTACATAGGCGGAATTAGGGGGCAGGCCAATTGACTATGATGGGCCTTTGGGGGGGAAAGTGTGGCCGGAAAAATACGAGCGTAATCGTGTACAATACGCCGTTATTTACGCCGTTAATTACGCCGTAAAATTACGAGCGTAATTTAATTCTTTAGGCGCAAAATTACGCTTGTAATTTAGTTTAAACTCTTAGCTCATGGAAATAATTATTTACAGACGGATTTCATGTCTACGATACGAGCGCTGAATCATGGCGGATCAAATCGCTGCTGCTATGTCAGCGATTGTGCAAGAACGAGCTGCCCAGCAACAGTCGTGTATGTTAGGTAATCACTGATTGGTTTAAATCTGGAACGTTCTTACGAGCGTTATTTATGGTGACATTTCCCCCATTTAATTTACGGGCGTAATTGTACGGCGACACTCCTGCAATTTAATTTACGCTCGTAATTACGAGCGTAATTTTACGGCGACACTTTCCCCTCAACGGCCCACCATACTTGACTGCTGCGAAATGAAACAGCAATGTCCAGCGTGAAGCGTGAGGAAATACTGAGGTCAGTAGCTAGGACCAGTAGCGGATGAGGGGTGGACTCAGACTCCAGATCCCGGCAGAATCGTGTTCCCGTTTATTTTTTGAACGTTATGAATTCATCAGTGTTTACATGGTTCGGACTGCGCCCATAAGTTAGTGTTGCTTGTTCGCCGCTTGAGGCGCTAGCTATTCCACCGATAACCATTGCGGCAAATGGCAAGATGACTGAGTGAACTCTCCTATTCGCGCACTTCTTATTGTCACTGTGATCATAGACTATAGACATAATTCACGCGGCGGATATTAAAATTCAAAGCGAGGCTCAACGCGATAAACAAAACGGAAGTTGACATTGCGTGAGTTAAATGACCGGTCTTTCCAGTCCAACCTGGACATTAAATCTTAAAAATGTGTCGATAATTAACCACAGAGACGTAGAAAATACATCAGAGAACAAGTCAATGCACCAAAGAGTTGTCTGACGAAAGAGTATAAGTGTTGTTTCAAAAAACTAGGTTCGAAACATGAAAAGTAAATATGACCAAACTGCGACGATCGCAGTGTTACGGATTAGGTATTATGCTGAATGTTGATAAAAATGCTTTCTACGCGAACCAGGTCATCTGCTCGTTTTGTTGACGAGTTGAAGATTTATTCGACAGTGGTGGCTCATCGCATTTTGCTTTCATGTGCAATTAGTCACATCTGGTTTAATTTGTTGATCAAGAATATCAACATCACGCACAGCCTAGGTCCTGGTGAGGTACGAACTACCGGGGCTAACAGCTGATTTGTCATTGATCTGAAAGAATAACTGGTGTTATTAAATATATTTTTATCAAAATAAAAAACCAGGCCCGTAATTGAAAATAAAAATTATTTGACCATATATTATTAGGACCGATATTTAGCCCCAAAATCGAGTTATTGAGGGCCCTGTCCTTTTTGGAAAGAAAAATGCAACATCTTTCAACCCGCAGTCATGAAAACACAGCTTGGCTGGCCGAAGATTCTCCGGTCGTTGCTATAATGCTCGGCAACCGAGATGCGACAAAATATGATCTAAATTTTACACGGATATATTTCCCTTCATCACGGTGTATGACAACGACCAAACGCTTCCGAATTTCAACGTCCTTAGAGATTGTAAAACAGACAGTTGAGAGTTCGCATTTTTTCTAGCCGTTCGAGCAACGCGGAATACAACCAGCATGCCGATAAGCCGACAAGGCTATCGTAGGTTTATAGATAAGGACTGGAAACTCCGTGAGAGCGCGTTGATCATGTTGCTGACCAAGGGACATAAACACTGACTATGAGAGGACGCTGTAAACTTAGGATAGAAAACTTCCGGATTTACGGAACGGACGTTCCCTCGTCTGAAGATTTGGTTACGTAAATAATGGAATTGCTTAAATTTTTTAATTTTTAAGACTTATAGAAATAAAATGCGTATATTGTTATCTGTCACGTCATTTAAAAGCATTCACATGATAATTCAGACATGTTATGAGTTATTAGCGCCACAAACGTCTTCGGCTGATTTTCTATGTGTACACTTATCAGCTGATTTTAACAGTAGAGTTTGTTTAAATTCAATACCGTACAAATCAACTCATCAACATAAGTATTAGCGGACACAAATGAATTTGTAACTATATTTAACAATTGATATTTGTGTAATTTACACATCTTTATTCCAGGGGAAAGGGGCCGAAGGCTAAAAAACATTGGCATGTCATTTGCATAACCTGAGTCCTGAGTGTCAAAAACTCGCTGTCACTCTTACAATAGGCCGAAAGTACATTCTAACTTAACTTCTAAACATCGTTATGACTATGCCAAATTGGTAAAATACACGACACTTTGTCGTTGTTAGCAAACTGTATTTCATTCCGCTTGTAACCTCAGAACAAAATTTGACACTCAACAGAGCATTGATAAAGCAAGTGACCAAAACATGTGATTAAAAGACACAAATAAACAAAGCCACCTGCATCTTTGCTATTTGTACCTGAACGACACACAGTTGACCTTGTGTTAGAAAGCACAACAAAATACTGTTTGTCACATTTGACCATAGAGCCTCCATCTCTATTTATGCATGATAGTTTGTCAGAGTGAAATTTACACTCGTTGCCAACACACTTTGTTTACAAAACGACATCAAATCTGGTGATAACTGTGAAAGACAGCGCAGAACACACAAAATAGACATTTTTTATTTTCCCAGTTCCTATGAGTAAGTAACAAGGTTTGGGAATCGCCTGCCTTACTTTAAAATCGTTAAGTGAAAATTGGCATGAGAAATATGCATTGGAATTGATTTTTACAATGACAAACAGGAAAAAACATAGCAACATTACATAAAGTGTTGTATACATTTCTGAGAAAGGAATACAAAAGCACCCTTTGTATACTATTGTTCCAAAACAAAGTTTCCCAAACAATCTCGATATTGTAGAATTTTCTCTTGATCTATCTTACTAGAAAATTCGTACAGGAAATCCTGTACTTGAGCATCAGAATATTGCACTTATAAAATTTCCACATTTTAACCAATCCAATGTGTAACAAGGGAAATTTCATCAATGGTGTGCACTGCTTACCAAGAGGACCGGTGCTACTGCACCTTATAGTGTACACTCAGGTGGTTGAAATAACAGCATCATCATGATCAATCATGTATACTTATTATGACATATATTTACTAACGGTAAAAACTTTGCCTCCGAATCAATATTCCGGGATGTCATGTCTTTGACTTACAAATCCTGGTACAGCACCACGTAAATAAAAAAATTCCATCAGAAACACTTGAATAAAGCCTTTAATGGTGGCTTAAAATTTATCCCCAAAACTGAAAATAAATTGATTTTTAAAAATATTATGTACTATTTTAATGAAAATATTTCACTCATACTTTTATCATAAAAAATAACATGTACATCCAAGGTTGAAAACAGAATTTTTTAGCAAACAGTTTAATATAAATGTCATTAAAAATGCGCTAAATAAAAACAAAAAATTACGTAAACGAAGCCAAGACACCGGAACTTTTCCTGCTCCGTCCGCGAGACTTGACGCAGTTGCGAATCTCTTAACGAGCATCTATACTGTGCTGAATTCCCCTAACAAAATCACCACAACAACGTCCGCGATAGGATCACGAGACGGGTCATTGACTGCTTGCTCTAGCGACCAAACTGTGGGAAGTGAACCATGTTTGCACGTACTTCAGTCTGTGCCGGATATGAGTAAAATAGTACACGTCAGTTTTGGCTCACGTAGTAAATGTAAAAGACGAGGCACATGGCAAAGAAATGTTGACCAATCGATACAACTTTAAAATTGTCGGGTGAAATGTAGCACAGCCATGAATACTTAGGCTAAATTTGTGGAGCTATAGTATGCGTGAGTTTTGAGCGTCGTGAAATCGAACACTTGTTTATAACGAAAAAGCCACTGCTTGGCTATCGCTGATAATTGGCGGAACAAATCATCGCGAAATGTCAGTACGAAATACTGGGCCTAAAATTAATTCCGTAATAGTTTCACACTGGGTGAGTAAAAATAATTCGGGCGTTGGCGTTAATTAACTTGTCATTGACAGAATGCAAACCAGAAGTGTGAAGAGATAGCATTCTTCTGGGTGCCGGCAACTATCCTGACGGTCAAGATGTGGATATTGCATAACTCTAAGGGAAGCAGTGAACCGAATTAGTATGTACTGATACTCCCTGGGTTATATAACCTAAAACGGTGGTCCACCGTCGTGGTAGTTTGAATGTTCTAAGTCCAGTGTCATGTTTCCAACGAAGGCGCCCACCCACCTAATTATCATGTTTGCAGGTGTGAACCTCTGTAGTACGGAGCGCATTGGACATAATCGATTGTTTATTTACCGTTCACCAGATTGTGATTTTTTCGTTCCTTCTTCTTTAAAAGGATACCAAACCCGGTTTTGGCACATTTAGCAGACACTCAAAACGACTTCTTCATCTAGTTCTCTGAAACAAAATTATGCTCTGTAACCCTCGACAACCCTCAAATTTTGGATGCAAATTTGCAAACTTTTTTCAATGTCTGCTAAATAAGGAAGCGTTACCTACGGTTTTAGCGAATTACGCAGCAACTCTGGGAATAGACCACCCGTCGAGGACCATGATGTCCAGTCTGTGACACAGGGAGCATGATTCCTGTGTTTAACTTGGAAGATTGACGCCAATAACGCCTTAGCGGGTGACAGAACTAGGATTGGTAGAAATCAACAAAACGGGGCTTAGTATCCTTTTAACCGATGTCGATAAAATAGTAGTATTGGAAAATAAACGGATTATTGCAGGGCCAAAAGAGAGCCAACAACCAGCCCCAGGTTCTGCGACAGGCTTTTTGTTAGCGTTGTACAGAGCAGTTATTACTTGGCGAAATAAATTTCGCCAAGTATGTTGCTCTTCCAATAAATTTGTTTTTTTTT
>NMRA01001031.1:54562-67265 GCA_002633005.1 Phoronis australis | reverse complement strand
TCACATGTTGGTGTCAAGGTAACATGCACTCCAAAGTGTGGGAACTTGCGCGCGTGCACCACTACAAAGTCACACACCAATAGAGAATAGCGACAGTCCTAAGTAACAGAAACGGGCGTGACTATATACTTTTAACCATTGTCTCATTTCTCTGGCCTGATTTTTTCGAATATATGTTTTGTCAAGTGCACTGCAGACGAAAACTCAGCGCGGCAGACAAAGTCGCTGAAGGCGGAGGTTTTGACGCCGGCGGCGTTCTTAAACTCTGCAAACATGGGAAGAAAATAAAGTGACAAAAACGTTCAAGTATATTTTGAAGTGAGTCCATGACCCAAGACAATAACTCGTTACTTGTATAATTGCAATTCACATTGCTAAACCACCGTCTCGGAGGCTCGGCGTCGTTTCGCTCATTGTGATCATCGATCTTTTTCTAAAAGTCGGGGAATCGCGCGTTTCCTTAGCACTGGGCGCTAAATCTTCATTCTTTAAAAGTCGGGGATGGGCGCTTAACCGAGAGGTGGGCGCTTAACTGGAAATCTTCAAAAATCGCAGTGGGCGGTTAAATCGAAAATCCACCTAAAGTAGGGGGTGGGCGGTTAACTGAGCATGGGCGTTAACCCGAACGTTTATGTATATGCTCAGAAAGTGCAAGCTTCTTCAGTTAGCTCATTTAGTCACTATCAAGTTGATGCATTCTGTCATCAGGAACTCATCTAGGATTTGAAAATTGTGGGTCCAAATTCGTGAGACTGATGAGTCATGCAAAGTACGAATCTGAGGCGCGCTGCGCTTTCCTTGCGTTTTAGCACACTGTTTGCATGTCTTTTGTTCAAGGGACGGCACAGAGGGAAACTAAACATATATTAGGTTTGTTCCATTCAGGATGTGTGCATTGTGACTAGACTACAAAAATCAAGATCTGTGAATCATTTTCATAAGATAATCTGTGTAGAGTTGCATGTTAGACAGATAATCCACAGCATGAGTACAGGACTCAATCAGCCGATTTCATAAAGGTGGTTTAACAAAACCAGGTTTTAGACTTAAACCTGGTCTTCCTAAACCTGGTCTAATTTAGTGAAGTGGAATGACACTCTATGTCACCTCAATCTTGTTCTTTAAGACTACTTTACACACTACATTAGACATAATCAGCCGATTTCATAAAGGTGGTTTAACAAAACCAGGTTTAAGTCTTAAACCTGGTCTTCCTAAACCTGGTCTAATTTTAGACCTAACTTGCATTTCACCAACATGGTTTAAGAGTCTGAAAGCCTGGTTTTGCTAGACCAGGGAGCTGGTTCAGTAGAACCAGGTTTAAAGTATCAAAGACACCCCACTGTGTCGAGGTGGGTAAACCCAACAAAGAAACTATTGAAATGCTTCAATTAAACCTTGATCACGTGGGTATAGAAAGGCATACACCAGTAGAATCAGTGCAGACATTTACGACAAAGGTCTAAAAGCTTTTCTCATGAGGAAAAATGTAATTTGTGTGCCCAACACACACACATTAAAGAACATGCTCATGATTAGATGTAACATGATAAATGCCCAAATTTATTTCCGTGTCATTTTAGTTTTTATTTTTCGCGGCCAAAGGGGGAGGCAAAACCCCTTCCCGGCAACATTGAATCGGAGAACAGTGGAGGTGGAACTCAGTCAGAAGAATCAGAGTATGCTGTCTTAAGTCAAATCCGTAGGGCTTGCGACGATGACGCCCTGCTCGACCAGTCGTATTCTGAGGAATCCACAGGACACACTCCAGCACGTACTNCAAAGGGGGGGGGGGCAAGACCCCTTCCCGGCAACATTGAATCGGAGAACAGTGGAGGTGGAACTCAGTCAGAAGAATCAGAGAATGCTGTCTTAAGTCAAATCCGTAGGGCTTTCGACGATGAGACCTGCTCGACCAGTCGTATTCTGAGGAATCCGCAGGACACACTCCAGCACGTACTGGTCTACGCATAGGCGGATCCAGGGGGGTCAAGGGGTCCGGAGCCCCCCGTTTCCCTTGATTTTAATGATATCAAATCTATAATTTTCAAATTGTTGACTTGGTCCCCCCTTCCAAAAAGTCCTTGACCGTCCCCTCTCCTTTAAAAAATCCTGGATCCGCCCCTGCTACGTTTGATCTCGTGTCGTAGTAAACCTGAATAATGAAAATAGTCCATTTTCGCTCTAAAACTGCGTCGTAATTGCGCACCGCGGCATCGTTCAGTTGTACCTATACGATGCTAGTCTGACATATTTAACAGTTAAACCTGGGTCTGACCAAGTCTAAAGTTGAACATGGTTTAAGATCTTAATACAGGTCCAAAGAATATAGACCTCGTTGGTGAAATGAAAACTGACTTAGACCAGGTCTAAACTGGAGTTAAACCAGGTTTTACAAGACCACTGGTCTAGAAGTTGAACCACCTTTATGAAATGCAGATTATCATTAAACCTGGTCTAAGTCCAGTTTAAACCTGGTTTAACTTTAAACCACCTTTATGAAATCGGCTGATATTGTTCAAATTTGATGTCAGTATTTCCCCCAAACATGACTACTTGCGTATTTGTGATACACTTTGAACTAACTCAGAATTTTATATTGACTTAGGTGCTCCAAATTTCCCACACGACCAACCCCACCTCTAGTCTATATACACTGTCACGACCGAAACGTCGTGGCAGTATATATAGACTAGAGGTCGGTGTAAAAAGACCAAGAGATTTTAATAATAGTTGTTCAGTAAAACGCCACAACCTCAGGGTGGTTTTAGAAAGTCACTCTGCAAACGTGACCAAATTACTGTAGGTTTGCACAGTTAAAGGCCTGCGTTCAACAATACAAGGGTTCTCACTTGGGTGGCAAGTTCAAACCTGTGGCAAACTTTACAAAGCGGTGAAAAGCATAACGTCGAGAAACTGTTGAATCGTTCAAGGTAAGAATGATACGATGCGTGATTGGTTAAACAGCGTGTTGCCTAGACTACCAGTTATGATCCAAGTATCAGCCAATCAAAAAGTAGAGGAGGGTTTATATTCCTTTAAATACAAGCATCGTCTAAGGATTTTTCCATACATTGTACACACAACAGTGGTGAGTGATTGTGCAGGTAAGAAATTTACAACCGATTTCATAACGATGGTTTCAAGGTAAACCTGGTTTAAACTGGACTTAGACCAGGTTTAAACATAACGTCCATTTCATAAAGGTAGCTTAACGCTTAGGCCAGTGGTCTAGTAAAATCTGGTTTAACCCAAGTTTAGAACTGGTCTAGGTCAGTTTTCATTTCATCTACGAGGTTTATATTCTTTAAACCTGTATTAACACTTTTGGTCAGACCCAGGCTTAACTGTTAAATATGACAGACTTACATGATTTAGGTGCAAGTGAATGATGCTGCGCGTGAATTTACGATGCAGTTTTAGAGCAAAAATATACTATTTTCAATATTCAGTTTCAAGACGACACAAAATCAAACGAGTCAGGGGCGGATCCACATTTTTAAGTGGGTTGTCGGTCAAAGAAATTTTATAAGGGCCGGGGGGGCAAGTCAACAATTTGAAAATTATAGATTTTATATAACTAAAATCAGGGAAAATGGACTCCATACCCCTTGACCCCTTTGGATATGCCTATGCGTAGACCAGTAGGTGCTGGGTGGTGTCCTCGAATTCCTCAGAAATCCACTGTTCGAGTGGGACGTCGTCATCGTAAGCGGTACGGGTTCGACTAGAGACAACATCTTCTGATTCTTCTGAGCTCTACCTCCATTGGTCTCTGATTTAATGTTGCCAGGAAAGCACTCGGCAACCCCCTTTGGCCGCGAAAAATAAACACTAAAATGGCACGGAAAAAGTGGGCATTTACAGCACACATCACGAATTTTTGGCCGACAGGTCGGAAATTGGTCGACGACCGGCCGTCGACCGGTCGTCTAGCCGACCAGCAGCCGACCAACAACGGTCGGCTAGGAGCCGTCTGCTTAGTCGCCTCTGTGGTCGGCACTTGGGTCGGCTAATTGGTCGCCTAGCGTGGACGACCAATTCAGATTAAGCGTGTCCTTGGTCGGCAATTACCATTTTATGACCTAGCGGGTGAACTTTGGACAAACAAACATCTAACTGGTCGCTGTTCGTTTACCAGTGGCAACTCCGGTCTTGACATCGGTTTATCAAATTTTGTTCAACTATTGAATGGAGGTAAAATCGAATCAACCTACAAATACGAAGTGCGTGGCATTACACAAGCCGAAAACCTTATGTTGAATTAATGACGGCGTGGTAAAATCAAACGTTAAGTGATATAGNGTTGAATTTCTTTCGTCTAATCCACGTTTTACAATAGATGCCAATGTATAGGTACACACTGGATTGCCATCATTGCATAATGGGTGACCACGTAGTCTCCGGGCATGAAAAGAATTCTCTCCTGGCGTGATAAGTTTTCTGACGCAATAAATCCTGGTTGTCAATTGTTTTTGATTCTACAGAGATTTCAATTCCTGAATAGAAAATGTGTGTTCTGAATTTTTCCGCTTCAGCTTTCCATTCAGCTAACTATTGCACATCACAGTGTTTTTACTATCCCGTGGCAGCTCCACTGCCGGCAACGAATCACTTCTGGTACAACCTTCCGTAAATGACGTTCGTATTTTGCACATTTCTTCGGGGTAACAGTTTTCCAAGAGCTATATGATCAACGGACAAGTTTCTGTTTGGTATTCGGTTTAATTTATTTTCTTTTTCAGGTAGTCCTTGAGCTCATGCTCTGAATATTTTGAAAACGCAACTCTTTCTTTACGCAGAAACGTTTTCTGTCAGTGGCACCGACTCGGTGAATTCATCAACCAAAATATTTTTTTGAAAATGCCGTCAAAAGTGTACTTTTTTAAAACACCGTTTTGACCATAGTCGTCAGTGTAGAAAAGCGAAATGAACAAATTTGTAAACACTGCTCAAAGTACTTTTGTGGACATACGGAAACGCCAACGTCTCTGTCTTAATTACAACGCTGCGTGTGCTTGGCATTTCTGATAAAGCGTTCTCATAATGGAAACTTTTTATGACTGAGCACCATTTCAAAAAATTGTATTTTTTCTTACAGCTGAGCACAGAAGAATTATTTTGTGATTTTAGGACTGAAACGGAACCAAATCTCGAGTGGTGACTGATTAGAATTGGCAAAACTCGGGGAGGGGTGGCGTTACAAGCCAAACATGTAGTTGCCACTTCTCATTCAGCGTCACTTACTACTGTAACATGTTGCGGCTAATTGTGAGCATGTACTGTAATTTGTGTACCTGTGTTGGGCACAGAAATTACATTTTTCTCATGAGAAAGGCGTTTAGACCCTTTTCGAAAATTTCCGCACTGATTCTTCTAGTGTGCACCACTGTATACACACGTGATCAAGGTTTCAGTCATTGAAGCACTTCAATACTTTCTTTTCTGGGTTAATCCAGATTGACACAGTAAGGAGGCTTAGACACTTTAAACCTGGTTTTACTAAACCCGCTCTCTGGTATAACAAAACCAGGCATTCAGAATTTTAAACCACGTTGGTAAAATGCAAGTTTGGTCTAAAATTAGAACAGGTTTAGGAAGACAAGTTTGAAGTCTTAGGCCTGGCTTTGTTAAATCACCTTTATGAAATCGCCTGCTGATATTCGCTACATACGGCTCCATGGCTTAAGGCTCGTGAAAATCAGGCCCAGTTCCATAAAACTATAAGGAAAGACGAATGTCCTATTTTGAGGAGATCCTTTCTCGAGCTTAGCTTACATATATTTTTACAACGGGGTGGGGAAATTATGAATTGTACTGAATGAGCTGGGCCGAATGCATTCATGAAAATTATACTTACAGAACATTGTCTTGGGATTCTACCATATGTTTCTGACCATTAAACGGTCGATTTCAAAAGGTGGTTTAAAGTTAAACCCGGCTTATGCTGGACATAAGACCAGGTTTAAAGAGAAAGTTTACTTCATAAAGGTGGCTTAACTTTTACACATCTGGTCTAGTAAAACCTGGTTTAACTCAAGTTTAGACCTGGTCTAAGTCAGTTTTCATTTCACCAACGAGGTCTATGTTATTTAAACCTGCATTAACATTTTAAACCAGGTTCAACTTTAAACTTGGTCGGACCATGGTTTACCTGTTAAATATGTCAGACTTGCATGATAAAGGTGTAATGAACGATGACGCGGCGTTCAATTACGACGCAGTTTTAGAGTGAAAATGGATTATTTTCAATAATCAGTTTTACAGACACACACGATCAAACGTAACAGGGGCGGATCCGCGATAATTAAGGGGGGTTGGGGTCAGTGAAGGACTTTTTAAAGGTTGGACCAAGTCAACAATTTGAAAGTTATAGATTTAATGTCACAAAAAATCAAGGGAAAAGGGCGGCCGGAACGCTTGACCCCCTTGTATCCGCCTATGTCTAGACCAGTGCGTGCAGGATGGTGTCCTGCAGATTCCTGAGAATACGACTGGTCGAGCAGGACGTCATCGTCTTAAGTGCTACTGATTTGACTGAATAGAGCATCTTGTGATTCTTCAGAGCTCCAACTCCATTGTTCTCCGATCTAATGTTGCCGGGTAGGGGAATTGCCCCACTTTGGCCTCGTAAAATAGACACTAAAATTGCGGGAAAACAAATTTGGACAATTATCATACTGCGGGTAATCGTGAGCATGTATTTTAATGCGTGTATGTGTGTTGGGCACAGATTTTAAATTTTCTCTCATGAGAACAGCTTTTAGACCTTTTTAAAAATGTCTGCACTGATTCTATATGTGCTAGTTTGTGCCATTGTAAACCCACATTATTCAGGCTCCTTTGAGGCACTTCACTAGTTTCATTGTTGGGTTAATGCAGATCGACACAGCAGGGTGGCTTAGATACTTTAAACCTGGTTTTAATAAACCGGCCCTCTGTATTAACAAAACCAGGCTTTCACACTTTTAAACTGCATTGGTGAAATTTAACTTAGGTCTAAAATGAGACCAGGTTAAAAAGAACAGGTTTAAGTGTTAAACCTGGTTTTGTTAAACCACCTTCATGAAATCGGCTGTAAGTGGTCGAATAATGGTGAGTATAATTAAGGTTTCTAGGTAAGTTTTCGCAATAACTTGAATGGAAACGATATACAAGACATGGCCATTAAGGTTTTCAAGTTACATGTATACGCCATGAAAATTGCATGAAAGACTTTTTATTGTAACAGCAAGCTAGGAGGCATGATGGACACTTATTGAAGAATAGACATCACAGATCTCGCATTCTCTTTTGTTGCAACTTTTTAAAAAATCCTTTGAAAAGTGATTGGATGAGGATTTGTATTCCATTAAACATTAAAAAGCCGTTCAATAATTTGTTGCCTAACTGTAATGTAACAATTCGTTTGTTTTTATCAAAATGAAAAAATAATGTTTTTGAAATTCTGAAAACTTCTGATTGTACATTTAATATCAGCATACATGTGTAAAACAAACATCGTAAAAACAAAAAGCTCGTTCCGGGGTCCCAGATAAGCTGTCAATGTTGAATCATTGGAGTTTGTAGTTGCTGCTACCAGACGAGGCAAATGATATAATAATATTAAAGTTTGTTCACCTACATCAACAGGCACTGAAAAACCAACTTTCTAGAAAGTTATTTTAGACTGACATAAATCAATTGTTCATTTTAATGGCGATTGCTTAGAACTTCACCCTACATCAATGACTGCCCTGCATCGTCAGCTTCAAATACCATTAGCTCGTAATAGTCAAGAATTGTGCTGAATAAGTCGACTTCCTTACTTAAACAAACAAAACCCCGTCTTGCGGTTTACAGGAAAAATACTTTGATTTGCTTGACTGTAGAATTGCAACTTGCAAGTTACTATGTTTCAGTTTCTACGTGATAATACGGAATGGTGATTTTTTGTAGATGCAAGACAGGTTTGCAAATGTTTATCCACAATTTGTTTTAATCTCATGTACTTGTTTTCCATTTTATATACTTGTTTCTCCGTAACACGATCTGAATTTGATATACAGAAAAATAGAAGTCATGAAGTGCGTCGCCGTATTCATTCTATTGATGCTGGCTGTGGGATGCCTCCAGGCGGAGTCGGTAGATGAGGTAAACCAAGGTGAGAACAATAACTGTCAGTGATATGGTCGGATTTCCGCAAAAAATTGCAAGTTACATGTAACTTCAAGTGATCACGTGCAGTCCTTGTCATGCCTGGCGATATCTTGCTAGGTTTTGCGTTTTCGCTACTTTGTTGCGTCCACAGAACGTGAGCCTGGTCGAGCTTGCATCGTGTATTAACATTTTGGGTTGGGAACATTTTAAATTTAAAAGTGCATTTAGTCATACTGTTTAGATGGCTAAAACGAAATCGAATCGGGACTTTTACTCAAATCAAATCGGAGTATTTCTGACCGCAATGGAAGTCTATTTCCGCTAACCACTAAAATATCGAAGCCATCAACTACTCAAAATGTGTTCATAGTTAATTATTATTTGACATGTTATAAAATGCAGACTCGAAACGGATAACTGTATGAAATGTCTGTGACGCAGTTAACAATTCAAGATGAAACCCCTTATCATATGATGCTGGCGTTTGATAAGAGAGTTATGACACAACTACATGTACTCCCATACCAGCTCTTGGGCAGATAACCAGCACGCGTCCACGGGCTGATATTTGCAGTTATAGCCTGTTTTAACTTTTAAAGGTCTAGGCGGATTTATTGAGACTAATGGTACATCAGCTACTGAAGAAAAATGAACCCAGATGTATTGATGACCTCAAACTATACTGCTAATCTGTGCTGTTGTTATAAACAAGTGCAAAACGAAATGATGGATAACGAAAAAACAAAAAAAAAGAGTTCAAAGGTATATCCATTCACGCTGACTTACTCTATAATTTGATCAAAATTGACAAGAAATGAAAAATTATTACGAAAAACGTACAAAAAATACTCAGTCTAAATACTTACCTGAGATCTATGGTTAACAAAATTCTTACGCAAATACTTAAAAAAAATCCAATGTTACACTGTTCCATAAATTTAAAGGAAAATAATGCGTTAATTAATAAAAGACGTTTTTTATTGTGAATTTTAATGAATTCGAAGAAAATTTATCAAAGACTTAAACGATTTGATCGCCACCTCACTCATAACCGACAGATGTGGTGGTATGCAAACAAATTTTAGCACGGGCTTCGCCCTATACCTAATACTTTTGCATATCACGTATGACGATATAATAATTCCCAGTTATCATTGCCTACGGTATATAACATATATCTTTGAAGTTAAAATTCGGTAACAAATTATGAAAAAACCCATGGTATTGATTAAACAGAGGACATGTTTCGTTATTAAACAGTCTTCATTCCTTGTCTTTTACATGTATATGTTCGGAATAAAACTCTACTCTCAACGGAATATAGATGAAGTAACTGACATAGAGAGATAAGTAAAAAGCACAGGATATTTCGAAACATACAAGTTTCATTCTCAAGTGGATATTAAATGACGAGAGCATAAGCTGGAGACATACGCAGTGGCACATGGCAGGTGTGAAATGCTGCAGAGAATTACAAAGGAAGGGAGGAACAGGAATGAGCAGCAAACAAGTGTATGATGGGCGCTGTAGTTTTTGCTACTCATTCAAATCTGACTTCTCAAATGCAATCAAAAGGAACTCTAATACGTTCGTGACATTGCAGTGACTGACCATGGAAGGTGCCATTTTGAAAAATGCATAGATAATCTACGGGAAAAAAATTTCCAAAGTCAAAAATGGTGAACTATCAACCACATTACAATTACTAAAAATTAATGATGTGGTTTCGTAAGCCAAAATGGTCTACCTCCCAACCATAAAAACAATAAATGTTCACATGTCTAACTTCACGATCTGACAAGTAACAAGAATTTAATCAATCGACTCCCAACATTACAATGGTATTTTTGTGGTGCTAAAATCTAAGATTTCTTTCCTCAAATGGAGCGGTTCCATCCACGTACACCGCAAATCTAAAACGTAAACTGGAAATTTTCATCGCAGTTATCTTCCCAGGCAACAGAGACATGTTTATCCGTGACTTATCATTGATGTGACATCAGGGAATCGCTACGTAAAAGCGTGAAGGGATAAGTCAGCGCTAGACCTAGTGGCATTGCCATACGAGAGAGTACTCGTGACATATTTATCACAATCCTGACTGTATTTTACCACAGTAACCAGTATGCATAGTGAACCGCTGAAAGCGATGTAATTAGAGAAAAATATTAAGTTTTAAAACGCATTTTGAATACACAAAGTATTCCTCATTCCAGTCGTGTTTTCATAGACTTTATTCAACGGCTCTTGTTATGAAACTGATTTGAATTAACGGCAACTGAGGCAGTTTCGGAAGTTGTCAGTGAAATCCTCAACACTGTGGAAGTCAACTTGTTTGCTTTACGAATTGCACAGTTGCTTTAATAATTGGCGGAATTAAATTTTCACAGATTCCTTTGGCAGTGCGGTGGGGCAAATGTCTGACAGAAAAAAATCCTTGCTAATACTCTGTCATTGGCAACACTAACTCAGAATCCTTGATCTGGCCCTGCTAAATGATAATCATCTGCTCTCCTGATACAGTACTGTCCTTTTCCATATGTCTCAGTCTTTCCTTCCCGGAACACGCCCTCTAACAATGCTATGCAACATCCTGTGTTTCGGTCACTTTTTACGTTATGGTCGTGCTATTCCATCGTCTCACCAACCCGAACCTCTGCCAATGAGTGAAACTGCACAAAATTATAGTCATAATGGTGAGAATGAACTACTACCGCATTTTACAAGTGAATTATGTCCTCTTTTTTCAGGTGTAATTGACAGACTCCGCAAAGGTTGTAATGATTCGGATTGCAACTGGGTATGCAATGATGCGTACAAACATGGCGGAGCCTGCAGAGGAAAAAGATGTGTTTGTAAGTGAACTGTTAGGGCAACGCCACTAAGTTTTGGAACCAGTGCTTTTTATTTTCACTGAACAACAGGATCATTTTTGTCAATGAAAAGGAGCTTATAATGAAGATAAGATGATTGAAAGACATTACAAATGTGACTTATGAACGGCACAATTAGGCGAACAATATAATGTTGATTGCGTAAGTTCTGAGTCCAATTCTGAAACAGGTCTGCATTTAGATATTAGTTCGCCTAGGTACAGGAATTGAAAATATTTTAACTTGTAGCAATTGTCATTTTTTAAAAAAACCTGAGGGATACGACTAATTAAGTATCAGTCCACGGATCCACCGACCACTGTACAGCCAACAAGCGGCAAGGTGGGGGGTCAGCCATTCAGATCCATGTTTAGTCTGATAAATCACATTAGAGATGAGAGAAATTGGGTGAAGTATGACACCACAAAGTTTGGTGGTTTAGGAGATACAAGGGAAGTGTTCTTGGGGGCAAAATGAGGCAATTTCTTGCTGTGGAATGAGTCATTTTTGACCAAATTGTCTACTCCAGTTTCTGCTTCAAACAGAATCGTTTCTGAACAATTTTGATATCACACGATAGGTTCATGACCAATATCAGTAAAAACGGCACCGACACTGCAATATCTGTTACCATGGTAACACTGGAACTGTTTCCGTGGAGGTACCTTTCNCACATGATAGGTTCATGACCAATGTCAGTAAAAACGGCACCGACACTGCAATATCGGTTACCATGGTAACACTGCAATTGTTTCCGTGGAGGTACATTTTCGTCTTGTGAAAAACCAGCAGTAAGCTGTACCCCTATAGCGAAGCTGCCCCCGCAAGAAAACTAAAAATAATAACATGGACATGTAGAAGACTCCATGCCCTTGAAATTAATACAATAAAAACTTTGTCAGCGCTTCAGGCAGGCTTGGTAATAGGTATCTGAATTTCACTATTTTCAGACCGCGTATGTGTATTTGTCATGTTAAACCAGTCACTAGTTGTGCGCCGTTTCTACGCATTAATATGCCGTGGTATAAAACAACAATTAAAACAATTGGTTTGATTAAATGTTTTTAATTAATTTTAAGGACACTAGCATTTCCCAATAAATAATGAAATTATACTAAATTTGTTCATCCAATTCGTCTGAATACCAAACTAAAGCTTACAATGCGTTAGTTGAATGATGGCTGACCTAAAGTGCGGGTTTGCGAATTTATCTATTTATCTGGCACTGCCAGTCGCATCGAATGTGACATTTCTACAAATTGCGGGGAGAAACAACTTTGGAAACTCTAGGGAAATACACAAGGTATAGAGCGAGACATTTGAGCACCTAAAAGAGTACGTGGAGCTGATGTGGAGGTGGAACGTGTCCTCCTGAATAGTCTGTCTCAGTGTCTGCCTCGGAGGCACTGTGTGCAGCAGGAGCTACATAATCTACCGTATTAGGTTCACTTGCCCGAATCATCGTTACAACACTCGAGATATGTTGGCGTCGCCAAAGACACTTAGAACATTCACTGCACACTAGAGGAGAAATCTGATAGAGGTCTGAAAAATTACCAAAGACGTTTAAAGTCAAGGTTCAACGTCCTGCTTCGTGTGAGCTCAGGTAGGAATCACTAAACTCCAGGGTCTGACCCTGAGGAATATTTTTAGAAGCCCGTCATTCATGCAAAAATACTTTTATTGACACA